>QEOT01005700.1:80509-131695 GCA_003123785.1 Pterocarya stenoptera | reverse complement strand
TTTTTTTTTTTTTTTTAAGAGTAAATTTATTGATATAAATCAAATAGCATAGCCTATTTACACATGAAGTATACAAAAGATGAAATGAACACCTAAATACATTCTAAGATCAGGAGAATAAAAACAATAAGTCATGCACATTGTTTCCATTAAGAACAATGGCTGAAAACCAAAGCATTAAGGATAGGTTTGGGGGGTGAGATGAGAATTTTGTGTTTTGTTTTAAAATTTAAAATATTATTTTTTAGTTTTGAGATTTGAAAAGGTTAAATTGGGATTTGAAAAAGTTGTATTGAAATTTGAAAAAGTTGAATTATTTATTATATTTTATATGGAGATTTGAAAAAGTTGTAATGATGAGATAAGATGAGATGAGAATTTTGTGTGAGATGTGTTTTCCAAACCTATCCTAAAGTGTGCACACAAAAATTCTGAAACTCCGCCGATTGCTCCCTATCTTCAAAGCAACTCTCATTTCTTTCTGACCATATACACCACATAATGCACAATAGGATCATCTTCCACACTGTTGCCACTTGAGGACAACCATGAATATCCTTCCAGCAGGCCAATAAATCCACCACCCTCCAAGGCATTACCCAAGCGACATCAACTCTTCTAAAAATCTCATCCCACAGCACCCTTGTTACCTCACAATGCAACAGGAAGTGGTCCACAGATTCCCCATTCTTTTTACACAGATAGCACCAATCCATCACAATGCAGCCCTTCCTCAAATTGTCCGTGGTCAAAATCTTCTCAAGGGCCACAGTCCATACAAAGAAGGCCACTTTAGAAGGCACACGAGACCTCCATATATTCTTCCAAGGGAACGAACATTAGCTTGTGAACCCAATAATTTGTAATACTCCCTGACTGTACACTTCTTATTGCCATTAGACCTCCACTGCATCTTATCCCCCTGTGCCGTGGTGTTCCCTATAGAGTATATTAATCTGAAAAAGTCTGAAATAGAGGGTAACTCCCATTCATGAATATCCCAATTGAAGAGGATACTAGGGAGGACCATGAGAGGATATTCGCAAATCCGCCACAGCAGCATCCCTGTTAGCTGAAATACGATAGAGAGCTGGTTCAATAGTGTTAAGAGCGCACTCCCCACACCAAACATCATGCCAAAACCTTATTCTAGTACCCTCTCCAACCACGAAACGGATATGACTTACAAAGCTCGTCCACCCCTTCCTAATAAATTTCCATAAGTTCACACCGTACCCCCCCTTCACTTCATTGGAACACCAACCCCCCCCCCCCCAACAAANAAAGGCCCAAAATAATTTCTAAATCATGTTCGCCACCCCTGTAGGCAAAGGGAACAAGGATAAAAAATAGGTGGGAAGATTCGTCAAGGTACTTTTTAGTAATGTGAGTCGACCCCTTTTCGATAAATAAATATGTTTCCAACCATCCAACATTTTCTCTATTTTCTCCACAACCCCATCCCAAATAGCTCTAGCCTTGTATACTCCGCCCACAAGGCTTATAGGACGAAACTCCTCAATTGTCGTAGCCCCTTGTTTCTTTGGGATAAGAGCGATGAATGTCGCATTGAGGCATTTTTCGAATTTTTGATAGGAATGGAACTCCCGAAAAACCTGCAATACATCACATTTTATAATATCCCAACATGCTTGAAAGAATCCCATCGAAAAGTCATCCTGACCCGGTGCTTTGTACTTGTCCATGCTAAGAATGGCCTTATAAATCTCATCTTCATCAAAAGGTCTTTCCAACCAACTCGGACTCTACGAATCAATAGACTCAAACAACAGATTATCAAGCTTTGGCCTCCAACAGGCCGGTTCCGTGAGGAGATTCTCGTAGTAATGCACAACATGGTTTTCTAATTCTGGGGTGTAAGTAAGCACTTGAGTACCTGAAATAAGTGTTTCAATGGCATCGTTGCGCCTATGTGAATTAGCCACCTTATGAAAGAACTTTGTACATTTATTGCCTTCTTTCAACCAAGTGGCCCTGGATTTTTGTCGCCAAGAAGCCTCCTCCATCAACAGTACCCTCTTCAAATCTGTCACTACCGAGTTCTTCCTCAATGATACCTCCTCCGAGGTGTCTCCCATCAGCTACCTCCCCTCTAACACTTGCAATCCTCCATAAGAGTAGTCTTTTGGTTAACAACGTTACCAAAGACTTCCAAATTCCACTTCTTAATATCGAGCTTCAGGGCCTTAAGCTTGCCTGCAAAAATGAAACTAGGGGTGCCTGTAAATTGATAGGATGCCCACCAATGGCGCACCCTCTCTACAAAACCATCATCTGCTAACCACATATTTTCAAACTTAAAATACCGGCGTCCCCCCTAGATTCCCCCACAATCTAACAAGATAGGAAAGTGATCCAAGCAGATACGGGACAGCCTCTTCTGACACAATTCCGGAAAGTGGGTCTCCCACGAAGGAGACGCAAGAAATCTATCCAATCTCGACCAACCCTGACTATTAGACCAAGTGAGCTCAGCACCAACCATGGGGAGATCCATAAGATCTAGATAAAAAATGAATTCCAAGAACTCCTCCATGGCTAAGGAGGTTCGATGATTCCCCCAATCGTTCGCTAGAAAAGGGAGTGATGTTGAAGTCCCCACCCATACACCATGGCACCTCCTATAACCAATATAAACCCGCCAATTCAACCCAAAGCTGTCTTTTATCTCTATCCATGTTTGGCCCATAAATGCCTATAAAAGCCCACTCCCACCCATCTACCACATTTTTAAAACGGCTAGCAACCAGAAAAGTGCCAGCACACTCCTCTTCCGCTCCCACCACTCTTTTATCCCACATTAGGAGAATGCCACCTGATGAAGCCAAATATAACCAGCCCACATAGGAGTACCCCCACAAACTTTGAATTATTCTTCTATCAATGACCTGCAATTTTATTTCTTGAAAACACACCACATCAACCTTCCACATTCGCAACAAAGATTTAATGCGGAGGCACTTGTTGCGATCATTAAGCCCCCGCACATTACAGGAGAGGATCTTAGGTTTGATGAACAGTAGTGACCCCCCTCCCTTTCAATCTATCCCTTCCGCCACTTCCCTCCTTTGCTTCATAGCTAATAGAACATTTGAGCCTTTTGAGTTCCTTGTCTCTCTTTGTGGTGGACTTCGATCTACTAGCTTCAATGGCCACAAGAAGAGCTTTGAATTGTTCTTCAAGTCCTATGCAAGAGACCCCAATGCAAGCTTGCATCTCCTCAACCTTCTTAAACGCCCACTCTAAGATGAACCTTAAATGTTAGGGCTAGGAGGGAGCATGCATATTACCATATTGGGTCAGCATCCCCCCCCCCCAAAAAAAATCGAAACAGGACCCTTCACAAACAGCCAATTGCAGATCCACTCCTTCTGACCCCCCCCCCAAACAGGGAACATCACATTTCTCATATTTCCCCCTCCATTTTTCAGTGATGTTTCTCAGTCTAGTATGCCAATTGGGGGATCCGAGACTGCATCGCATCTCTACCCAGCCCCTTCGACTAGAACTACACATTCCGATGGACTAAGCATCTGAGATAGCCTCGTGGATGCACCCACGACCACCATCGTGTGGTTCTGTGTAGGTTCTGAAAGTGGGGAGGCACCAACAACCACCATCACGTGGTTCTATGCAGGTTCCAAAAATGGGGAGGTGCTGGCGACCACCATCGCGTGGTTCTGTGCAAGTTCTGGAAGTGCGGATGCACCAACGACCTCTTCAGGATCACAAAGGGCTTTGAACGCATCCACGACCAACATTGCACGGTTTTGTGCATGTTGCAAAGGTGGAGATGCGCCGACGACCACTTCAGGAGCCCCAAGGGCTTCACTGCTGCGGGGTCTCTCGACCATTGTCAGCGGGATCACTTGCAACTTCGGTTGAGATGACGGCTTGGGCCCTACCGCCAAAGGGCCAACAACCCCCTGCTCTCTTCTCCTCCAAACCGAGCTTGTGTGTTGAAGGCCCGTAAGCCTCCCCATGGGCTGAGGCCCAATCCCTGGGCCCATAGCCTTTTCCTTCCCCTTTAGCTGGCCTTCTGAATTAAATGCGTTGGGCCCATTAAATTTAGAGCCCTGGCCTGAACCCAACTACTGAAGCCCCTTGCCCTTTACACACCGTTTAAGCCAATTTAAGTTAACAATCAAGGCTTCCAGTTGTTTCTCCATTTCAGACAAAGCCTGAAGAAGAGTTTCCTCTTTCAGCCCCAACACGAACCCGCCATCCCCTTCACGGCTCTGATCACCTTTTGTAGAGGTATTACCCTTTGACCCTAGCATGCCCACCCTCTCTGTGCACTGCGAGTCTCGAGGCCTCTCCATTTGTCCTTGAAGCACCTCCTTGTACGATTGAGAAAGCGACGCATGCACCGTCGTTGTTGGTGGTAACAGCTGCGGAGGGCCACCTTCACTGCCAACTTCCTTCAGCACCCCTGTTATTTTCCTCCAACCCAACCCATCCTTATCCCACAGGATGAAGATAAAGCTCTGGCTTCCCCCCCCCCCCCCCCCCNTTCAGAAGAACCATCCTAAACACAATACCCCCGAGCTCTGTCGTAAAGCAGTCACAAATCAACCAAGCTCACCGAGAAACAACAGCTATTTTCCATAGTCGATAAAAAGTGTACGGAGAGAAAAAAGTGTCACTCACCCATTTTTCCAGTTTCTATCATAGTTTTAACATAATTGTGATGTTTAGGATCTTGATGAAGGTTTAACTAGGGTTTGTTTGTTGCTATAAGGAATTAAGAAGTTTTCTTAACCAGTATCTACCACTCGTTGTTGCTATAAGCATAGGAAATTAATCTAAAGTGTGTGATGTATAAGCAGTGTGTGTGGATGTCTCTTATGTATAGCTAGCATGTGCCTTCAGATATAACTGAGAGACATTAAGCATGCAAGATGCATTCAAAAGACTCACCTACAGGTATACATGAGAAGTACCTAACTAGCAGGTACTGAAAAGGATGGTGGTCTTGTACGAGTTAAATCACCCTCTTAGGGATACCGGGTGTCCCCATACTTATCTATATAAGCAAGTCTTACCATGCTCACAACTCACAAGACCGTTCTATCCTAATCGAGATTTCAATGACCATATAGCAATAACTATGTGTGCCATTACCAAGACATCAGTCACTAACACCAAAACGAGAAAGAAAATAAACATTAAATTTCATAGGAAACATAACCCCACACACAGCATTTAATACTCTCAGAAACATTTATACCAGATGAGCTATCTTGTGTCGCTATCACACATTGTAAACACGGAAAAAGAAAAACAAAAGAAGCAATCATAGATCTATACATTCCACATTAAGGTGTCAGGAAAACACATTTCTTAGCTAAATAGTTTTCAAGTTCTGTTACATATAGTCACTTTTGCGTACTCCTTACATACTCCACTGATATGATTGGTCAAAACAATTATTTTCTATTAAAAAAAATGACGCAACCAATCACATTAGTGGAGTGTATAAAAAGTACACAAAAGTAACTGCACATAGAGTTTTTGATAGTTTTCCTCACATTTAATCACGGTCCAAGCATATATCAAAAGAAGCAAAGGCTTTACTTACTGCTCTAATATAAGGAGAATCTGGATGCTTTAAGAGCCCATGCATCTGTTTGACAGTGAGTTTCATAGTGAAAAACTTGTAAAGAAGACATATTGCTGTCGAAGGACCACGACAATTTCCGGTCATCCATGGCTCCACATGATCAACTTGATTGTAAATTTCGTCGACCACCTCATGGTATGTCTTTAATCGGTAAAGCTCTTTGAAGTAATCAGAAGAAAGAATGTTCATACAGAGGACCTTTTCTAGTAAAGAATCAATTGGTTTGCCAGAAGTCTGTATCTCCATTATGGATAATGAAATATATATCCACCTACACTTGCAGAACTTTATAATTTTCAGTAATCAGGGTAATTGGAAGTGTCACAATCCCAATCCTGAAACAAAAAATAAATAAATAAAGGTAACGGTTATTGGGGAAATCTGCATGAGTACATATACAATGACCTGATAATGAAATCTACAAAGAAAACCGTTGAAAAATACAAGAAAACAATACAAAAAAGAAAACTCCATTCCACTAGACCTAAAGTTCCATTTTTAGCTACATCTTCATTAGAGCAATGTTCTTCATTTTGAATTTTTCCTCTCTAATCACAACAGTTTAGGGCATAGTTTAAGTTGCTTTTTATGCAACCATTTAAATAAAAACCCAATTACCACATCAGCATTACGACATTAGCTGATGTGATTGAAAATGACAAAATCTAGATGGAAAACTCATTTCCTTTGTTATTATGCACCAGAAGAAAAAAGAATCGACCTTTGAATTGCTTCCTCAGAGAATGCAAACCCTGGAAACCTTTTCCTCAGCTTGGTTGCTTACAATAACTATTCAGAAAATTACTCTTCATTAAGTTCCATTTTTTCTGGGTATCTAGAATCCGCGAGAGAACACATACAGTCCATCCAAATCGGTCGAAAGAAACATAAGCTTTGCTAAACAAACGTATCGAAGGCTTCGAAGCAAATGAGCTAAAAAATGGGGGAAAACGGAACAAAAGCAAGAATAAGGGATGACATTAAAAACCCTAGAAATAAAACACGCAAAGATCGGAAAGCCCTAATCCAACAATTGAACTACGATTCCTCAAAAAACAAAACAGTAACATAAAGAACGAAAGAAGAAAGCAAACACAAGCAGCAAATTCAAAGAGAAATATGCAGAAAGAGACAGAGGGATTGGGCCTAAAATCAGATGGACTACGCACCAATTGGAAGAACTAAGTGGATGGAGGCTAATGCCATAGCATATAAGATGACGCCGAAGGATTGGAGCGTGTAATAAACCCTAACAACGTCTGCTTGCTCTTTAGGTTCGGTTGGCCTCGGGTTTGCTTTTGGTAGGGAAGATGCAGTGTATAATGTATTATGGTCAAAGGCTTTCCGGTTCGCAATCGAATGACCAAATACGCCGCAGTAAAGAGTTTCTTTTCTTTTTCTATCACTTTATTCATAAAGTTAATTATTATTATTATTTTTATTTTTTGTGTCCATTCTCCCTTCCATGCTCCTCTTCATTTTTTTTTTAAAAATCATGTCTGGATGTTGAGAGATTTATAAATACTTTAGACGTTATATATTATATATTTTTTAAATTTTTATACAAAATATAATAAATAATTTAATTTTTTTAAATTTTAAAACCTAAAAAATAATATTTTAAATTTTAAAATAAAATATAAAATTCTAATCTCACCCTCCAAAGTAATCCTAAAAGTCTTTTAAGAAGAATTTGTTTAGATGTATAATTTTTAAAAAACATTTTTTACGAGCTGTATGTAATAAATAATAATAATAAAAAGACTATTCTTATAAATACATCATGTAATATTAATGGCTCATCTTGTGAATACAGTAATAAATAATAATAATAAAATATTATTTATATTTACGTAATCATACGCGCTGATGTTTATGAGTTATTAAAAATTATAAAAAATTTAAAATTTCAATTAACAAAATATTAATAAAGAAACTCTCATTCAACACACATATATAATATTATACGTACCTAATCCTAACACTACGCAATTTTAAAAGCTTATTTGTCTATTAAGAAAGTAGAAGGAAAAACTTAACAGCGCCAACCTTTAGTAGTGGGAGGCCATGATTGTGGACAGCCCGATCTTGATCTTCGAGGTGACTTTTGATCACCATCGAACGACCACAACTTAAGATAAGATGTATGCCCATTTTTTATATTTTATTATTAAGATTTATTGTTTGGGGGTGGATTTTTAGTGTTTTTATACTATATATATTTTTGTATGGAGATTTAAAAAAAAAAAAAAAATCTAGCTAAAATGTCAAAACTCCCTTCAAATTTAAAGGGGATCATGTGTTGCCAACAAGACTGATTGGAGTATCATCCTATTCCATCAGTAGTATGTGATAGCCATATATGCATGCATGTGTCATTAATAGTCATTATTGAAGAGATTCGGCCTACTTTTGAGACTGATTCTCTCCTTATCTTTATTTTTTATATTCTATATATATACTTTTTTCATATCAATTTTTCGTTTTGATGGTAGGAAATTATCAAATGCATTATTTCTTGTTCATATAATTAGTAGTCATGGAGTACGGATCCCACAACCAAATTAATTATCCAGTGCCCAGCTCAGATCATCCGATCCTCCAAAAAAAAGGTCATTGGCGGGCCAAAATCAAAGGTGAGTGAAGCTAATTACATGCCCCAGTTCTAATACTTGTTCATTCCATCAGACTTCCAAATCTTATCATGATCTATATATCCCATTTTAATTAAGTGAGATGGATATTTCTGTAGTAAAAGTCGATCGCCTAAGTCGTTATCAAAGAACTCGCATTACAAGAAAATATTTATTTGCCGCTAATTATTTTTTAAAAAAAGATTATTTTTTGTCAAAATAAATTTATTATTACAAATAACTTGTCATAAATATATATTTTTTTTTTTATAGTGGCGAAAGTCGAATTAGAAATTCTCGCCAACAACCTGATCAATAGTATTATTGGTTGTTTCAATTCACATCCAGCTAGCTGTGTCGAGAGATCATTACAATTAATTTAAAATTCTTGCAGGTTAATTTTATTTATTTCCCTTAAAAAAGTATTTTATTATAATCTAATGATTCTATATATAAGTACTTGCTGCATGCATGGGATCGATTGTGAATTCGAAGTTAACGAAAGATCAAGCAAAGCAAGCAATAATTACAGCTGATCATGAGGCTAGCTTATAATGGAGGGAGGGAGAGAGATCAGATTACAGGAGAGAACACATGCAATTCACTTTATTTTACTTGTTCTAGCTTAGGAAACAGCCAGCCTCCTACGATTCGATCGATTCCCTAGCGCGCAACAACACCCAAAAAAGAATAATAGAAACCCAAAAGAAAAAACATGAACTAGCTAGGAAAATCAATCTCATCATGAGTACTAGTAGTTAGCTGATCTCTAAGCGGGATGATCGGTCGATCTACCATTTCACATGAATTACAGCGCATGCGAAGTTTGCTATCAGGTACGTCTACGTACGTACGTTGTACAGCAGGCATTCATGCACGAATTACCACCGTATGCATGATCAGGAGTACTGTACTTTTGACAAACTTCTTAATTTTTGTAGCCACGTACGGTTTTATTATTTGATGGGCTTCAGACCTTGAGTACTCCCTCGGAAATCGTAGATTCCACTGCAAAACATGCGACTTCCGCATGAGTTGTTGCTCATCATGCGGAAACCTGGCTCTCTTGGAACTGTCAAGGGCCTGTTTGATCTATAAAATAAAACAGCTGCTATAAATTTATCAGGAATTTCCCGATCCAATAGGGATTCATTAAATTACAGATCACTCCAGCTTTTCTCTAAGAACATATATCGTATTAGGGAGGGACACATAAGTATATAATATATTTCACTACTCTCTAATTAATTAATTTTTTCTTCGATCAGTTTAGTTTACGTACCTTTGTGGGAAGAAGGGTCTGTCGAAAAAAGGCATCAATTGAGCTCTTGGAATCATCTCCTTTCTTAGCAAACGAATCTCTTCCTCTTCTATCATCTGCATGCATCATAATCATGATCAGCATCTTTTGGATCAGTCTGCATGCTCTTGATCAACTACATTACATATTAATTATTAACGTTTTCAAGATATTTATACCTTCTGCAACTTCTCTGCCCGTCTTTTCTGTTGCTCTATGATATACAACTTGGTTGCCACCTGCATGTATATATATCAACTCGCTTAAAGAAAAACTTTGGAAAAAGTGGGCTTCAGTTTGTTGAAATGATTAAAATAAGCGAATTTAGACACAAAACAAGCTAGCTGATCATTCATCGCTCACCTCGTAGTTGAACATTGCGCGTTTGACGGCTCTTTCTTGGGTACGAAGTTTGATTTCTTGTGGCTTGGTGTTCTCTTTTGGATAAGGCTTTTGAGAAGCCTAGAGATGGATATGTACATGATATGGATCGAGTCTCAGACTCTCAGTACAGTTTAGAGAGAGAGAGAGAGAGAGAGAAGATAACTAGAGTTGAATACATTTACCTTAGATTTGTCGAAGAGCCGGTCTTTGAGTTCGTCTTTTGTCTGTTAAGCAAATCATCAATTTACCTACTTTAGTCGCAGTACTCATGCACATAGCTAGGGGCTCCAAACCAATCACATAAAAAATAAAGAATGACCATATGATACGTGAAGCAATTAATGTGAAAGATAGAAAGGCGAAGGGAGGAGGGGACCTAGCTAGAGGTTTTGTCGACCTTTGTGTCTCAATTATCCATTATATGTAAAGTAAAATTTAGTAATTTTTTTCCTGCTAATACACCGTACGTTATTCTTCTACTCCTTTTTCCCCTGCTCTTGTAATGTACGTTTCTTCTTTATAATGAAGCTGTAGTACGTTTACAGGTATACGTATAATGCCTTTTGAGGATGAGGTAGATCACCGAGTACTCCACACTTTTTCTAAGCACAAGTTGTATAAAATTGGATAAATTACTAAATATTAATCCATATATATCAGATAAATTAATCTGCTCGATCGCATGATTATAAGATTTGAATATAAGTTCTCAACTCCAGTACTAAATGATCAATTCATGTGGTAATTTGGCAATGATCGATACGTTTGTAAACCCGTACTTGAGTTGGAACATATGTATCTCACCATGCTTGATCTAGTGGAACTAGAGCTCCACGAGACTGCAGATTGTGTACTGGCCTTCACAAACTTTCAAGGAAAATGAGAAAAAATAAATGTATTAATTAAGGATCGAGGCAGCGTACTTATAGCATTAATAGAAAAGAGAAAAAGTTATAAAGGAAGAAGAAACATGGCAACCTTTAGTGCGGACTTGGTGTGTGTCTTCTCCATGTTAAGCTCTCTGATGGTTTGAATCGTTACTGAACAGAGAAGACCATATAAAGGGTGGGAAACTTAGAGGGTTGGAGGTTGGTAACTGTCTTCAGTGTTTCTTTTCTGTTGCTACATCACCAGCATGCCTAGAAATTTCCATGCCTTCTTGCACCAAACTTTCTGATTAAACCTCCCTCTCGTCCATATATTTTTCATGGCATAATGAGTTCCTTCCAATCTCCTGATCTTAACTTTAATCAAAGGCATAATCCCAGGTTTCTTTTAACTAATCAAAGACTTAGAGTTCTAATTAACTTCTTTTTTTTGAGACACGGGGGCTTTTCAATGAGGAATGTTATATATATATCAGTCATTATTTATTCTCACACCTCACATCTATAATTTTTTTATAAGATGTGAGGGTGTATTTCATAGGGTATGGGACGGTAAATAGTAGTTGATAGAAAAATTTTCTTGCAGTGTAGGATCCTTTGAGATTTCCGGACGTATATATAGCTGAAGATCAACAAACTGCATGCAGTACTATTTCAAAGCTTTTATTAATTATGTGTGAAATCTGTTACTTGGAATCAAGGGAAGCAAGCTGTCAAGTACTACATTTAAAGTTTCATATGCAGAAATAAAATACAATTTAGTACATAAAAAGTCGTAGCCTAAGAATTCTTGCACACCAAAAAGAGTCGAGAATTAGAAACCAAAAAAGTCAGACGTTGACATTTATGATAATAATAGTTGGGAACACATGAGTGGTTCAATTAACAACATTAATAATAACAGAAAACAAGTTGGATGGGATGTCTGATCGACTCATTAGTAACGTTACATGCTGTATCACGTCACTATCTTTCCTACTGATAAATCACTCGAGTTAAAAAAAATGGGTAAAAGATGAGCAGTACCGGTTGTTAACCACCCATTTTCAAGTATTTCTTCTTAAAGCCGTTATCTAACAAAGGCAGAAAACAAAGTTTTAATTGATTGCTTTTTGGGGGATAATGATACTAATACTTCCTACTATCTGTTCATTACTTTTTTTATTGTTTATAATTTTTTTTTATTACTTTTTTTTACTTAATGATTGAGGAAGTAATTATTAGTGAAATTGTATATTTTTTTTAATTTTTTCTTAATAATTATGTTTAAAAAATACTTAAAAGAAAATAATGAAAAAAAATAAAAATTTCAAATATACTATGCAATAATAAATAGGTAGTAAGAAGTAATCATTCTATCTTTATCCTTTGAGACCTCAAAGAAGTAAGAAACTTTAATTTTTTGTTTTAAAAAAAAAAGTTCGATTATGGGGGTAAGCGGCATGTCATAGATCAGTAAGTTAGGTCATGATTCGAAGATTAACCTACTAATGATTCAGTGCTTGTGATTTAAGTTTTGTGAAAGACAGTACGATTAGTCCCCAAAAGAAGAATATAACAAGCCATTGCCTCTCTCTCTCTCTCTCTCTCTCTCCACACACACATCGAGACAGCTGAATAGACACTTGTACTGAACAGGAAAGGATGGACAAATTAACCACCACTTTTGGTGGACTGTTTTACCAAATTGTGATGGAAATTCTCCAGCATTTGAAGAAGCTTTGTTGATTTCATCATGCAGTGAATGTTATGGTTCAAATCCTACAGTAATCAACAAGAGAAAATGAAAAATTTGCTCAATATATGCAGGAAGCAATTTGGTATATGGTTGGAAATTAGCGAGCTGTTCCTCAATCAGATGCATTATCTTTGCTGCATGTATGCCTGCTTCGTTTTGCAATGTTGTTGAACTTTAGGGGACTAGATCAGGGCAATAGTTACCAGTAAGACTTTATACCAACCTTATTATTATTTATTTTTTGGTAGGTCGAGATTTCCACAATTCAATTGTTGTTTCTTTTTTCCTGGGCAAGAATTTTCACGAACGGCACTCATGATGTTGAGACTGAGAAGACGTTAAAAATGGTATCTCATGCAAACCCATAGCCTTCAGTCACTTTTTACGGGTTACTCGCGAACTTCATCACATTTTGCATTTAATTACCCTTTACGGTTCGCCACTCGGTCGGTATGATTTCAGTTTCCCAAGTCCTACCAGAAGTAGTACTGGAAAGAGTTGTGTAACGGACAACATTGAAGTCATCTACCACTTTATTCTAATATTTATCATTACCTTTCCGACTTAGGTGGCAACGTTCTTTCATATGTTTTTGTATGTCAATATGGATTAGGGGCAACGTTCTTTCATATGTTTTTGTATGTCAATATGGATTAGGGGTGATCATCAGGCAGTCCAGACCGAAAAAATCGATTGAACTGGCCAATTCAGTCCCAACTAGACCAGTCCACGGTCCAAATTTTATAGGACCGAATTCATTCAGTCCGGTCCACGGTCTAAGGAATTTTTAGACCGGATCGAATGTAAATTAATATATATATATAATTAATTATATAATTTTTATCTAACCTAATCTTATCACTAACTAATATATAATTATACTATATTATAATTAAATATAGACTATAGTTATACAGTTATACTTATACTAATATTACTAATATATAGCTGTACTATATTATTAATAGTCTAATACTTTATACTAATAATATTATATAGTTATACTAATCTTGATTCATAATAACTAATCACCATAAGTCTATAACTATATATATTTAGTATCAATGTATTAATATATTCTTTAATGTATCACTAATACTATTAAGTATTAACAGTTATGCTTAATTATAATAGTATGTATAATTAAATATTTTATGCTTATTTACAATAATATGTTAAGTATGTATCTTTCTCAATTATGGATGTAATATGTATGGATAATTAAATTATTTATGCTTATTGCTTCATTACAAAATGTTACAAGTTGTATATAGCTCATTATGCATTAACATACTTTAAGTTAGTAATAAAACAATAATTAACATCATCAATAATGTAATTTTCATTTAATTTATTATCATTGTCCATTGACTATATAAAATATTTTTTTTATTGAGTTTGCTACATAATCTAGATTAATAAGTCACTTAGTTTAATTTAGTATTGTAAATAAATTTTTTTTATTAATTGATTTAAAAAAAGAAAGAAAAAAAGGCCGGACTTGACCGATACCTACTGGTCCGGTCCGGAAAAAATGATGGATTGAAAATGTTTGGTCCATCGCCGGACTGGACCAGATTGGCCCGTTTGCACCCTTAATATGGATTGAAATGAGATGAGATGATTTGAAAATGTTTCTCAATCCAAACTAAAGTTGTAACGATCGTTCATATGGATTAAATGCAACATTTTGTTCCAAAAGCTTTGAAATCCACCTGGAGGTAAAGGTTTAAAGGATAACAAAAAATGCTGAAGTTTTGTCTGAAATTAAGGATCTCTCAAATGGGACAAAGATAAACACATGGATTGAACGGTACAACACCTATTAAAATATTGCTCATATGAGTTTTTCAGAATAAAATTAAATATTCAATAAATACTATAAAACTCACTTTGTGTTTATATCTTTTTTTCACTACTTGAGACCCTCAAAATCCTGGATAGAACTTAATGGGATCTTTATCCGGTTTTTAAAAGCTCAACTTGGAAGAAATAACTGAAAGCATTAATATTATACCATGAATACGTGAAAGATAAATTTGTCATTAGTTTGCACTGAATGTGGAACAAGAAACATAGATAATCAGATAAGAGCTCACAAAATGTAGAAAATAAGATAAAACACTAATATATATAATAAAAAAAATGATATTTGTTATGTTTGTTAGCAATTTTCCTCCTTTTAATACAAAATTTCGTTCCCTTAGATGTTCTCAGGGAACTTGCAAAGCTGCAATAGCAGGTTCACTTTCATTCCTCAGAGACCTTGAAAAATGTAGTGATAAGATTAGTTATTGATGCCATCCATTCTAGGATCTGTTTTGAACTAAGGATCAATATAAAAGAACAAAAATTCTATTTGCAATCACTTTTGCGTACTCTTTTTTTTCATACCTAATAATATTATATATATATTAATTGGAGTAACCACTTACATTGGACGTATACAAGAAAACACCTAGGCCATACAAGAGAATCCCTAATGACCCAAAAAGCCCATGAAACCTACCCAAAATACAACAAGCCCGAATTGGAATGTAACATACCTCCCCAACACCAGTCCCCTGTTTCTGTAAAACTAATCCTCTATCCGAACATCCCACTACAAGAACATGACTGTATGTAGCAGGAAATACAAAAGAATACCTGCGTTTTTGGTAAATATGAGTACATGACTTATAGAGCAATCATAAGCAGCTTTTGTGATAAAAACACTTTAAATATGAAGAACAGTGCTTACAGGCATGTCAATCTGCTCCCCAGGAAGAAGACGCTGCTCCTCATAGCAAAAGCATTGTATTTTGTTGAAGTAAACTGCAGCCTGAAAAGAGGGAGGGAAAAAAGGAGCCTCATTTCCCCTCCTGCAGATTTTTAAACGCAAGGGAATGCTTGGGAATCTTCTTTAGGGCCACCAAGAGGCCAATCAAAATCCACCACCAACAAAATAATTTGAGTCATCTTGATGAGGACATCTTTTATTATTGTTATGTTGGTCATTTTACTTATGATTTCTTTATTTTGGGCTTGGTTTAGCCCACAGACTTTTTAAGGGTTACTTAGGGTTTTGTTATTTTTCCTATTTAAGTGCTTGTAATGAAACACTGAAGGATAGTTTTGAAGAATTGATAATTGAGCGCCTACAGCCGCCTCCTTCCAACCCCTTCTCTTTGCTTTCTTCTTCCTCTCTTATCTTCTGGTTTCTCTTCTTCTCTTGTCTTTTCTCAGTTCTTTTCTTCTCTGGTTGCTATTATTCTGCTTCTATTATTTCTTCTCATTTCTATCCTACATCACATCTTCTTAGAAACAACAAAACATTTGCAGGCCTTGTTCAAAGTACAGCTGCCCCGCTTTCCTATTTCTTCTTTTTCAGTTTTCTTTTAAGACCGTAACTCTATAAGCTTAACTACCTTAAGAATACAAGAAGAATACAAGAGCACAGAAAAATGGGAAGACGGATCCCTACTCCCCCCCACCCAAAAAATAAAAAAAACAGAGGGTAAATAACAAACATAAAACTAGCTTCTTAAACATAATCAAGATTCTTTCTAATAGTTGCACAGGTAATAGTCCCTTAAATCATCAAACAATAGCCGTCAGCAACTAATGATACAAAGAAAGTCAATATTTAATAGAGAACGAAATAACCATATTTTAGAATTATAAAAGATATTATAGTGAAACACCACCCAGTTTAGGTCCAGGAAACCTAATCATACAAAGAAAGACAACATTTAATAGAGAACGAAATAACCATATTTTAGAATTATAAAAGATATTATAGTGAAACACCACCCAGTTTAGGTCCAGGAAACCTATGCACGCTTGATATCGACAAATACTAAACAGGAGTTATCAGTTATCAGTACCTTCATAGGGGTGACATTATAGGTAGAAACACCAGTTACTGGAACTGAACTTTGGTTTTCAGCAGTGTAGAATGCGAGAGCACTTTCTCCAGGCTTGACTATTACCTGCAAAAAGATACCAATATAATAACAGCTCAGCAACAGAAACTGCACAGAGCATTTCCTAATTAGAAGACCAAAACACATGCAGGCACACGAAAATGCTCTAGATTAAAGAATGTTCTTTGCACAAGGAGTGTCTTTAATGCTATTTTTTTCACACTGATAATTTTTTAAGCAAACTAATAACTTAAATCAAATAATTCGAGCACATTGTTAATATAAGTTATAAATGCACACACCCATGTAGTATAAAAGAAAGAACCTCTCTTTGTGTGGGCACAAAAAACTTCCATGGCATTCCGTCAGCCACATCGGCATTGAATTGCACTACAATCTCCCTGCAAGGATAACAACAAGAATTCATAAGGCAATGTAGAGGGAGAAAACGTAAGAAGTGTCATTATTATCAAATTCCATTCATTGACACTCTTCCCAAATGCTTGGAATATTTCAACTTGAATGTACAAGGTAGAATAGAAACATGTGACTCATAATCTCATATTTCCTTATTGCAACACCAATTGATAACTTCTATAGCATTACGAGTTGAGTGGAAATAGTGCATGGTTGGATGATGAGGGGATTCCACAGCGGCATCACTTCCTAATCACTGACTGTGAATTGAATGAGGGCAAGGACACTTTATCAAGGGTGGACCTTTAATTGCATAAATGTAGAGTTTATTGAGTCCAAAGAAGTCCCACATGTGAAGGATAGGGATGTGAACTCGTCGCGTAGAAACAATTTTACAGGCTACTTTGAATTAAGAAACAATTTTACAGGCTATTTTGCCTTCTCCTCTTCCTTCCTTTTTAATGCCATCACCGTCTTCAAGCTACTTGCTCCACAAAAGGAATTAATACATACTCCAAAAACAGTTCAATGAAAAATAAGGGGTACTAACAAAACCAGAAACAATGAAAATACCAAAAGAACTAGTAATGACAACCATATTTAGCTTCTATTGAGAATTCAGAAAGCCATAGTCATTCATATTGGAACAAGAAAAGAATGAGCCTCATCTATGAAATATAAATCACACTGTGTAGCGACAGTTCTGTCTTTAGCATGCCGAGCTATCTTTTCTTCAACACTCTACAGATAGCAAGATCTTGCCGTAATAAAGAAAAAGAATAGAGGAAATATGAAGGGGAAAAGATGATAAAACAGGCAAGAAAACTTAAAATTAAATAAAAACACAGCAATAAACTCAATCACACCACTCGTCGCTGGGACAGTGCCTCCATACCCTGTAGCTTGGCAGAACCTTCTGTACAGTGGAACAGCAGCATAGCTACTACCCACCATTGCAAAAACCAAAGGTGTAAGGTATAAAAGAGTCTTCCGTGATTTCTGTTCTCTGGAAGCTAGAGGCATAGCGTCGCTGAATATTGAGCAAAGGAAAAAATTCTCCCAGTATACCCAGAAGCAAAAGGTGAAAACCGGCTATGTTTATCAAATGACCTCATACCGAATTCACATCTTAAGTTCAAACCCCAAAAATCATATTTGTGACCCCTCTGATATCCAGTATTAGATCCGATGAGATTATAACTTGACCAGCCTAAAATATTAGGCATGCACCTGAATCAAGAACAAATTCCATCTACGTGTAAAAAACACCAGCAAATAACTTATCAAAAAAAAAAAACACCAGCAAATAAACTGTGATTTACAGATATAAGGAGAAATTTTAAAAACAATTATCATGCTCTGGTGCTTTGGGAAAAAAAATAGTTGGTGGGATATTTTTTATGGATATTATTGTATCTCATTCGCACTCTGAAGCTGGAGTAAACAAGTAACATGCCTTAAAATGCTTCCTGAAGATGCATGGCCTTTACAGCAAGTTAGGCATATTAAGAAAATATAAACTTAAACCAAGTAAACTAAACAAAGCCTAATCCCAGTTACGGAGCCTGCTCTGCGGGTACTAATCAACTAAATAGGGCCTTCCACGTGTATTATTTTGTCATTCGACCCTATCTGAAACATAGTCTCTTTCACCGCCCCCACCCATGTAATTTCAGGCCTAGCTCTGGGATTTAGTTTTCCGTGGCATAATCTTCCAACATTTCTACCAAAGCAAACAGAACCAAAGAAAGATCCAAGTTGCAATATTAGTTTTATAAAAGAATTACCTCGCTTCAGGATAAGTATGTTGTAAATTCTTAGTGCAAGGAAGGAGATTGCTTCTTCTACAAAGCCTTGGAAATGACATACTTACAGGACATCCACTGGCATCTGAGAAGAAAAGCGTAAACACAAAAGGTAAATGAGAAATCAAACGCTATTAACATTTATCGCATCTTTAGTGACTTAAATAAATAGAAGAAATATATATATATATATTTCTTTCTCCTCATGATAGTAGGACTCATTTTGATTTCCAAGTATGAACAAATGGCTTTCTTTTTAACCATGAAAAATAATCAAAAGTTGAGAGGACATCATAACTCTCTCTGATTTCCAAGTATGAAAAAATAGATTTCTTTATAACCAACCTTGAAAAATAATCAAAAGTTGAGAGGACTTCATTTCTTTTAAGGGAACCCAGAGCAGTATTAGAAGTCAGAACTCAAAACTTCTCTGTTTATATGTGGCCAGCCAGACCATACTCAAAGTTTGACCCAAATTATCCAGGATTCTAGAGCACTTTCGAATTAAAACCATGTTTGTAGCTGTTTCAAATGAAATCCCACAAATCAAAGCTTTACAATTTCCCCTTCCATTATTCTCAGTCAGACGGAAAGCACGTGAATTGCAATGAGATTCGTCTCGCCCTTAAAAAACAAACCTTTAAGCTACTCAAATCTTTCATTACTCAGTATACTGCAAGAATTTAGACAATTAGTGATTCGGCGTTCATGCCACTTTAGAGGTTCGGCCACCCTATTTACCAGACCAGTAAGCTAAAAAATCCAACATAATTCATGCTACAACGACACATAGCGACCAAGTTTAAAGTTAACAATGCAGCTAAAAAATTATTAGAAGAAATCATCAACGAAGTCGCAAACTTCAATACGTTTCATGGGGTTCCGCCTCATCCACAAGTCACAACCGTGCTACGGACCATATAGAACCCCTTCAAAGACGACATGAACCACTTACCAGTGCTCCCAAGCGTTAAGAACATTAAACCCCAAAAACCCCAACTTAAGAGCCCCATTATTCTTCTTCTTCCTTTTTTTTAGGAAACACCCCATAATTCGAAATTGTGGATTTCGCCTCCAAGTCAGGCTCTTTCACCCATTAAAATGGGCAGCGACAGCTGGTATTCTGTTAGATTGCTCATTAACCATCCTATATAAACATGAACGAAGCATTTCGATTGAAGAAATTCAAAAACCACCTTAATTTTCTATGGGTGCCCTGCCTTCCGCTAGCCCCTAGCACCGAAAAGATCGCCCAACAGGATTTCGGTTGGTCGATAGTGGCGGCTGGGCCAAGCCTACAGTCGGAGTGTGTGAAGGCGTAGAGTACAGAGAGGAAGGAAGAAGAGTGAAAATAGGTAGATGCATGAAGTGACTGTTATTTTTTTTTTTTTTTATGGACATGAAGTGACTATTTGAAGTTTAAATTTATATGTTTTTTTATAGTTAAAAACTCTCAAATTCGAATAAAACGAATCTACGATAAAAAATTAAAAATAAAATTATCTAAATTAAATATAACATGAATCAATACGAATGAAATAATAAAATTATATTTACTATTTCTTTACTAAATTAGAAAGCAAGATGTTGCATGATTAATACTATTTAATCTAATAATTATTTTATAATTATCTACTTTTCTTGAGAGCCTAAAATTTGAGAAATAGTATCCTTCTTGAAGAAAAAATAAATAGTATTTTGAACAAAAATAATGATAGGCTTACTATTTAATACCAATTTTTACTATTTTTTTCATTTATTTTAATTTTTTTTTTACTTAATAGTTAAGGAAATGACTATTAGTGATTTTGTATATTTTTTTTAATTTTTGTAATAATTAAAGATGTTAAAAAAATACTTAAAAATAATAATAATAAAATAAAATCTCAAATACATTATAGAATAATAATAAAAAATGATAAGAAAGTATTAAACATAAGAAAAATCTATTCATCATCTCAACTTCTATCATTCTCTCATCATCTCATGATGTGGCATTAGATGATAAGTTCATAAGTAGAATGTAATAAATAATCTCCAATCATTTAATGCCACATTATAGGATGATGGGAGGATGATAAAAATTGAGATGATGAGTAGCATTACTCTTAAACATATCATTTTCAAATGAACAATCCCCTTAAAGATTAGAGGAAGGAAGAAAATAAAATAAAATAAAAGAGGAGCTATCTATAAGAGGAAGGGTAATGATACTCTTATACCTTATTTACTATTGCTTTATTACTTTTTTTTCGTTTTACTCTTTGAATCTTGATCAAAATCTTAAAACATGATATTCTTGTATAATTTAAAAGAAAATAAATTAAATTAACCAACATAATCATATAATTTAATTAAAAATAAATTTAATTTTATAAAATTATTTCTTCTTTTGCTCTTTTTAGTTTCAAAAACACTATTAGAAAGAAAGAGTCCCTTCGTAGCAATTAAGTGTGATTTACATATTGTAAATTATAAGGGGAACATCAAACTTATAATTTTTTTTTTTATAATTTTATATTAAAACAGAAGATATTTATATAAGAACAATTCTACTTATTATTTTCATACATCACAACTACTTTTATTTTTTATTTATTTATTTTTAATAAATATATGATGTATGAATAATAAGTAAAACAATTCAATTAGTTTAATAAGAATAAAATAAAAAATAATAATTAATATTTAAATATTTAAAATACATTGTATGAGATGATGAATTTTTTTTATATAAAATTAAATTTATTTTTAATTATTGATTGATTTAATTTATTTTTATTTAGCATCTCTCATTTTACGTTGATTGATTCAAGAGTAAAATGATAAAAAAAATAGTCGAGTAGTAAAGTAATAGTAAAGTAGTTGTGTATCATTACCCTAAGGGGAGAGTGTAGTGTATCCGATGTGAATCTCCATCGTTCTAGACGCTACTGGACCCTTCTGAACCTACGCATAATCAAATCCCCCGCGATACCAACATCCATTTCGAATCTTCTCAGCTCGCACCGCCATCTACTCCGATCGGCCTCCCTCCCTCACTCACTCCCGCACAAGGAGATACAGAACCAACACGTTGTTACCGAAACATGTTTGGCGTCGTTTTCCCGAATCGTAGTTTCCCTATGGACATCTCTACCTTCTCCCAAATCGACACCTTCCACTGGGTCCTCGACATGAACACCTTTGTCGGTACGTTTTCCCCCCTTATCGTCCGGCGCTCTTTATTTCCTCACTAATTCCTTTCTAATTATTCAAACTTTGCGCAGGTGAGGCGTACGATCAGGTTCGTGAAATGTGCATTTTCCTCCTCAACAGTTTCACTCTCCCACCGGACAAAGCCTTGGCCGTTTACATCCAATCCCCCGGCTCTCCCTTCCTCTTCTGTGGCGCGGTCACTCTGGGTCGCCCCTCGGCCGTGCTCTCGCTTCAGTGGCCCGAGCCGGGCGGGCAGATGCAGCTCACCGCTGACGCCGCTCCGCTATCGGCCAAGATCGGGGTCTCCGTGGAGGACTTGGCCACGCTTTCCTCCCTCGATGTGGTTGCCGAGAAGAAGATTGAACGGCTCGCCTTGAAGGTCGGGGAGAATCTGTTCAATTTCATGCAGTCATTTTGCGGCGTTGACGGGAGCAAACTGGTGGTGCCTATGGATATTTTGGATCGGTGGTTTAAGAAGTTTCAGGAGAGGGCGAAGCGGGACCCGGAGTACTTGAAAGGCTTCGTTTTGTGATCATTCTGTTTATGGATTCAGGTATTTGTAATTTATGTAGCGTATGTTGCAAAAGCGGTTCCTCTGTGTTTCTTTTCTGGGTGAGGAATAAAATTGCAAAATGCCCTTTGTGGGTAATTTTTTATTTTCTTCAATATGTATGTCGATGCATTTTCACTTTGTCTCGGTGGTTAACAAGTTTTAAGCAGTCACTGCAACAGTAGAGAGCAGACTCAAATCGAGAACGTTTATTCAATTCCAAATGTATTGGAATTGAGGTGAAAGCTAAAGAATTTTACAATAAGAGGAAACAAAGAAAGTTTTTTTCATTTTTCATCGGTGGAGGAAACAAAGAAAGTAAACCAATGGGTTCGTTGTTGATAAGGCTAATGAGAGCACAAGTGAATGGAATGTTTTGAATTTTCTTCTTTGTTTTAGGTTGGTGGTGAAAATTGAAGAATGCTGAGTCTTAGGCATATGTGAAGTTGTTTTAGTCTCGGTTTAATGGAGGTTTGTGTCTTCGCAAGCTGATCCTTTGAAATTAACTTTAGTGATCAACCCTGGAACCACGATCATGTGCTTGGAAATTTGTTTATCTGCCTATGGATTTGATGAGAATGCAGGGACACTATCTTGTCTGAAGGCAGAGGGTAGCCATTTTGCGTTAATAGGCTTTATCTGAAACGCTCCAATGTAATGTTGTAGGTGTGCCTGGGTCGACGATAGTCGAATCTAGGTAGAATCCTATCTTGGAACTGTTTCGAGTGACGACACCCGTTTTACTCTTGGGGGCCTTCTGTGTCATGTTATGTTGTTGAGAGAGGCAATCTCTGTGAGTTGCATTCAAATTTCTAGAATTGGCAATCTTATGAAGGATGTGTGAATATGCAGACTTGGACAAGTAAAATTTTAATGGAAAGCATTGTATGACTGACTAGCAGCACTCGTTGCTGCCTCAATTTTGTTCTGGGTTGGTTTTATGGCACCACAAGGATAGTGAAAGAAGTCTGGAGTACTGGGACCCAAACCAAATGGGGCAGAATGTAATCTGATACTAACATGTCAATTGCTAGGATTAAATGGTAGAAAAGACAAAAACAAAAGAAAAGTGCGGTATGCCTGAAATGGTTGAGTCAAGGGTAGGTTGAGTTATGGGTTGATTTATGGTCTTAGATGTGAAATTGCGAATCAATGCTGCCATAGAAACAGCTATACATCAAGTCAAATAGAGATCCATAACCAGTCGGACTTGTGCTTACTCCCCTGTGACCAAACTGCCCATGTTAAGTTTTGCCTTAATACTCTAAACAATTAGTACTCAAAAGTAAGAAGGGGTTGGGATCACAAGGGGCTACATTATGTCAATAGTTACTCCACATAACCTTTTAAAGGTCAATCGGTTTGATTTTAGCGGATGCAGACCATATTATGTAGTCTACGTTAGCAAATTGAAGCATATAATGGATCAGGGACTTCTCGACATCGCAAGACATCACTTTCAAGGTTCTTTGGAATCTAGCATTTGGCATGAATGTAAAAAATTGTAAAGAACAAGGAGTAAGAAAGGAGCAGTAGAAGGTTATTTGTTGTCCGTTCGAGGATAACTCTACATGTGTGTTATGTTGTAAAGGACAGTGGGATAGACTCATTGATACACTATTTAATCACAAAGAACGAAGTCTCCATCTGAAGGCAAATCTGAAAATTTTTTCCTAAGTATAAGGAAATCTAACCGAGTGGCAGTTTTTTTTCTCTCTTCTCCATCTGAAGCCAAATCTGAAAAAAATTTGCCTCCTCAAGTACAAAGAAATCTGATGGAGTGGCAATTTTTTTCTCTCTCCACCTTCGTCGGCACCGTCTGCTGGCGTCGAGTCAATATTCTCTTCCACCACCGTTAGCCACCAACCACCACGTAAGGAATCGGTTTGTGCAGAAAATGAGTTGTTATAATGCTGAGATATGAAAAGTTTGGTTTTGTACAGATCTTGTTGTGCTAAGATAATATTGCTAAACATAACTATGAAGGCGACGACAAACAACATCTTCGTATAGGCCTCAGAAAATGAATTGTCAAACAATTTCCTGTTTCTATGCAACTTACTCAACGCATGATTTGTAAGGAATGAAAGCATCTGGTCTACAAGCACGAAGAGGCAGAGCAACAGAGGATCTGAAGGCGACGAAAACTTGGAGAAGATAAAGAGATCTAAATTTTAATAAAACAACAACGTAGAAGCTTTTCAAAAAACGACTAGTTTTAGTCGTGCGTGAGCAGTCCCCGTACAGAATTTTTCCTATTTAATACATGGAGGCGATAAAAAGAATGACAATGGTTGTCCTTTTGCTGTGGCTTATTTTTCATATATTGCACAAGAAGATTGACTTCTGATGTAGAAGTTATGAACATATTCAAGTATGTTTTCTCAGAAGAGGGGGAAGTATATAGCAGTTAAAATTGCTTATTGTTCTGCAATAATAGGCTATGAGTGAATCCGGGGTTTACAACTTTACATCCCAGGAGTGGGCCGAAAGGATCCTGTGGGGGGAATAATGAGATGTCGCGGAGTGTCTGCCATCTCATAGTATTGGGAAGCATCCAGCCCATCTGGTTTGCAGTCGGAAACAATACAATTCTAAATATAGCCACGAGTCATTAGTTGGAAGTGCCACCAGCTGATGCCTTGAACTTTTGGATACTGTTTGCATTTGACATTCTACTATAAACATCTATATATATATATATATATATTTTTTTGGTAATCATGGGTGTTCGGGCAGCTTGCGTGCACCTCGACTAATCTCATAAGGTCCTGATAAACTTTCAATGGTCCTAAGGAGACTCGAACTTGTGATCATTGGAGAGTAAAGCCAAGGCCGGACCAGCTGAGTTATCCCTCAAAATTATAAACATCTATATCTTATAGGTGAAAGGGGCAGTCTTTTACTTGAAGCTCTCTGTATGAGGTACAAGTCACTGCAGGCAATCCCAACATACCGTGCATCAAAGCTCAATTTTTCCACGTGTTTCAGGAACTTCTTTGTGGTTTTGTTTTTCAATCAATGCAAAGTTAATTTATTTTCGGTTTATAATGAGAGAGCATCCTGTCAAATGTGTATAATAATTAACAGATACTAGGCTTTGACATTTCTGGGCTTTTGACACTTTTTTTTTCTCTATTTGCCTTGATCTGAACTTTAATCAGCTGTTGTTTGGCGGGATGATAACCTTTTATTTTTCTTGCTAGTAAGTTACAAGTGTCTTGGGTCTTAACTCTATTCCATCCAAGGGGAGGAACAACAATGGAATCGGCCAATTCTTCAATTTCCCTTTATTCCATAAGCGTACGCCAAACAGCATCAGAAGATAAAGGAAAATGATGATTTTCCCTTATTTGTAATCCTCTAGTAACTGAGAAGTGGAGGACCTAAGAACACTCGGGAAGAAAAAAAAACAACAAAACCCAAAGGAGACACAGGATCTATATATTAAAAGCACCAGTGGAATAAGAAAGGACTGCTCTTTTCTTTTCTTTTTTTTTTCCTCTTCTTCTGTCTTTTTCTGGATGGAAAGGACTGCTTGATTTCACGATTCGATGCCACGCATCTTCCTCAGAGTCAACACAAATTCATAGATTTCTTCTGTGTCGGGAAGAACTTTGGCCACACTCTGTCGTTGCAAGCACCTCTTGATCCAAGCCGAGAATTTGGGACAGTGGTCTTCAACTTTAAAGCCCCCTATTTTCTCATACGCCACGAACCAACTGGTTAGAGCAATTGCTATGATGTCAAGAAACGCGAAGCATTCACCACCGAAGTAATCCTCCTCCCCAAGAGCTCCCTCTAACTGCTTCAACACCTCTATGAACTCCTCCTTGCCTGCCTCTTGTGCCTCTCCATTGTTTCTCCATATTCTCCCGCCCGCCTCATATACCTTCCCAATGTAGAAGATATAACCATAATGAAAAACATAATCCCTTGAGTTGTTACACTTCTTTTAATGCTAACGAGAAGTTTTAAATTTTAAATCTTGCCATTGAATCAGATTTCATGCATGGAACTAACCTTTTTGTCGATGAAGTCGGCCAGAAGCGAGCATGAGCTCTGGCATGCGGGGAAGTTGGGAGTAGTGGCTGAGCAGGCCAGACCTCATCGATATATCAACCTATGATCGTGGATTCACAGATGGCCTTCCCGGCATGCAGCAATACAGGAACCTTCTGGTGAGGGTTAGATTTGAGTAACAGCTCGCTCTTTCCCCCAAACAAATTCTCCGCTCTATCTTCACGTTTCCGCTAGTGCAATTTTTACTCGCATGCTAAATGGACTGGCCCAGCAATCCAAAAGAACCAACTCTCCTTTTGACATTTTTTTTTTTTTTTTTCTAACCAAGCAAATTTCATTAAATTAAAAAATGATACAGTACTATTGCAAAGAAAAAAAAAAAAAACGAGTTTTGAGACCAATTTCTTCAACCGTGAATCTCTCTGCTAAATCTTCCTCTTTGTTCTGTGGTAACAGCAATGAGCACAAACTAAGTTTATATTTACAAATGGGTACTCGTCGGCAATGAGAGTAACAGTGTCTACAACTCCAATGGTTCTTTTGGAAAAGAATTAATCTTTGCATCAACCTACACACCACACACCATAATTTTTTTTTATTTTTTTTATTTGTTTCTCTTATTAAATGTGTATTATATGGATGATGAATAAAAAAATATAAATGTTTCAAGAAGACTAAAATTAAAAAAAAATTGAAAAAAAAAATAAAAAATAATTTAATGTGTGGTGTGTAGGCTTATACATAGCAATGCTCTTTGAAAAATCCACCCAAAACAAGATGCCAAAGTTGTCTTCAAGTACGACAGATTTTGGCTTTTGGAAGCTGGCATTGGGACGAGCACAAGGGTAAAATAAAAATAAAAATCAATCAATAAAGTTTGTCTTGAAATTAAATTAAATGATTAAATTCACATCTTTCTATCAATTTTCGTTTTTTTTTTATAATTATCATTTAACATGATATTAAAACAAATCTTGCCCTACACTTTCAATTTCAATAAAATATTTGAATTTTGAGAATTGATATTTACAGTCGTAAAGTGCGCTAGCATAATGAATTTTTTTTAAAAAAAATGAGTAAATACGAGACTTACATGAAAAAAAATTAATTTTTTAATAGTGAAATTTTATTATTTTTCAAAGTGATTGCGTATTACTTATACATTCTACGACTATATATAGTATTGCTCTTGAATTTTAAAAGTATAAAATCCGTTCATCCCTAGTATGGAAGGATATATATAAAGGTTTTTGGCTAATTTTTAAAAGATTGCAAAAGAGGGTTATAAGGAAACAAAATATGATTAATCAGGCTATAGTTATCAAAATAAACTTCTAATCCTCACAGAGAATAAATGGGATCAAATGTTTATTATTATTTTAAATATTACAGCTCCAACTGATCCGTACTTAATTATAAACCGAGAGTATGTGATAGAGACAAATTACCTGAAATTTGTTCCTAAAGACTATATAAAATATATAGCACGTACAACATCATAAACCTATATGATCGATTGAGGTACATTAAATTAGCTAATAAGAGCTAGTAGGTGGGATGTCTAGCCTGAATAATGCCATGGCATATACCAAATTTCATTAAAGTTATGTCTCCTTATAAAGTCTGGTTATTTATAAATCAGTCTGTAGACACATCATTTATTGCGAGATTCGCCAAGTTACAAAAAAAAAAAAAAAAAAAGGCAAAATACTGATACTTTTTGTATTAGACAATGTGAAAGATTTACACGTCAGATATGTATATGAATAAATTTGTGTTTTCCTTGAAAATGGGTTTTGAATTGCATGTTTAAATTCAAGTACATTGTGGGCGGCCTCAATAAGTTCAAAAACAAACACAGGCCAATTGGACTGTTAGAGAAAAGTAAAACTGTTGGGAAGAGCTTCCCGTCGCCGCCTGTGATTATGTGGGCAGGCTTTTCCCCTTAACTTTGGGCTGCTGCCTTCTTGCTCGGTGGGTTGGGGGGAACTCTGATCTGCGTTGTCGGCTGTAGCCTGTCGTAAAGTCAGAAATCCATCTTTGATGAATTTATTCTTTTTATATAAATAATGTGTACTTTTTTATATACAGAGTAATACAAACAAAAAAAAAGTTATAAACATAATTTAAGATTAAAAATATGCATCAATTTAGAGACATAGCAAACGACAAAGTAAAGAGAAACCGAATGGACTCAATGATGATTGAGAAAATTAGCATTAATTTCTCATAAGATTTTAAAATAAAATTTTGGGTTTTAATAAAAGTCCGAACATATATATATATAGACTTTGAAAAAAAATATGGATGATATGATGGTTATTTCAATTTCCTAAAAGGGGTAGAGATATTTTATTAAGTTTTTCTTTAAATTAGGGCTGTGCATAAAGGGCTTTGGCCCGCACCGTCCGAAACACCAAATCCATCCAACCCGAATAAAGACAGGTTCATCAAGTGAAAGTTTAATAACAGGTTCAGAGATAAGAAATCCATTGAAACTGTGAAACCGAATGAATCTCCTCACTGCGAAACTCTACCCACTGTAGCCCTCTTCAACTCCTCTCCATTTTATTTCAGTCTATTAGTCTTCATGCTGAGCACCACCAACTCCTTGCCACCAATAATCTCTCTCTCTCTCTCTCTCTCTCTCTCTCTATCTCTCTAAGTCCGTAAGTCTCTGTGTATTGCATTGATTTTTGCTATATTTCTTGATGATATTTGCCATTTGGGAGAGTTGCCATTTTTCTTTGGGGTCGATTGCATGCACAGTAAATAGAGCCACGGTAGAGAGCGACGGAACCTAGCGTTGGGCATAGAGTAGAGAGATAGGGCACGCGGTGGCTATGTTTTCTTAGGATGAGGTGGATGCCAGCGTCGACATTCGCAGAGGAAAAGTGGGCAACAAAGACCGGTATGAGGTTTCACCAAAAGCCNGAAGAGCTTCCCGTCGCCGCCTGTGATTATGTGGGCAGGCTTTTCCCCTTAACTTTGGGCTGCTGCCTTCTTGCTCGGTGGGTTGGGGGGAACTCTGATCTGCGTTGTCGGCTGTAGCCTGTCGTAAAGTCAGAAATCCATCTTTGATGAATTTATTCTTTTTATATAAATAATGTGTACTTTTTTATATACAGAGTAATACAAACAAAAAAAAAGTTATAAACATAATTTAAGATTAAAAATATGCATCAATTTAGAGACATAGCAAACGACAAAGTAAAGAGAAACCGAATGGACTCAATGATGATTGAGAAAATTAGCATTAATTTCTCATAAGATTTTAAAATAAAATTTTGGGTTTTAATAAAAGTCCGAACATATATATATATAGACTTTGAAAAAAAATATGGATGATATGATGGTTATTTCAATTTCCTAAAAGGGGTAGAGATATTTTATTAAGTTTTTCTTTAAATTAGGGCTGTGCATAAAGGGCTTTGGCCCGCACCGTCCGAAACACCAAATCCATCCAACCCGAATAAAGACAGGTTCATCAAGTGAAAGTTTAATAACAGGTTCAGAGATAAGAAATCCATTGAAACTGTGAAACCGAATGAATCTCCTCACTGCGAAACTCTACCCACTGTAGCCCTCTTCAACTCCTCTCCATTTTATTTCAGTCTATTAGTCTTCATGCTGAGCACCACCAACTCCTTGCCACCAATAATCTCTCTCTCTCTCTCTCTCTCTCTCTCTCTATCTCTCTAAGTCCGTAAGTCTCTGTGTATTGCATTGATTTTTGCTATATTTCTTGATGATATTTGCCATTTGGGAGAGTTGCCATTTTTCTTTGGGGTCGATTGCATGCACAGTAAATAGAGCCACGGTAGAGAGCGACGGAACCTAGCGTTGGGCATAGAGTAGAGAGATAGGGCACGCGGTGGCTATGTTTTCTTAGGATGAGGTGGATGCCAGCGTCGACATTCGCAGAGGAAAAGTGGGCAACAAAGACCGGTATGAGGTTTCACCAAAAGCCTCTCTTCCTCCTAAGGTGAAGGTCGTCGATCTGCGGTGGGCCATGACCACCCTCAACTTTGAGGATTATGTGGAGCCCCTCAAGGTGTACTTGCAGAGGGAGGGTGGGTTTGGGAGGGGTGGAGTAAGAGGAAGAGGGAGAGGGAGAAGGAAAGGAAGAGAGAGAGGAGAAACGAACGATGTGGGAGAGGTTGAGTTTGCAGAGGAGCAAGAGAGGAGCGTGGGTCTACAAATGAATTATGAAGGTCTACAGGTGAAGCAAGAAGAATGGGTTCGACCCGATCTGAAATTTATGGGTTGGGCCAAGTCGAGTTGAAACCACCTTCCTTGCTTGGGTCGGGCCCGAATTTGATCGGACCGGGTCGTTGTGCAGGCCTACTTTAGATGGATTAAGGGAGTTGTGTATATTTCAAAATAGAGAAATGATATTTGTAGTTTTAGATTTTACACAAGTCCTGCACACCTTCTTTAAAAAAAATGAATAAATATAAAATTTATATAAAAAAAATTAAATTTTTAATAATAAATCTTATCATTTTTCAAAAGAAAAATGATAAAATAGAATATTTTTCACAATATATTTTACAATCATATTTTTTAAAAGAGTGATACGTGCTTCTCAAGATCAAAAATATACATAGAATTGCTCTTCGAAAACATTTAAACATTGGGGCCCTCGATTCCTACGCCACCATACAATGGTTGTAGTCATGTTGACATTTTATATTGCAATAATAAACTCACGTTGTAGTCTATCGAAACATGTGGTACCACGTACTACACGCGTGTGATGCATCTTTTACTTGTTCGTTGACATTTGCTAGCTCTTACAAATTGTACCATGGAGAAAAAAATAATATCAATAAAAACAGGAAAGAAATTTAAAAAGACAAAAAAAATTGCAAGTGTACACGGCTCAAACTTGTCGTATTATTTCATGTCAATATATATGTATATATATATATAGGAAAAGTAGGCATCCCTAAATCACTACATGCATGCATGGATCCAAATTATAAATTTCGGAGTTGAATATATACTAATTTCAAATAAACTAGATCTCATCGTCTGCATGATCAAATTAAACCAACCTACGTACGACATCGATCTAATTTATAATTCTTCGCACAACTACCATAAAACTTGGATATTTATAATGGCTATGTTGACCCAACTAGTTTGGTAACGTCAACGATCATAATTTCCTGCATGTTGACAGAACAAGATCGAACACACAATAAACAGCGTTTTCAACTTTTCATGTGATCAGTTCATGGTCAAGGACGACTTCATGCATGTGGTCGATGTTCCCACGAAATGGATTGACCATTTAATGAAGTTTCTCGACTACCACGAAAGAAAAATGGACGTTATATATAGAAACGATACACGTAGGAAAAGGGTGCATACGATTGCGCATATATATATGGCATGCTAGCGGTCGGTGTGGGAATTATAAGTAGGTTTGAAAAAACAGCTAGAATGTATCGAAGTTAATTAGCTGCATGCATGATTCACATGACTATTGATTTCCATACATGTTTAAATCGTAAACGCAAGCATGCGTCTTTAATGAGCTTGTTTTAACGGTGTATGCACGGGAAAATAATAATGCAGGGCATATATGCATCCAGACATGAATTAAACAATTAAAGCAGCTCGCTAGCTGCAGGATATTGATCGGTGAAATTTACATGTGTTATATAAAGATCATAAAAAGGATTTGATACACATAAATAATTGTCCATCTTTGAACCAAAAGCTAAAAGAAACTTACGTGCTATTCCTTCCACGGTCGGCATGTGGGTCCCACATATCGACTAGATATGTGTGTTTTGCATGAGAGTTTGATCGATCGAGTTCACCTTCTATTCCTTCTTATCTTATTGCATTTGATTGCAAGAATCAACTAAACTCAATTTAATTTTAAACGGAGTCTAGTGTTCAAAATGTCTTCAAGTATAGAGATTTTGGCTTTTGGAAGCCGGCTCATAGGGACGAGCACAAGGGTAAAATAAAAATAAAAATCAATGAATCAAATTTGTCTTAAAATTAAATTAAATTATTAAATTCACATCTTTCTATCAATTTTCCTTTCTATATATATATATAAACATTTAACATGATATTATATTAAAACAAAGAGAGGCGTTTCTAAACGGTTGGGTTATTAATCGCCCAAGAGCAGCCCTCCTTTCACCTGTTGCCACGTAAGAAAATACATGATAATTTCAATAGACTCCACCACACAGAATATCATCTTTGCGAGGGACAATTGATTTCGCACGAGCCTGTCATCTCTTTCGTCTTCCTCGCTGCCCCTCTCTTTCATCTCTTTGCACTGCCACCCAAGAGCAAACTCAGTTCTACCATCTCAGTCCAAAGCCAATCAACCATCCGTTGCATACTGATGACTTTTTGTATTTGGATCTTTTATTACCAATTACTAGAGCCTAAAAAGGAAAAGGCCTGCACTTTGACGAGTTAATTCTGTTACATCCTTGGTATTCTGGAGGAATTCACGGTAATGACAGCTATGCTGTACCATGGGTTTTTCTTAGGCTTTGAAGATCATCCTTACTCCCTTATCTATATGGCTTTGTCTTTTTTATATTCACTCTTTGGCTTTTCTCATCTTTCCAGACACTTCATGTAGTTTTTGACATGCAAAGCTTTCGTCCGTTTTCTTAGATTACTTTTTCTTTTTCTTTTTTTCTTTTTTTGCTTTCGATGCAGTTGGTGCTGCCTGCAAGTGTTAGTTTTTTCTTGATTTTCAAGTAGTCCTTGTTGACTCTGTTGTTTTCCCTCTCACTTGTAATAGTGTTTGCCATACAGTGAAGAACGAGTAGATAGTAAAGTGGTTGATGGTTGAACTGGAAATGAAAGAGGAAGGTTAGGGGTGTGGAAAGGAGTGCGAAGGGGTTGGGTGGGCCTGAGATCTCTAGGTGGGGGAGAAGGGGGCTAAGGATTTTCTATAGCGCTGCTTCAAGATAATTACGGTGGAAAGTCTAGGTGTCATTTAACTATTGGTAGGCTATTATTCGAGTAACATCAGCCGATTCGGTCCCAAGGATCTCTATAACAAATCATGCACTACACTTCCTATTTCAATAAAATATTTGAATCTTAAGAAATGATATTTGTAATCGTAGAGTGTGTCGCGTAATTTTTTTAGAAAAGTAAGTAAATACAAGACTCACATAAAAAAATTAATTTTTAATAGTAACCAGTATTTTTTTTAAAAGTGATTACGCGACACTTATGCATTCTATGACTATATATAACATTAGTCTTAAATTTCAGTAGTATAGAAACCGTTTATCCCTAGTATGAAACGAAAATTAACATATAAAGGCTTTTGGCTAATTTCTAAATGATTGCAAACGAGGGTTATAAGAAAACAAAATATGATTTATCAGGCTGTAGTTATCAGAATATACATTTTTATCAATGTCATGGACCCAAATTTCATCAAAGTTATGTCTCCTTTTTAAGTCTTGTTATTATAAATCAGTGTGTAAACCCATCATTTATTGTGACATTCGTCAAGTTATAAAAAAAAAATTACAAAATAACACTTTTTGTATTAGACAATGTGAAAGATTTACACGTCAGCTATGTATGTGAATAAATTTGTTTTTTCCTTGAAAATGGGTTTTTAATTGCATGTTTAAATTCAATTACAGTGTGGGCGGCCTCAACAATTTCAAAAAGAAACACAGGCCAATTGGACTGTTGGAGAAAAGTAAAACCGTTGGGAAGAGCTTCCCGTCGCCGCCTGTGATTATGTGGGCAGGCTTCTCCCTTAACTTTGGGCTGCTGCCTTCTTGCTCAGTGGGTTGGGGGGAACTCTGATCTGCGTTGTCAGCTGTAGCCTGTCGTAAAGTCAGAAATCCATCTTTGAAGAATTTATTCTTTTTATATAAATAATGTGTACTTTTTTATATACAGAGTAATACAAAAAAAAAAGTTATAAACATAATATAAGATTAAAAATATGCATCAATTTAGATACATAGCAAACGACAAAGTAAAGAGAAACTGAATGGACTCAATGATGATTGAGAAAATTAGCATTAATTTCTCATAAGATTTTAAAATAAAATTTTGGGTTTTAATAAAAGTCCGAACATATATATAAATATAGACTTTGAAAAAAAATATGGATGATATGATGGTTATTTCAATTTCCTAAAAGGGGTAAAGATATTTTATTAAGTTTTTCTTTAGATGGATTAATAGAGCTGGCTATATTTCAAAATAAAGAAATGATATTTGTAGTTTTTAATTTTACAAGTCATGCACACTCTCTTAAAAAAAGGTGAATAAATATAGAATTTATATAAAAAAAATTAAAATTTTAATAATAAATCTCATCATTTTTTAAAAGAAAAATAATAAACATATATACAATTCTTTTCACGAAATATTTCACAATCATGTTTTTTAAAAGAGTGATACGTGCTTCTCAAGATCAAAATTATATATAGAATTGCTCTTCAAAAACATTTAAATATTGGGGCCCTCGATTCCTACGCCACCATACAATGGTTGTTGTCATGTTGACATTATAAAACATGTGGTACCACGTACTACACGCGTGTGATGCATCTTTTACTTGTTCGTTGACATTTGCTAGCTCTTACAAATTGTACCATGGAGAAAAAAATAATATCAATAAAAACAGGAAAGAAATTTAAAAAGACAAAAAAAATTGCAAGTGTACACGGCTCAAACTTGTCGTATTATTTCATGTCAATATATATATATATATAGGAAAAGTAGGCATCCCTAAATCACTACATGCATGCATGGATCCAAATTATAAATTTCGGAGTTGAATATATACTAATTTCAAATAAACTAGATCTCATCGTCTGCATGATCAAATTAAACCAACCTACGTACGACATCGATCTAATTAATTCTTCGCACAACTACCATAAAACTTGGATATTTATAATGGCTATGTGGACCCAACTAGTTTGGTAACGTCAACGATCATAATTTCCTGCATGTTGACAGAACAAGATCGAACACACAATAAACAGCGTTTTCAACTTTTCATGTGATCAGTTCATGGTCAAGGACGACTTCATGCATGTGGTCGATGTTCCCACGAAATGGATTGACCATTTAATGAAGTTTCTCAACTACCACGAAAGAAAAATGGACGTTATATATAGAAACGATACACGTAGGAAAAGGGTGCATACGATTGCGCATATATATATGGCATGCTAGCGGTCGGTGTGGGAATTATAAGTAGGTTTGAAAAAGCAGCTAGAATGTATCGAAGTTAATTAGCTGCATGCATGATTCACATGAATATTGATTTCCATACATGTTTAAATCGTAAACGCAAGCATGCGTCTTTAATGAGCTTGTTTAAACGGTGTATGCACGGGAAAATAATAATGCAGGGCATATATGCATCCAGACATGAATTAAACAATTAAAGCAGCTCGCTAGCTGCAGGATAGTGATCAGTGATGATCAACTGAATCCAGAACCGAATAGATAGCTAAGGTAGGGTCCTCCGATTCCTAGCTACATACGTACGTGTGGCTGATATCAACTACTACTATATACTCATGCATGCATCTGCGTGTTCATATTTCTTTCCCTTAATTTGTGTTCACAAGCTTTTGAGCTCAATAACGTCCTGTTTTATACGCTTTTAGGCAAGGTTTCAGTAATTCAAGTTTTCAGAACTTAGGCCTGCGAAAATAGAGAAGATAACAATTTGGGAGAGGGTGGTCTTGGGTTAGAGAGTCTCCGATGTCAAAGTCAATAAATTCTCTTAAAAATTTATAAATAAGTATAAGAATTTAGAGATTAGAGCGTGACCGAGATATTTCAGGCTCATTTGTCCCATCTACTATCTATTTGCTCTTCCCTATAGACGCCTTTTTTCACGAGTAAGTTTACATCCTGGAGCTGGGTATTGAGCTGAGGCCCAGCAAGCTTGTGATCAAGGGGATTTTCTATATTGGGAGGAGACGTACGTATGCGCCAGCCATTGGCCGGACGGAAGGACAGGGAAAAAAAGAAACGAAAAATGTGTTATTTAAAGATCATAAAAAGTATTAAGAGATACAAATAAATAACGGTCCAGCTTTGAACCAAAAGGTAAAAGAAACTTACGTGCAATTCCTTCGACGGTCGGCATGTGGGTCCCACATATCGATTTAGATATGTGTGTTTTGCATGAGATTTTGATCGATCGAGTTCACCTTTTATTCCTACCTATCTTATTCATATTCTTAAAATTCAAAATCTCCGTATTTTTCTATTCAAAATTGTCGACTAGTAATATTCTTATTATTTTCGAAATTGGATTCAAAATTGAGAGACAGAGGATCAGGCAGTAGGGCCCATTGGCAAAGTATAGTGTTGAATATCAAAGAGTCACGGAGGTTGAGACCACAAGCTAGTATTGGAAAAACTTTCCAAAGTGGTCATATTCTTTAGTGTTATGGTACAAAAATTCTATAGAAAGATAAAATGGGGATAAGTACATAATTATTTTCAGACACATTTTCCCAGTCATTTCCGCACTGATCATCATCTACGCTTTCTTTCCACTCAATTTTCTTTTCTTCCCTCTGAGCTTATACTAAATGCATTCTCTTTTTCCCACAAGCACAAGCACGCCGATCGAGCTGGTCGCAGTGAGAAATATAAATACAAATGGGTGCACGGTCCCAAAAAGATTTAAAAAGATTAAGGCTGGGAAAACAACAAGAAAATCACAATCAGGAAGAGACCATCATCGACATCTGTCAAGGATCTAAGGTGCATATTAAAAATATATATATATATGTATATGTGTGTGTGTGTTTGGTGCTTTACTCCTGTCCACTAAGATTTAATACACTTTATTATGGCATTAAAATGCCAATGAAATTCCAGTCAATCGGTCAGTCAGCCTAATTGCTTTGAACAATAATATCTAGGGGATTGGCTTTTAACAAATTAACACAAATGCAAGGCGATGGTGACTAATCGAATAGAATTAAAAGGAACATGAATGTATATATATATAAATATATATCTATTATATTATAATAAGTGACTATCTAACTCTGAATAATAATTTTTATTATTTTTTTGTTAACTTTTTGTTTTTTTTTTTCTGTTAAGTCATGTTTTATCAAAAGGCCCTTAAAATCATTGACAATTTGACGTGTAGCTCCATTGTAGAATTTAATGAAGGATCCTGTTTTACCAAAAGGTCCTTAAGACCCTTGACCGTTTGACGTGTAGCTCTCTTGTAGAGTTTAATGAAAGATCATGTTTTACCAAAAGGGCTTTAATAACCCCGCGGCGCACATGAATTAACGTCTCTTTTTCATGTCCTTCTTGTTCTGACAGTGTACTCATTTTCTTTTCTTTTTGTTTCATTTTTTTTAAATAAAAAAATTAAAATAACTTTACTCTTTAGAACAGAAACTCTTTAAGTAAATTTAACTAATAAAATAATTAAGTAAATTTAACTAATAAAATAATTAAAACACTCAATATATAATATTAATTATTAATTTAATTAGAATATAATTATTATTAATATTAATATTGAATATTTTTAATTTGATTAGAATATAATTATTATTAATATTTTAATTAGTAGAACTATAAAATGTAATAAAATTAAAAATTAAAAAAAATATTAAATTTATAATATTTTATTATTATATAGAGAGTAAATAGATAATCCAATATGAATGCAAATCAATGCTCATACTTTACTGAAGTTTAGATTTTTTTTTAATCTTAATTTTTTTATTTTTCTTTAACCTTGTATTTTCTTTTTTCAAAAAAATAAGCTACTGACTTTTTTTTTATTTAAATTATTATGTCAGTGGACTCCGGGGGCTAACGACCCGGGACCATTTCCTAGTGTGTATATATTATATATAAATATATTTATTTATTTCAGTCAATTACGTGAAATGCACTCCATGGAATAAACTGTTTAATTCCCCGATATTCATGTCTGACTGATCCCATGCAGTACACTCAAAAATGAAATTTCTGTGGCCATTCAAGTTCAGGAGGAAGCTACTTAATTATAATCTTCATGGTGTGATTTATTATTTTTATATTTTTATTTAATTATACATATTTAAACATTAATATATATTTAAATAAAATGATAAGTTACATATCGATGTATTAGATAAGGAATGAAATAGAATTTTTTCAATAACAGTGCTACTCTCATAGAGGGAGTCCACCGAATAGGTAAAAATAATTTTGTCTTTTTTGTTTTTTTTTATTATTTATTAAATAAATAGGACCTTAATGATTACGAAAATATTTATTAAATGATATTATGAATATTTGCTAAAAAATATTTAAAGCTATGAATAAAAAAATTAATTAATTTTTTATTTTTTATTTTTGAACTTGTGGGTAGCTATCCTCGTGCTACAGGGCTCTTTTGTTTTTGTTCTTTGATCTTTTCTTTTGTGAACAGTGTAAGTAGTTCGCTAGTCCACTGGGATCATCATTTCGACTGATAGTTATATGCGTTTCGTACTATGGGCAGGGGATTGAACTGAATGTCTCGACTGAAATTATTCATCGACTGATCCGGCTTTGACTCTGTTGGAAAAATAACAGGACATCTTTTGTTATGAAATCCAGTGGCTACTTATGTGCCAACACTTATTTCTGCGATGGTTCCAAGTTCTAACTCGCTTCCCCTTGAAAAAGTGGTGATGCAGGCCGTTTTGACGAAGAACAGCAGGTTTTATGTTGGTCTCTTTTTCGGCCTTCAAATCCACGCTAAATTACAAAGTCTGGAAAAAAAAAAAAATCCAGGTGACCAAACAGCTCATTTTTCCATGGTCACAAACTAGAAAAAACAGTCATGTCAGAAAATCCCCATCTAATTCCTTTTTCTATAACCTTCATTTTTCAACCCTTTTCGGCTTCATTTGGATTTTTTCGTTTGGATGTTTCACTCTCTTTGGTTAAAACCATTGATGACTCTTTATATATATATATATATATATATACACACACACTAAGAAAGACAACGTGCTTCGCACGTGTGTCTAGTTTAATTTTACATAATTTTTTATTTTCTAAATAAATAAATTAGTTTAAAAAGTAGAAATAATGAATTATAGAGAAAAAATTCAATTCATCATCTCATATACTATACAATAACATGTGATTTCTAGTTTTCACCATTCAATTTAAACGTATATATTGATGTTTAAATATATGGGTTTACACATCAAGAAAAAAATATCGATAACTATTATGCAAAATATCATATATGTTATGTGCAAAAATATGAGAAATAGGCTACCTGTCAATTTATAATGAACAACAAAATGATAATTTAAATTCATACAAATTTTCAATTTTAAATATCAAGGGACAGAATTTCATTTCTATTTCAAGATTTTATTCTTGATAATAATAAATATCACATATGTTATGTGTAAAATATTGACAACTATAACATAGAAATTATAATACTGTGTTAATTTTAAACTTAGAAAGTAAATTACTAAGTGTTAAATAATTTAATCATATAATTATATTTTATCAGTTATAACTACAAAAAAGAATTTGAACAAGTTGTAATACATTATAAATTTTCAAAGTTAAATTTGGATTAGTTATTAAAGTACAAATTAAAGGAAAAAAATAGTGGAAAGAAATAAAATTTATTTTTTTAAGATTTTATTTTGAATAAACTCAATCTTTATTCAAAAATATGTAAAATAAAAATTCAAACATTATATAAATTTTCAGAGAAGAAAAAAATTAAAAATTTTCTAATATATATTAATATATTCTAGACCATATTATTCAGCACTATAAATAATGTTAAATTATTGCGTTACTCTAAAGGCAGTTTAGCTCTTAGTTTAATAACGTAAACCAGATTATCTTAATTTATTTCAAAAGTTTTCATAACCATTTTTTAATAACAATGAAGAACATTAATTTCTTTAACATTTTTACACTTGGCTAAATAAGATAGGATATTCTAATACGTTATTTCTATATTTTGAGAAAAAATGATTACTAATTTACTTTATATGTGACGCAGACTTTTATTTATTTATTTTGTCTTAGAGCCGTAAATAAAATCTTTGATACATTTCCTACTCATTGGATATCATAATATCATGTGACTTTGAGAATATTTATTGAGTAATGCTACATATAATCGTAAAGTACGTAAATGACGTAAAATTGTTTTGTAAAGAGTAAGATTTATTATTAAAAAAATAATTTTTTTTCATATAGGTTTGTGTTTGTTTTCTTTTTTTTTTCAAATGATTGCAAGACACTTACACACTCACGACTGCAATTATCATTTTTTTTTTCAAAACCTAGCCAAAGGCACAACCCTGTAGTTTCCGTTTTCTATTCCACAATTCATAATTTTTTAACATAAATGTTTTAAGTTATTAAGAAGTTATAATTTATTTCCTTATGAAAATTTGTAATTATACTAATGAACCTACTATTATTACTCTTAATAGTTATAGTTGGATGCGTATGTTGTATATTTGTTATTTCCAAAATAAATGTATAATATGTTAATTTTAAAATTCAAAACTATAATGGTAAGTATTAAATAATTTAATCATATATTTTATAAAGTCTCATCTTTGACATTTAAAAAAAATTAAATATATTATAGTACATTAGAATCTGTAGATCTACTTGAAATAGTGTAATTAGTTTTAAGTTAATAATAAACTATTCAATTTATCCAAAAATGGAAAAAAAAATATTTAAGTTTATTTCCTAATAAATCATTAAACAAAAATCATTAATAAAAGGAAAAACAATTCAATTCGATATTTACATAATTCAAAATTATTGGAAATAAAATGTTGCACAATATTAAAGTTTAATTTTCAATATTTTGGTTTTTCATTAAAATTTTATGAAGAGTTTGTATCAATTTGGAAAATAAAAAATACTATAGTCCAATTGTAAAGCTCAAACCAATTTATAACATCACTCATTTTTCATATCTAAAGCTTAAGAGCAGTGCTACACCCTTCGAAATCGTTTTGATAAGGACAAAAAAATTATTTTTTTGATTTTTTATTCAATTTTTTATATCCTTAAACATTAAAAAAAATTCACAATATCATTAAAAATACTTTTTTATAATAATGAGATGAGATAAGATGAATTGATAGTGTTTCTATATTTAACTGGAATCTAAAATCAGGGGTAAAATAGGGAAAAAAATTTTGGACGAAAACAATGTTCACGGGGAGGGGGAGTGGCAAAAAGAAAATTTTGGAATACAACCAGGGGCAAAATAGGAAAAAATAAGGGACAAAACGGGAATTGAGAAACTAGAGCAGGGACAAAACGGGAAAAAAATGTTAGACGAAATACGCGAAAACACTGTTCACGGCGACTTTAATTCGCTCGCAGCGGTTAACGGCGGCACAATAGGAGCTAAGATTGAAACCGGAGGAACGCCGGACGGAGGGGAAGAGAATGGACCGCGCGGTGTTGGCCACGCCGGCGTGGGGCGGCGCACTAGGGGGGACGAAGAAATGGGTCGGCCTCGGCTTGGATTCGCTCGTCGTGGCGGTTAACGGCGGCACGATAGAGGCTGAGAATTGAAGGGGAGGGACGCCGGCCGGAGGGGGAGAGAATCGCCCGGGTGATGTTGGTCATGCTGGAGTACGACGATGCTCTACAGGAGACGAAGCGGGCGGGGGAGGGGGAGTGGCAAAACGGAAATTTTGGAAAACAACCAGGGGCAAAATGGGAAAAAGTCAGGGACAAAACCGGATTTGACAAACAAGAGCAGGGGCAAATCGGGAAAAAAAAATATTAAACGAAATACTGTAGATACCGTATTCGCACTTTATATATAAGTAGATATATATATATATTGATATGTTTTAAGTATTGTTATTGCTTCCACGTATAGCTAATTTTACAGCATTCGGATGGGAAAGAAAGTCCATCTTGCATGGGCACATAAGAGAGTAGCCATTGGATTTCATAACAGAGATGTCCTATTATTTTTCCAACAGGAGGCAAGCCGGATCCCATCCAGTGGGAAGTCCTAAAGTTTCTAGATGGACTAAGATTCCTTAAAAACTTCTGCCTAGCTAGCTACCTAATTTTAAATTGTCTCGTGTGTGGTGTAAATGGCAAATGCTTTTATATAAAATTATTCTTTTTATATATATATATTGTAATTAAAACAAAAAACAAAAAGATAACATCATGTCAATCATATAGTTTTTGTTACTAATTCTTAGAAAACATCTTAATTTCAAATATCATAAAATATAATAAGGTTTATATGTGAGGGGAGTTGTTTCTAGTGATGGGACCAATCGAACAAGCCCAACCCACTCAGTATGGATGGACTTAAAGGCAGCCTTGTAAGAAAACAGGATGGCCCAAGCCGAGCCATGAAGGGCAAGGTCAGCCCATGATGCCTACAAGGAAGCCGCAAGGCACCATGTGTGGGGCACGGGGACTAAGCCAGGAAGCCTGACACGACTATTGATCGACAAGTTGCACGCACAATGGCACAAGGTCAGGGACAACCCAGGTCCCTAAGCGCCAACGGTTGGATAAGACTTGGAAGGTGGGAGCGCCTGACCGAGGTCATGCCACATTGAATGAAGGATAGAGACGAGCACGCCATGATAACGACCTAGGGTTGTCAGCGATTACCATAATCAGGCATGGATGGCTTGTCACATATACATTGATTAAAAGCTCACACAGATCACAAGTTCAGAACCCAAACTAACTTAGGCATCGGAAGTATCCCCCACCACTCTGAACATCCATTCCCTCTATACGACTGTACCCAGAAACAAACGAACACAGAAGGGCGGAGTTACTCTGGCTGTGAAACACAACATCAACAGTTTATATATATTGTGCAACTCATCTCTTCGAACTATAGGGCTTTAAAATTTTAGTAGGAAAATGATCTAAACGAACAAACTCTATCCATCTAGAATAGCCTGACTTATAAATCGAAAGATACCCATTACAACCCATCTACTACCCTGATTTTTTTTCCTTCTAACATTCCCCTTGACTTTTAACCATTGCCCATAATCGCCTCACGTGTGCCTAGTTATTTTCTTTTTGACATTACCTTTCTCTCTCTCTCTCTCTCTCTCTCTCTCTCTGAGTCACCTGGGTTTGTATACCCAAACTAAGCTAAAATTTGAAAATCAGATCTCCCCTCCTCCCTGCTCATTTGTGTTGGTTGCTAAATCGAGCTATTATACAACTACTACACCTTAGTGTTTGGCCACACGTCAAACAAGTTTTATTTGGAACTAATGAGGTCATGTACAAAAGGTCAACAATTTTAAAACTACAAAGCAGCAAAAAATTGGTAATTTGGAAATTAGCACTCACTCTCATATGCTATTTTTAAATAATCATTGGGGAAACACACCATTTTAACTTTGTTTGGGTAAACGAAGGAGGGGCCAAGATCTAGTTTTTGAATTTCAACTTAGTTTGAGTATACAAACCCATGTGACTAGATTAGAGAGAGTTCATGACTTGTCCATGATCGGTGCCATTTACAGTGGCTTTTGGATTGAGGGGAGGGGAGTTCGAACTGAGCTAGGCTAGTGTGGGCGCGAAATGGGCGGCAAAGAAAAAAAAGTTCGAAGAAAAGAAATTGTCAAAAGGAAGGTAAGTATACAAACATGTGAGGGTTAAAAGTCAATATGATGCAAAAAAACAAAAACAATGCACTTGACTTGGGTAGTAGACCGATAATAAAATGTACTAAGAATATCATTACTCGTATAAAATTATCAGCCTAATCATATCTAAATAAATTATCATTGGTTCGTTCAAACTTCAAAGAGATGTATATATTAATGGCATATTTGTACATTTTCTTTCATAATTAACTCATGACTTGTGGAGGGGTGTGTGAGATCGACATGGTTTTCGGTTATGATGAATGAGACATACAAGGATTTTTTCCAAGCCGACGAGGGGTCTCAGACAATGAGAGCCTTTGTCTCCTTATTTGTTTATTCTTATGGAGGAAGTTCTATCTCGACTTCTAAGACTGAACTTTGGATAAAGGAGGATTCGAAGTTTCTCGCATCCTATGGGTGCGCCTTTGATTTCTCATTTACTTTATATAGATGATTTTTTGGTTTTTGTTAATGGTGAGAAGAGATCGGTATGATGCCTTGTACAGATTTTGGGAATTTACGAGAAATGGTCAAGGCAATTGATTAGTAAAGAAAAATCTTTTTTTTTTTTCTTTTCTAAGCATATTTCTATGTGTAGGAGACAGAGTTTGATGCGATTGACTAGTTTTGTTGAGGGCTTATTCCCGGTAATTTATCTTGGGCTCCTATTGTTGTGAGGCTTTTTAAAGTTCGTGATTTGGAGCATTTAGTGACCAAAATAAGAAGAAAAGTGGCGGGTTGGAAATTTAAACTTCTTTCTTAGGGTGGTAGGCTCATTCTACTTAGACATGTTCTTTTGAGCATGTCTACTCACTTACTTGCAGTTCTTAATGTTCCCAAAACGGTTCTCAACAAAATCAATGCACCACTTCTTTCAACTTTCTTTTGGGGAGAATCAAATGGTAAGCAGAAAAAGAAGTGGCATGTTTGGGTGCATTTGTGTAAACCTATTCGGGAATGTGGTCTAAATATTCGAGATTTTGGTGAAGTCCAACGTTCACTTCATATATAGTTTGCATGGTGCCTTTGTCGATGGACACATTTATGGCAAATTTTTACCATGCGAAATATGTAAGAAATGACCATATTTCTTTGACTGTTTCCGTGTATGCAGGGTCTCGGTTGTGGAGATCCATCCTTAAGGTTTTACCAAAAGTGTTAGATAATGTGCTTTTAAGGGTGAAGGAAGGGAGAGGCTCTTTTTGGTATGATCATTGGCTCACTAGTGGTCTACTATGCCAGTACTCGGACTCTATTCAAAATGCACATTTGAGGATTAAAGATGTGTGGTTGGAGGATGCTTGGGATAGAGATAGACTGGTTAAATTGGTGGGGGAAACAAAAGCTGATGAAATAGTTCTTTCTATTACAGTAGGTAAGGAGGGGAAAGATTCATTAATTTGGATGCATAATAGTGATGGTCAGTTTTCAACAGCTAGTGCTTGGATATTATTTGTATTAAGGCTCCAATGGTGCAGGGTATGAATTGGATTTGGCATGGCCTCTTGTCGAAAAAGATATATATACGTAGTTGGAAGGCTTGGTTTAACTGTCTACTGTTTGATGATAAAATACAATCGGTGGGAATTTGGATGGCTTCTAAGTGCAATTGTTGTAGTTCAGGCCAACTGGAAACTATTGATTATGTGTTGAGTAGAGGCGATGTTGCGTCTATAGTCTGGACGTTTGCTGAGGTTGCGCTGGGTGTCCCTAGTTTGCAAGCATCCTGTTGGAGGTCCTGTATGGCTCACTGGTTTGTCTCTGCCAAGAAGTCTTCTTTGTGTGGGACGCTGATTGGTCTCCTGCCTAGTGTGATTACTTGGAGACTATGCTTGCGTAGGTGTAAAGCTCGGATGGAGGGTCGTTTGGAAACGGTGGATAGTATTTGGTTGGCTAGGAATGTGTGCCTAAGGAACATAGCGGTTCAGATTAATAAAACTTTTTCAATCTCTAATTCTGACCGAGAAATGCTACAGGCTTTAGAGGTTCCTTTTCAAGATTTATCTTCTAGTGTTCCTTGCATTGTGAGATGGAAAAGGCCATTGGAGGGTCATGTAAAACTCAATGTGGATGGAAGTTGTAGAGGAAATCCTAGCAGTTGTGGGGGAGGGGGTGTAATCCGGGATTGCAATGGACATTTCATTGTTGCATTCTCATCATTTTTTGGGCACAGTACCAATAATCAAGCTAAGATGAGAGCTCTACTTGTAGGGATAGAGTTGTGCAAAGAGTTTGGCTTCATTCATATTCATATTGAGTGTGATCCAAAAATTGTTGTTGATCGGGTTAAAGCTAGACAATGCACGGTCTGGTACCTATGGGACAATTGAGATTTAGTTATTCCAATTATTCAGTCACTTGCTGGTATTGATTCTTCTATAGCTCATTAATATAGAGATGGGAACTTGGCTGCAAATTTTTTGGCAAGATATGGGGATGAAGGGTTAATAAGGAGGTTTGAGGTTTTTGATTTACTTTCTAGCATCTTGAGAGATATGATTCGGATGGATAGATTGCGTTTTCCGAACATTCGACGTTAATAGTTGTTATTATTTAATTAGTTTTTTGTTTGATTGTGCAGTTTACATGTTTTGTTTTAGAGAAAACCTGCTAACCAGTCAATCCGATTTTCTCTAATAAACAGTCCTCCAATCTTAAAGAGCCACATATGCAGTTTATTTTACACCCAATGAGACCCCCTACACCCGATGGGACCCCATACATACATAGCCATCACGTTTTCTGCTTCCCCTCCATCCCATCCCCAAACGAAAACATCCCACCACACGACGGCAACTACCCCACGACGGAACTCGACCCTCTCTCCTTCGTCACACGAGGAACTCGAGCCCAGCCCCCCTCTCCGCCACAATCCCCTCCCTCTTAATTGATTCTCGCACCCTCTCCACCCTCTTCGCCACTCTCCTCACTACCAGCCCCTAATCGCGACCCTCGTAGTGCCGCCGACAAGATTCTCGACCCAGTGCCGCCACCGACGTCTTCTGGCATCAACCCAGTGCCACCGAGAGTGCGGGTTTGCGATGGATTTCACTGTGATGATCTAAGATTGCTGGTTTGAGATGGGTTTTACTGTGATTTTGAATGGATTATGGTTTGATTGTGGGTTGATTTTGTTTTGATTGTGGATTTTGGTTTGATTGGGTTTTGATGCAGTGGAGATGGGGGAGATTGGCGATAGAAATGCTTCGGACTGAGATGGTTGAGTCGACGTCGTCGTCGTCGGACTAAGAAGGTTGCGTCGGCGTTGGACTGAAGGCAGTGCACAAAGAGCAGCAAGGAAGACGACGGTGCAAATTCGAAATGTGCTTTTGATTCAATGTGGTAGAGTTTATTTCTGTTAGAGTGTTTTTTCTCACGTGGCTTGAGATGAATGAAGGGCTGTTTATGTGAGAAAATAGTCCGACCGGTGTGAAGCTTTTCTCTTTGTTTTATTGTTTAATTCCTTCGTTTATTGATTTGGTGTTGATCTGATGTATTAAATTTTTCTCCGCCACAAATAAAGAATCCTTCAATGAGGTTCGGAGTTACGTATTCCTTCTTCTAAACAACAAAACAAAAAACTCGAGCTTATTACGCATGCAATCTGCTTGATTGACATGTTTTGTATGATTGTAGTTTCCCATGTAGTCTGCTTGATTTACGTTTGGAGTGCCAAACGTGGAATGCGTGGAAGGCATTTAAAACACAATACAGACGACCCTTCGTACATTTGAAATGAAAAAACACACCACAAGAAACGAACGATCAAGATCAGTTGAGATATTATTTATTTTGTTAGTTATTTATTCTGGCCAGACAAGAGTACTAGTTGAGTTGCTATCCATAATTTAACAGTGCATGCTGCATTTTTACGACATACTCGCCCTTCACATGCAAACAAATTGAATTAAAGAAATCTTATAAAAATATTAAATTTATAAATTGACGTGTCTTGATATAATATGTTAAATTATGAAATTATTTTTTTATAAAATAGATATAACATATCATATAAAATAATATTAATTTATGATTTTATTTTTATATGATCTATTTATAGTTGTAGTGCTTATCATTAAATTGATGTTGTACTAGTATTTTAAATACTATACCGTAACGGTCAGTATTTTCTGTACCAGCCACTGATCCAGTCCAGGTATTCTATATGTTTCGTACTGGCCGGTATCGGCTATACCGGCTGATATTTTGACTTGTACCAGCCTATATTTCGATCTATACAGGCCAATATTTCGATCTTAAAATTTTTTTTTTCATTCTTTCAAACTACAAACTCATTCTTTGACACCCAATTTAGACTAGACTATTTATAATTTATATATTTATGTATTTATATATAATTTATTCATATATAGACTATTATTTTGAAATATAATTTATATATATACATTTAGATATATAATTTATTCATATATCGACTATTCCGAAACGTTATTAATATCAAAATATTTCGTTCTAGTGTCTTGACCAGTACGACATTCAAAACATTGTGTTGTACTTCGTTTTAACCTTATATAATTGTAAAAAAAAAAAATGACTTACAAGCCGAATTTTAATCCGAATTTGGCAATTTCCTCTAAAATATAACAAATAATAAGCGGGCTATATCTACAGTATTTTTAGTCTCAGATACTTCAGCTGGTCAAATTTGCTGAAGAAATTCAGCTAGCTATCTATTATTTTACATAAAAATATGCGGTTTGCACTTGTAGGGCCTGGATTTGAAGCTGCAAATGGGACAAGCTATTGGTGGTTGAAATTGGTTTTCCCAGGTCGGAAGCAATCTTCACCTTTCTGTGTTTTGTGGTTCACGAGGATTCAAGAGGAGATTCAAAATGTTTTCTTGTTAAATGTGTAGGATCACAACACGTCTTGGTTGTTGGAGGAAAAAATATATTTACACGCAATTCTTTTTATTATATAACTATATTTTAAATAAAAAACATTTTTATAAAAATATTATTATCTCAAAATAATATTGTAGGTATCATTATTCTTGAAAAAAAAAAAAGGAAATGCTTCTTCCACGGACGATGGTGGCCACCGATCCATTTTTTTTTTACTTAATAATTAAGTAAATACTTTTTTAATGAATTTATGATTTTTATTTTTATTTTTTGAAAATTTCTGATAAATTTAAAAAACTATTTGAAAAAGAAAAAAAAAAGGCAAAAATATTCTTACCTATTAGGTTACTCTTTCGATGGCCCCCCCTATGTGGGAGTAGTACCGTCATAAAAAAATGAGTTCAAGTTCTGAAACTGATCGAAGACCTGACCTTCGGTTATCTATCCCCCGCACGTATTGGTTGATCGATTATTTAGTTAGATTTTTAATTATTTTAAATATAAAATAAGTTTAACTTATTATATAAAATTATATTTTTTTTATAATTATAATATTGTAATAGATTTTTTTTTTTTTTTAAAAAAGACGAGGATGTCAATAATGGATCAAATCAAAGAAAATTTGAAGTGTCCGATCGAAACCAGTAGTAGGTAGTATCATCCTGGAATTGGAAGCCGATCTGAACCGGTCAGTACAGTACAACATATTATTTCAAAAAAAAAAAAAAACATATATTAATCGGAAAAACCTACGTCGATGCCTTCCAATAAAGTTCTTGGAAATACATTGGAGGAAAATTTTAGTAAGACAGCGACCTCTCGTATTAATATTATTAATTTTTTCGAAAAAATAAAACTGTATTTTCCTTTTCTTTTCTTTTCTTCTTTTTTTGTGCTATCATACCAGTTTAGTTTGAATCGATGGCGACAATAGAACAGTCGTGTTAATTAAAAACATTTTCAAGTGGTCTAGCCATCTTGATTCTTGACTATGACAAAAAACAAAACAAATCAAATAATAAAAAATTAAAAAAAAAACAATGGGATATTCGATCTACAGCTAATAATGCGGTCTCCGGCTCCCTCCCTCTATTTGACTTTTATTAGATTTTAGTTCTAGTTCACTTTTACAAAAAAAATTTATCTCATTTAATTATTATAATTTTTTAAAATTTTTACATAAAATAAAATAAATTTTTTAAATTTTTTAAATTTTAAAACAAAAATATTATTAAAAAAAATTTATAATAATATTTTATTCAATTTTTAATTTTTATCTCATCTCATCTACAAAAACAAACTAAACTTTAGAGTCTCTATTTTTGTTGATAAAGCTCAAAACCGACAAAACATAATGTATAAACAGGAAATTGTATGCCATTATTATCTTCCAGTACCATATTCTATATTAGTAATATTAGATATAATCTGTGCAAGTCCTACCGATTTTCTTTAGAAAAATAGGCGTTTCACAAGCCTGTAGCTATAGCCAAAAATAATATCGTAGATATGATGTACAATTTTAGTGCAAATTTCTGACGATGTTGAACCATGCGCAATAAAAGGATGTCCAATTATTATGCTCCAGCTACAGTATTGTTCATGGCTCTTCCTCAGTTTGGATTGAAAAATATTTTCTATTTATCTCATTTCATATCATCTTATTATTATAATTTTTACAAACTCTCAAATAAAATATAACAAATAATTTAATTTTATTAAATTTTAAAATAATAATAATATTAAAAAATAATATTTTATTTAATTTTTAATTTTTACCGCTTTTAAACCTAAGTTTTAGAATTGAGAGAGTTGAGACACGAACACATGAATAAAGTGAATCGTACTTGCTCAGAAAATGCAGAACCGAAAAATACAAAAAAGAAGCTAGAACGCAGAAACGGTAAGAGAAAAAAATTTAGTGCGATGGAGAAGTGGGACCGTGCATGGGCTAGAGGAAGAGTCACGCAGCCAGACAATCTTGTCAAAGCAATATATCTCAAAAATGTGAGAAATGAAAGTTGGAGCAATAAGTATGCAATCGTGTAAAAAAATTAATAAGATATTTGTGCACTTTACTGTATATAATATTATTTTAAAATTTTTATTCATAATTTTTATATCATATATCTTATATAATTTTAATTTTTTAATTTTTT
>QEOT01005700.1:29422-52881 GCA_003123785.1 Pterocarya stenoptera | reverse complement strand
AAAAAAAAAAAAAAAAAAAAAAAAAAAAAAAAAAAAAAAAAAAAAAAAAAAAGAAAAGAAAAGAAAGAGAAGAGAGCAGCACTGCACCGAAGCCGAAAGTGGGTGCTGAGCGGAAGATAAGAAAAAAAAGAAAAAGAAAAGAAAGAAAAGGAAGAGAGACAGCCAGCTACGAACGGGCTGGACAGCGAGAAAGCAAAGGAAAGAAAGAAAAAGAAAAAGAGAAAGAGAAGAGCTGGAAGCAGAACGTGGGAAGAAGAAAAAGAAAGAAAAAGAACAGAAAGAAAGAAGCGGACAGCGAGCAGAAGCAGAATAAAGAAAGACAAGAAAAGAAAATAATAGAGCATGCGGGGAACAAGAACAGGGTGGCTGCACAGTGAACAGTCAGATGCATCTAGCACAGTGCATTTCTTGAAGCCTATATAAGGCTTGTAAACGAATGAAGATGGAGGCGGATGTTAGATGCCCAGTAGACTCTGGGTGGGTGAGACACCCAGTAGAGTAGTTTAGGAGTAGTCTGCAGATTTTTAGGAGAAAGTGCAGATGAAGTGAGGGAGTTCGGTGATGCAGTTGAGAGCCTAAATGGACCAACTGTGTTATCGAACTGTTCTCCTTTATCTGTAGTCTCCACTTTTATTTTATTTTATTTGTTTTTATTTTAATTTATGTCATTTAAATTTATGCACTTTAAATTAATGTCTTTTATTTTTTAGCACTTTTAATTCTTGCAATTGATTGGTATTGTTATTAGAAATTTTGATTATCTATATATTTCTCTTGATTCATTGTGATTTCCGAATACAGTGAATGCTTGAAAAATCCCTGTGATAATTAATTGGACTTATAGATATCTCTACCATCAATCCTGCACTTTTATTTTAGATCAACAATAAAATTTATAATTGTGAGTTTGATTTATTGATTGGTATTTTTAGAAACGTTGATTATCTATATACTTCTCTTGATTCACTGTGATTTCCGAATACAGTGAATGTTTGAGAAATCCCTGTGGTAATCAATTGGACTTGTGAATGTCTCTACCATCAATTATTCAGACTTAACATTTGATGATTAATTTCCTTGGGCTTAGTTGTTAAATCTTCCGGTTAGACAGAATTATTATTCTAGTCTAACTGAGTCACATTTAATTTCCTGCACTTTTATTTATTATCATTTAATTTTCTGTTATTTATTTTTCTGCAATTTATTTTATGTCATTTAATTTTCTTGCTCTTTTAATTTTCAGCAATTTAATTTTCAGCAATTTAAATTCACTGTCCGACACTTTAATTTCTTTAGTTTTCATCACTGCATCTCAAAACGCTCAAATCAACCTCTTTTCACTGCACTCTTTCATCCATTGTACATATCATCTGTGTTTATTTTTATTTTCCCATCGTAAATATTTCCACCATTTTACACGAGTTTATTTTTAGCACTTTCCCTGTAGAGACGATCTAGGAATTTATTCCTAATTACTACGCGATACGATCCTGCACTTGGGATAGCATTTTGTGCTGCTCATTTTCGAACGAGTCAAGTTCTTGGCACCAGTTGCTACGAACGAGACAAGTTTTTGGATGTGTCAGTAAGCTTTCTCGGATCAACTATCATTTTTCTTTCACATATGGAGCTTTACTTCACTTTTTGCCTTGATGCCAGATATTTCTCCTTCTTCGATCAATTTCAGGATTTAGATGCTCCCAAAAAAATAAATGACAATACAATAGCTCGACAAAAGACTTGAGATTCAAAAGACCATCCAGAGAAATGATGAACTTTGGAGACAATCGATCTTTGCATGTGTCTATATAGAGCAAAAAATTTTGTTATTTCCATTCATAGTTGCTTCAAAAGGGTAAGGAAGGAGGCTAGTGCGTGCAAAATGCTTTTAGGGTTTCAAATGTTTCATTCCGTGTTTTTTTTAATTACTGAATTGACGTGGCATGCCAACTCGAGTGGTAAGGGCATCGTAGCATTCATAGGCAAACTATCATTATTCTTCAAATAATTAACTTGTGAATTATCATATTCATTTCTAATTCAATCAAATGCAAAATCTATAAATCTTCAAGTTCAAGAAGAGCATCCTCGCCTCCTCAACACCCTTATCGACAATATTTCATATAAATTTGTAACGGGCTTGACTCATCCTAAAAAAATCTTTGATTTCAAATACTTTAAATATGTATTTTTTCAGGATTGTAATTCCACCACCACCGCTAAGGTTGTTGCTCTCAATAGTACTTGGATTACTCCTAAATGATTTAATATATACTAGACCTTGAGTTTGAGTCAAAATATAAATTTTGCTTAAACTATTAATATTAACTATTTACAAATTTACTTAATTATGACGGAAGTATTGTAGTTGCGCTCGGATAAATATGTTAATTTTGATCGCCTCCTCCTATCATTTTATAATTTTATTTAGGATAAAAAACAATTTGTGTCATAGACGTGCTTCACATGAATGCCCACCACGAACCTGCGCCAGGAGAACCAAAAAAGGATTGAAAGGTATTAAAGGCCTCTGATGTCTAAGTTAGATTGCAAATACTTGAATCTAAGCATTAGATCTGATGTAAAATGAGATCTAACGTGAGTTCCCTTCAATATATATAAAACATGGGATAAAGCGATAGATCTTAAGTAATAGTCCAATCCTCTAGTTCAACCTCGACTCGAGGCCCTTATTATTTGAATGGTCAGTTATCTGATAAGGAGTGGTTACCTTGGAGGAGATTTCGGACCTATATCTCACTCTGATGTGTGAGAAAGTTTGGGTATGACCTTATCTGTGAGCTTGGCTCTTGCTTAGGATTCGTCATTAATATACGAATCGGTCATTCTGCTGTGTTGAAATTGGTAAGTAGGCGCTACACTGGATATTGGGCTTTTAAGGTGCGAGGCTGGCCTAGTTGTGAAGGAAGATTTGTGTCCTTCCAGTTTGAAATTCCAAGGTTAAAAAAAAAAAAAAAAAATCCATATAATCTATATTCATAAAAGAAAAAGTAAAATTATATGTTAGGAACTGTGTTGGGCTACTTCCTAGTTGTGGTGCGGTGTGGTCTGTGAGCAGTGGAAAGGGTATGAATTGGGGCCATACTTTATGGTTATCTTATTGCTATGCGCGTGAGGGAGATCCGGCCACTACGTTGCGTCAAGTCGTCGCGCACTTTATAAAGACATAAAAGACAAACAAACAACCCAAATATATGTTTGATAAAATTATGAAAGACATAGCAGAACTCTTTGTTGACAAAGTACCAAAACGGCAGGATGCCTCTATAGAAACATAGAGTAGAGGAATAATGAATTGGCTTTCCACTAACTCTCGTAGTTCAGTTGTACTCTTCATTTATAGAAATCAGTCAGTGTTTTTATTAAACACGTTACATGCAATTGTAAATCTAGACTACAAGTAGTTGAGTTGAACTCTATTAGTATTCTATTACAATCAGATAGAAACAAAATATAAAATACAATAACAAAAGATAATCTTCTTGTGATATGCCTCATCCTTTCTCCTTGTGTTTATCTTTATCTCTTTGGCTTTACTTTGAGTTTGAGATTGACTCTATTTTAATATGCCCACCTCAAGCTCAGTGGCAGTAAAGTGACATTGAGCTTTTCTCTCAGTAACGTAAACTGTTGTGATGGAAAAGGTTTAGTGAAAGTATTAGCCAGCTGATCCATGCTAGAAACAAACTTAACTTGTAGTGCACTGGAGGCAACTTTCTCGTGAACAAAATGAACATCAATTTCGATGTGTTTGGTGTGGGCGTGAAAGACCAGATTTGCAATGAGGTATGTGGCTCCGATATTGTCACACCATAGGACCAGAGGGTGTTGAAGAAAGACATCGAGTTCATGTAGTAGAGATTGAAGTCATGTGAGTTTAGAAGCGGCATTTGCAATGGCTCTATACTCTGATTTTATGCTTGATCGAGAGAGTGTCGGTTGTTTTTTAGAACTCCATGAGATGAGGTTGTAGCAAAAAAAGACACAATAACCACTTGTAGACCGACGATTGTCTAAGCAACCTGCTCAGTCAGCATCTGAAAATACATGAAGCTGAAGGAAGGAGTTGCGCTTGATTAGAAGTCTAGAAGCTTGAGTGTTGCATAAATATCGTAGAATGCGCTTCACAGCAATCCAATGGTCGACTGTAGGTTTGTGCATAAATTGGCAAACTCAATTTACTACGAATGAGAGATTTGGGCGAGTGAGAGACAAGTACTGTAGTGAGCCAACAACACTTACATAAAGGCCATGATCATGAAAACCGTCACCAAAAAATTGAGAGAGCTGGCTGGTGGTGGACATTGGCATTGAGACTGGTTTTACAGAGTGCATATTAGTCTTTTGAAGCAAATATGATATATATTTATGTTGAGATACAAGAAGCCCCTCAGGATGTATAGAAGTTTCAATGCCCATAAAATAGTGGATTGGGCCAAGATCCTTGAGCTCAAACTCAGCTTGTAACTTATGGATTAGGCCCAATAACCAGAATGTCATCTACGTAGACCATAAAATAAATAAGATCCAACCCAGATCCATAAAATAAATAGTGACGAGTCAGACCTATAGTTGTGGAGGCCCAATTGATTTAAGGTTGAATGTAGTCAAGCAAACCAAGCTCGTGGGGCCTGTTTCAGTCCATAAAGGACCTTTTTTAGATGACAAATATGATTTGGGAACAATGGATAGATAAACCTAGGTGGTTNAAAAAAAAAAAAAAAATCCATATAATCTATATTCATAAAAGAAAAAGTAAAATTGTATGTTAGGAACTGTGTTGGGCTACTTCCTAGTTGTGGTGCGGTGTGGTCTGTGAGCAGTGGAAAGGGTATGAATTGGGGCCATACTTTATGGTTATCTTATTGCTATGCGCGTGAGGGAGATCCGGCCACTACGTTGCGTCAAGTCGTCGCGCACTTTATAAAGACATAAAAGACAAACAAACAACCCAAATATATGTTTGATAAAATTATGAAAGACATAGCAGAACTCTTTGTTGACAAAGTACCAAAACGGCAGGATGCCTCTATAGAAACATAGAGTAGAGGAATAATGAATTGGCTTTCCACTAACTCTCGTAGTTCAGTTGTACTCTTCATTTATAGAAATCAGTCAGTGTTTTTATTAAACACGTTACATGCAATTGTAAATCTAGACTACAAGTAGTTGAGTTGAACTCTATTAGTATTCTATTACAATCAGATAGAAACAAAATATAAAATACAATAACAAAAGATAATCTTCTTGTGATATGCCTCATCCTTTCTCCTTGTGTTTATCTTTATCTCTTTGGCTTTACTTTGAGTTTAAGATTGACTCTATTTTAATATGCCCACCTCAAGCTCAGTGGCAGTAAAGTGACATTGAGCTTTTCTCTCAGTAACGTAAACTGTTGTGATGGAAAAGGTTTAGTGAAAGTATTAGCCAGCTGATCCATGCTAGAAACAAACTTAACTTGTAGTGCACTGGAGGCAACTTTCTCGTGAACAAAATGAACATCAATTTCGATGTGTTTGGTGTGGGCGTGAAAGACCAGATTTGCAATGAGGTATGTGGCTCCGATATTGTCACACCATAGGACCAGAGGGTGTTGAAGAAAGACATCAAGTTCATGTAGTAGAGATTGAAGTCATGTGAGTTTAGAAGCGGCATTTGCAATGGCTCTATACTCTGATTTTATGCTTGATCGAGAGAGTGTCGGTTGTTTTTTAGAACTCCATGAGATGAGGTTGTAGCAAAAAAAGACACAATAACCACTTGTAGACCGACGATTGTCTAAGCAACCTGCTCAGTCAGCATCTGAAAATACATGAAGCTGAAGGAAGGAGTTGCGCTTGATTAGAAGTCTAGAAGCTTAAGTGTTGCATAAATATCGTAGAATGCGCTTCACAGCAATCCAATGGTCGACTGTAGGTTTGTGCATAAATTGGCAAACTCAATTTACTACGAATGAGAGATTTGGGCGAGTGAGAGACAAGTACTGTAGTGAGCCAACAACACTTACATAAAGGCCATGATCATGAAAACCGTCACCAAAAAATTGAGAGAGCTGGCTGGTGGTGGACATTGGCATTGAGACTGGTTTTACAGAGTGCATATTAGTCTTTTGAAGCAAATATGATATATATTTATGTTGAGATACAAGAAGCCCCTCAGGATGTATAGAAGTTTCAATGCCCATAAAATAGTGGATTAGGCCAAGATCCTTGAGCTCAAATTCAGCTTGTAACTTATGGATTAGGCCCAATAACCAGAATGTCATCTATGTAGACCATAAAATAAATAAGATCCAACCCAGATCCATAAATAAATAGTGACGAGTCAGACCTATAGTTGTGGAGGCCCAATTGATTTAAGGTTGAATGTAGTCAAGCAAACCAAGCTCGTGGGGCCTGTTTCAGTCCATAAAGGACCTTTTTTAGATGACAAATATGATTTGGGAACAATGGATAGATAAACCTAGGTGGTTTAGGTGGTTGTGACATAAACACATATTCTTGTAAATCCTCATGCAAAAATTCGTTTTTAACATCTAATTGTCGAATGTTTCAGTTGTTTGATTTTGCAAGAGATAGAATGACACAAATGGTGATTGGTTTTACAACTAAACTGAATGTTTCATTGAAATTAATCCCAAACTGTTGGTGAAAACCTTTGGCCACAAGGCGGGCCTTGTAGCAATCAATTGTGTCACCAACCTTCCGTTTGATCTTGAATATCCATTTGAACCCTACCTGGTTAGTATTAGGCCATAGAGGAACTAAAGGCCATGTGCCATTTTTCGTCAAGGCCGAAAATTCATCATTCATGTCTAGACGCCATTTCAAGTAACGTCCAGTTATTGAATAACATTTGGGCTCAAAATCACATGAAGTAGAGTGTGTAAGAAGGGCTCGGGGTGATGGGTGGGGAATAAGGCCTGGAAATAATTGTTTGGGCCAAATAATATTATTATGGGCCCTTGTGACAATTGGGGTTCGAAGTGGGGGATACGGGTGGGTGGTGTTGAGGGTGGAGGAGAAGGGGTTGATTGTTGTGGGCTCAACGTGGTAGACTCGAATGAGGGAATAGGTGGGGGAAGTGTGATAGTTAGGGGGAGAGGAGTTTCTTTGGGAAATGAGAGTTGCGGTTGAGGTGGTGTTTCGACAAATGGAAATTGAGTTTCATCAAAGACAACCTTGCAGGCAATGTAGACTTGATTGGAAGCGACACGGAGACACTTATAACCACGGTGATGCATGCTATAGCCAAGAAAGACACATTTCTGTGACCAGAATTGAAGTTTTGTGGTGTTGTAGGGACGAAGGTGTGACCAACAAGCACAACTGAATACACGAAGAGTTTTGTAGTCAGGAGCGTGTTTGAACATAATCTCAAATGGAGAATTGTGATGTGTGACGGGGGAGGGTAATCGGTTTATGAGAAAGGTAGTTGTGAAGAAGGCGACATCCCAGTATTTGTGGGGCACGGAGGAGATAGCTAAGAGAGAGAGACCTACCACGACAATATAATGATGTTTAAGCTCCATTGTCCCATTTTGTTGGTGGCTATAAAGGCAGGCTAACCGGTGAGATATTCCAAATTTGGAGAGGACGAGGGTGAGTGGTTGAAATTCACCACCCCAGTTAGACTGCAAAGCTTTTATTTTATGATCAAATAGATGTTCAACATGAGTTCTAAAAGTAAGAAATACCGATAGAATATTTGATTTATTTTGTAAGGGAAAAAGTCAAACAAATTTTCTAAAATCATCAACAAAGGAAATATAGTACTTATTATTACTAGCAAATGTGTGGAGGAAGGTCTTTAAACATTAGTAAAAATAAGTTCTAATAGAAATGCAAAAACAAAGGGGGATTGTGAAAGGGAAGAACATGACTCTTGCCTTGCCCATTCGGCAAGCATTACATATGGACTGATTTTGACGACTATTGTCTATGGATAAATTATGTTGAGAAATAACTTGATGAATAATACGAGCAGAGGGATGAGCGAGGCGTTGATGCCAATTGTTTGTGCAAACACCAAGACAAACAAATGGTGATGAATCTGAATTGGTAGAGGTGAGAGGATATATGTCATTTTTACTCTAACCGTGGAAGAGTTGCCCTCGTGGATGGGTCATTGACACAAAAATAGTGAGAGTGAAATTTAAAGTAAACATTCTTGTCACAAGTAAATTGGTGAAGGGAGAGAATGATTTATTTATTTATTTGAGGAATATGTAATAGATTATTCAATTTAAACTGACGATTACCAAATAAATGAGCAGAGCCAATGTGATAAATATTCGAACCTTGACCATTGCCAACATAAACTTAATTTGGGCTAGAGTAGGTATAGCTTGAATTTTGAGATTTTGAAATTCACCAGGATTTTGAGGGGTGCAAACATATGGTGTCATATGGTGTATAACACCTGTGTTCGGATACCAAGAGAGATCACTGAAATTTTGAGGGGTGGAAATATAAGCAGACATGGAAGGTTGGTTTTCATTGTTGTATGAGTGATCAAACCTGTGGTAACACTTGAGAGCTGTATGACTACATTTATTGCAGACCCGACATAGCTGGCAATGTTGGATGTAAGGATGGAGTTAGAAGTAGGGGTTGTCCACGACCATGCCCCCTACCTCGGCCATAATCAGATGAGGGGAATCGTCGATAAGAATTGGAGCTACTAGGGGAGAGGCGAGAAGGAGTGCCACGACTCTAAGATGTGTGAGTTGCAACTTGAGCTGAAGAAGTGTCGAGATTAATTGTAACGGTCTACTGTTCAAACCGCAGTTCATAGGTTAATAAGTAGCCATAAAGTTCATCAAAAGTCATGATTTTAGCTCGTGTGGTGACATATGTGACAAGAGAATCATATTCAGAGCTGAGGCTAGATAAAGATAGGTGGTAATCGCAAATTCTGGGAGAGGATGACCAACAATAGCAGTAGCAAGAATATCTACTAGGAGTTTCACCTTTTGGAAATAATCAGTAATGGACAGGCTGCCATTTTTAATGGTGGAGAGTTGTGACCTGTAATGTACAATCCTAGCTTGGGAGTGAGCTGAGAATAAAGTCTCAAGCAGTTTCCAAACATCTTGAGAGGTGAAGGAGCCCACAACGTGGGACAAAATGTTTTATGAGAAGGAAGAAATGATGGTGTTGAGGATGATTTGGTCATGTTGGACCCACTAAAGATATGAAGGATTGGGTATGGTGGTGTTTGTGTATGCTGATTGAGAATTGTGGGAAGGGGTAGGGAAATTGACCCTTCCAGATAGCCAAAGAGGTTATGGCCATATAGATAAGGGATCAATTGCGCCTTCCACATGAGGTAGTTCTCTCTGGTAAGGTGATGACACGGTGGAGGTTAATGAAGGAGGAGGAGGGAATGGAGGTGGCCGGTGTTTGTATAGGAACTGGAAGAGTCTGCCATTGTGACGTTTGATAGTGGCTCTTGATACCATATAGAAACATAAAGTCGAAGAATAATGAATTGGCTTTCTACTAACTCTCATGGTTCAGCAGTACTCTTCATTTATATAAATCAGTCAGTGTTTTTATCAAACACGTTACATGCAATTGTAAATCTAGACTGCAAGTAGTTGAGCTGGACTTTATTAGTACTATGTTACAATCAAATAAAAACAAAACAGAAAATACAACAGCAAAAGATAATCTTCTCGTGATATGCCTACTCATTTCTCCTCGTATTTGTCCTTATCTCTTTGTGGCTTTGCTTTGGTTGAGTTTGAGATGGACTATGTTTCAATAGCCTATAAGAAGAAATCTCCTAGACCAAATAGGACAAGACAATCAGTGTCTGTATAAAGAAAAATCTCGTACACACACGATCCATCCATTGTTGCATAGAGTTGACGCACAAGTAAATCCATTGAATATCTGTGATTCTTTCTTGCTTAGGCATTCAGTTCATTAACCGAGCTAAGTTACCATGTTGCAATGCTTAAGCCTCGTTTGATTATACATATAAGATGAGATAAAAGCTGAATAAAATATTGTTAGAATATAATTTTTTAATACAATTTTTGTTTTAAAATTAAAAAAAATAAAATTATTTATTATATTATGTAAAAATTTAAAAATATTATAATAATTATATTGAGATGAGATCTCATCTACAAAATCAAACCAGGCTTCAGTATTTTGAAAAGTGAAAAGAGTGAATGAGGAGGCCAGCCAATGCCCATTATGTCAGATGAAAGAAACAATTATTTGTCTATTCACGGGTTGGTTGGACCATAATATAAATATATATATATATATATTTATATATAAACCATCCCCATTTTGGAGAAGACTTTGCTGCAAAGGAGGCCATATGCTAAGAAATTAGTCTTAGAACTCTTTTATTTTTTTTTCCACTATTTTTGTATTATATTTGTTGTTTTGGGGTATTTTGTTAGGGAACCCTACCCCCTCTAACATGTATTATCTTTTATTTTAATGAAGATTGTTTGCTTAGAAATTTTAAAAAAAAAACTAGTAAATAAAAGATAATCTTAGAAAGGTGATTCTCTCCTCATTCCTTTTCCAAAACAATAAACTTTATGACAGATTAGAGCAATCCACAGGGACGAACCATCCCGATTTCTTAATTACCAAATATTGTAGCTAAATATGATAGTCCCCTCTATCCCCATTACCTGTATATTTTTATCAATCAATGTATGCCCATGTCTGTCCGCAGCTCAAGGCTGCTGGCATTTTTCTGTCTTGTCTTCATTATGCTCGAGACTTCGACCTTGTGGATAATATACATGTAATATATTGATCATAACATGTCTCTTTGCTAATCATAACAACCAACGAATTACATATATTGCTAATGTTTCTCTTTGCTAATCACAAAAGCAGGCCAAACTTGTTAGTTGTTAATCACTTATACGGTACTAGGACATATCTATCCTATGCTTTCCACTCCTTCATTTTCTGTTCAATCAGAAGGCTTGGCAGTTGTCTTCTTTCAATCTAACATTAAACTTCCCAATCTAACATTCATGATAACTCATCGATGATTCAAATTCGTGACATGATACCTATTTTGACGCTAATTTTTCAACATTATTCAAAAATTAAAAATACTGTTAAATGCTAATTTGATTAAACCCTTAAACAAAAGGGTTCAGATAATGAGAAGGTGGATCAATGCAATGCATGTGCAGGGGAAATGCTGCATTAACAACCTGGAGTGAACCTCAGCTACTTATTTATACTAAATTTGAGATGAAAAAGGGTTTCTACAAAAGAAAAAGCTGTTCTGTTCACCAAATTTGACCGTTTGAAAGAAAAGAAAAGAAAAGAATCTTAATGGTTATAGAAGTAATTTTAAATATATTGATAATTTTTTTATTTTTTAAAAATATTTAAAAATATTAAATAAATATAAATAAAAAAAAAATTACAAAAATAACTGGCTATAACAATGATTAGTAGTTCCCTCATTTCCAAGAATGTCAGCCCAAAAAGACAAATAAATAAAAAGAAGTTCATTCACTAATGGTCAGATTTTGAAATTAAAAAAAAAAAAAATTGCATTAATTATGGTTTTAGAAACAATAAACCATAAAAGCAAATGCAAGTTAATTCCTAGATGAACAAGAAAACTCCAGTGATTTCGATCCATTTCTTGATCACCCACGTGAGCAGGATTCTAAAAAGCCTAATGAATTGTTTGCCGACAAATAAGGAACAGAAACTATACGTAGTACTCCACGAATCCTTCTTCTAGGCTAACAAAGCCGGGGTTTGGTTCGAAATACTACTTGAACTGTTCGATCTGCTAGGTGGGTAGGCCGGAGAGCCGCTTCTCAGAAAGCTACCCCTTTTATTCACAGAGAGTAAAGAGCAGGAGCCCTTGGAATTGGATAACTTCTTCGAAATATTTAGCCTAGGGCTGGAGGAAGACGCCATAGGAGGGCGTGATGATCTGTGACTCTCGCTCTCCCCTAATCCCACATAGCTTTTGCAAGACTTCAACTTCTTGTTGTAAGGGTGCTCGACCTTGACAAGATCCTCCATGCATTTCACGTTTGATAGCGAAGTAAATGACCTCGACTTCCCTTCGTAATGCTTTGAAAGCCCTCTCCTACAAACCCAACATGACATAAAATACAGGGAAAAAAGCTTCAAGACAGAAAAGAAAACAGAAAACATGCAATATATGACCCAATTAACTTGAAAGATTTAATGCAGGGCTCTTACTTGATGGGAAGTTGTTGAAGAAGCGAAGACAAGTCATTCAAAGACCCAGTTTCAAGCTGATCCGAAGAAGATGGGTCAAGATGATGATGATGATCTTGAGCTCTCTGCTCAGGCATGTTCATTTCGTGCTTGCTCTGTTGCTTGATAAGAGCAGAACAATCCATCCACGAAAAGGAAACGGGCATGTGATTTTCTACAAAACATAAACATACTTGATAGAGAGTTTATATAGCCATAATATTTTGGATAAATTCTAAGAAAACGAAATTAAAGGAGTTTGGTTAAAAGATGCAGCTGAATTTAATTTAGTTAAATCTAATTTTAAGTTGAGTTTAATATTTAAATATTTAATTTTTAAATTATTAAATTTATTTTAATTCAAAACTTCCTTATATATAAAATCTATAATATTTTTCAACTCAATATATATTTATGCGTGAAATTTATAATTTTTTTTCAATTTCTTATAAATAATATTAAACTCATATTAACATCTAAATACATTTAAATTCATTTTAGATAGATTTTACATAACTCACTCTAGAGACTCAATTCATTATTATTCATAAAAAAATCAGTTTAACTCAACTCAGTATCTAAACATCTAAGAGTATCTTTATTGGCTTGATCAAATGTATTTTTAAAATTTAGTTAATATCACATTTTTTTATATTTATCTATTTCATTTAAATTCAATTTCCACATTAGATTAACCATTCATTCTCTATATAATAATAAAATATTATTAAATTAATAATTTTTTTATTTAATTTATTTGTATCACATTTTACAATTCTATCAATTTAATATTAATAATAATTATATTCTAATTAAATTAATGTTAAAAAATTTTTATTTTCAAAAGTCATTTAATGCTAATAAGAAAAAATATTTGATTAAACTCATTTAAATTTCTATCTAAAATTTTTAATTATAAACTAAAGAGTATTTTTATTTGAAGTGAAAAATTAATATTTTAATATTTATTTAGAATAAGAAATTAATATTTTAATATTTAATAAATTAATTATGATTTTTCATCTTTAATCAACTATTATAACAGAAATCTATTTTATTTTAAATTTATTAATATAATATGACATATTTTTTATATCAATTACGTAAATTTTAACTAATTTTTTCACTTGATCAAGTTAAATGCTCTAAGCTCAGCTAAAAAAAAAAAAGATTCGGCATTATCCACTATCCAGTCAGTGCTTCCTGTGTCCCCACGCCAATGCCCACACAAGAAAGTGGGACTTTCAGTTGCCATATTGCCAATCGCAGCCAAACGAGTTGAGCGCGTGATCTCACCTTCATTTATCAGAGGGCTTCTTTGAACGAGGATTGGATTGGGTTGTGCAACAAACATGAACCAATGAGCGTGGGAGTTGAGGTTGTCGAGGCATAAGAGCTTTCGGATAAGGATGCAGTCCAACTCCATCAATGTAAGTTGTATGCAACCTCTGACAAAATCCAGGCAAATTGTTGCTTTCCGCCCACACTTTGCGCCTGAACGCCCATTGCCTCCGCGTCCACGGTTTTGTCTTCGGGCATTCTGGTGGGAACAGAGTTTCTTCGTTCCTTCGTTGTTTAATCAGTATTTGTTATAAAACAAGACATGTCGAGTTGATAAGTTGTTAATACTCATTGTTAGGGAAAAAAAAAAAAAACGTGTTAATTACAGACAAATAATAAAACATAGTTCAAAATTTTTAAAATTATTAACCGATTATCTATAACATGGAAAATGATATTTACAATTATAAGATATACAAATCTTAAATAATTTTTTTAAAAATAAATAATTATGAGTTTTTCATTAAAAAAAATATTTCTTTAATAATGTATCCCATCTATTTTCAAAGAGTAGGTGTTACGTATATTTATAATTTTATGTACAACATTCATTTCATCAATTTCACTTCAAAATTTTAATCTTTTTAGTAAGGTATTATTATAAGTAGAAGTTATAAATATAAATATCATTTTTTAAAATAAAATTTACGGGTTTTATATATTTTAAAACTGTATTTAATATTATTTTATATTCATTAATCAGTTTTAAAATAAAATTAAGGGTTAAGAGTCATATATTCTTGCAACTTGCAAGGCTATGGGTTTCGTTGTAAATTTGTAATGTGTTTATTCAAGCTTTCAATGTAAAGATACTTCACCGACCAATTATTAAAAAGAGAAAAAAATCTAAACAGTCGACGATGCTGCATATGAAGTGCGAGTGGGGAACTCCATACCTGAGCATGATTTCATTCTCCGTCTGCCTTGACTTTATGCTTGAGCAATTTGAAAACCCTAAAAGTAGATGATGTTCAATTAACTTCATATGAAAAAGAAAGAGATAAAAAACGTTCCGTTCTGATCTGTAAGATTCGATTCGGTACCAACGACAAAATTAGTTACCTTTTCTTTTATTTCGAATCAATTCAACGTCTTTGTTTTGGCAGCGATTTCGTTCTCCGAAGACAGATCGGTAGGAGAGGGTACGTGCGGATAGGGGCGTCCGGCGAGTTCTGCTGAAAAGGGTTAAAACAGAATTTGAGTCTACCGTTTCTTAAGGGTTTTTTTTTTTTTTTTTTTTTTTTCAAGAAGATAATATTATATTTCAACCATAAAAACCAAAGTACAAAAGTACTGAAAGGATAATTATATAAATAAAAGACATAGATTTTTGCTACTATGAAATTGTAAGATGCACGGGGATAGTAGAAAGAGGAATGCTTCAAAGGGCTTGTGTTGCCGCTACCCATTGTGACAGATTATGCGCACTTCAATTTTGGAATCGATGAATTTTTTTTGTAATCCATTCTTGAAAAGAGGCCAAATGATATTTGATGTCACTGATGATGGAATTCAAAGTCCATTAGATTGGAGTAGAATGTGTGATGGCCTGAATGGTTATCTTGGAGTCTCCTTCAATTATTATTTTTTTCGGTCTTTGATTTTCAGCTTCCTTGATTCCCATGAGAGCGGCTAAGGCTTCTTTGATATTTGCATTGTCATTTGGAGTGAAATCAATTTTTGCAAATAAAACTTTACCATTGTCTTTCCAACATATAGATGCCAGGAAGCTTCATTGCTTTTGAACAGCAACATCAAATGAAATGAGGTGATAGCCTTTTGGGTGTCTTACATTATTTGGATTAGAGAGGTTACTTTCAGTTGATCAGGCTAGGATATGTTGGTGGAAAGACCTGTGAACAGCTTCGATATAACCAAGAGGGTTGGGAATAGTCTCATTATGCTCCAGCTTATTTCTGAAGAACCAAAGAGTGTCCAAGGCAATGATAGCAAATAATTGAAAAGGGAGGTGCTCACTTTTAGGGATTTTGAGGGACTCTGAAGGATTAAGAATAATATTAAGCCAAGTGGTGAAATTCTGATGAGTAAAAAGAGAGATATCAATAGGTCAATTGGAGTGTCTCCACAAGATTCTAGAGTAAAAACAATTGAGAAAGAGGTGAGTAAGATCTTCAGGCTTAGTTTTGCAGAAGGGACAAATGAGTTGATTCTCCTCAAGAGGGATGACTTTGTTGAGTACAGACTTGGTTGGTCATTTAGACGGTGAGATGAAACGGTAATAAATTATTATTATTTTAAAATTTAAAAAGTTAAATTATTTATTATATTTTGTTTGAAAATTTAAGAAAAATATAATGATAAGATGAGATGAGATGGATTAAGAGTGTTTCTGTATCTAAATGTAGCCTTAGGCTCATTTGTTTTTATAAATTATTTTTATCTCATTTCATTTAATCATTACGAATTTTTTAAATTCATATACAAAATAAAATAAATAATTTAACTTTTTAAAATTTTAAAACAAAAATAATATTAAAAAAAATTCTAACAATATGTTATTCAATTTTTAACTTTTATATCAATTCATCTCATCTCATCTGCGAAATAAACAAAACATCTACTCTCGGATGGTTAGAGAGGGCTTGAATGCGATGATTTGTTGGCCATCTTGCAAATGACCTAACTTGTCGGATGATGGGCTTTTTCAGAGCATTGTCAATGGTCTAATCAAAGTAAAAACTAAAATTTGCCAAAAACTATATATTTTGCCCAAAGCCAAAATTATTAAACATATAATTCCACATTGAATTATTCATATATTAATTAAAACATTAATATATTAATAATTAGAGATAGTAATATTATTAATTATGCACAAAATCAGTTAATTAATATTATTATTGAAAATGCTAATTAATAATTAGAGATAGCAGTATTTTAGAATAAAATATTTGTTTTGAATATAAACAATGTTTAGTTAAAGATAGAGAAATGTTTGAATTTACTGTAACTTATATGTGACTTATACGTGGAGATTTCAAATTTTGACTATTTCAATGCAGAATCTTTCGCTAATATAAAATCAAAATTTTTAGATGCACTTAAACTTGGCTCAGCCGTGCCAGTGCTCTTAAATCTATCAGCGGGTGGATTTCATATTTTAGGGATTTTAGGGTTTGAATCTTTTATTTAAAAAAAAATAAAAAAAATTGTTGAATTTCGTGTTTTGGTTGAAGCAGTCACTCTCTGTTACCTTTGGTTGATTAACCAGACAAGACGGCCACACCACACCCAAGCTTCCCATTAGAGTAGTCTGTTGAGATGATCCTCCTTTGTCTCTTCCCTTTGGACGAGGAGGGTTTCGTATTACTCCGATACTGATAGAAACGAGAGAGATAGAGAGGGAGGGAGAGAGATGGAGTTGCAAATGAAGGTGGCGGAGGCGGTTCACGTCCTTAATCACGACATCCAATCGGGCAACCGCGTGGCCGCGAATCAATGGCTGGTTCAGTTTCAGCAAAGCGACGCCGCTTGGGAGGTGGCCACCTCCATCCTGACCGCCTCCTCCCTCTTCTCCTCCTCCCACTCTTTTGTCTCCGATTTCGAGGTCGAGTTCTTCGCCGCCCAGATTCTCAAACGCAAGGTTTCCTTTTCCACTCCCTAGCCATTACTTAAAATTTAACCTCTCTCACTCTCATTTAGTATCTTATTCGCCTTCCTTGCGTATCTGTGTCTGAAACGCGATACATATTCCATTTTTTTGATATATATCCTATCGCATTGCAGATCCAAAAGGAAGGATATTATCTGCAGTTAGGAGCTAAAGATGCTTTGCTTAATGCTCTTCTTTTGGCTGCCAAAAGATTTAGCTCTGGCCCTCCTCAGGTGTTTTTTTTTTCCCAGCCTAACGGTAGAACGCTCTAGGTGTTTATTGGCTGGAACTGATGATATATGCTGACTATATTGTTGATTAGCTGTAATTATGTGAGAACTTGATGCCATATTGGTTCTTTGGTCCTGGGTTATAATCTGAATCTGTTTTTTTGATGATTTTGTGTTATTTTAATGACAGCTTTTAACACAAATCTGTCTTGCACTCTCTGCGCTTATACTTCGTTCTGTTGAGAATGGGAAACCCATTGAGCAGCTCTTTTACAGCCTTCAGAATCTGCAGAGCAACGATGATGGTAATGTTGCTGTCTTGGAGATGCTTACGGTTCTTCCGGAAGAAGTTTTTGACAGCCAAAATGCTGATAACAAAATAAGTTCAGCCTGCAGAAGCCAGTATTGCCAAGAGGTTTACGAACTCCTTTCTCCTCATTTGCTTTTGGCCCTTTTCCGTGCTTGGCCTTAATTCTCTTTTACACAGCTTCTCTCGCGTACTCCGACAGTTCTTGAGTTCCTACTACAGCAATCTGAGAAAAGTTTTGGTGGAGCTGCACAACTACATGAGAGCAACAGAAAAATTCTGCGCTGCTTACTGAGTTGGGTATGCCAATTGTTCAAACTATGCTAAGAGCTTGTGCTGATTAAACTGCATAAGTATGTTTTTTCCTGCAATCAAATAAGGAAACGAGCACTGGCTTGTGCTTCAGTAGTCTTCACATAAGTTATGGCACGATTTCTTTCTTAACTTTTGGCATCGTTTTCATTTTATATTATATTATTGTTTTTACTGAAAATGCAAGTGCATTATATTAAGCTTTTCTTTCATCTATGGTTTTCTTTTAATATCAACCTCCTGGCACTCAGATTCGAGCAGGTTGCTTCTCAGAGATTCCCCCAGGCTCATTGCCAGCACATCCGCTTCTTAATTTTGTATTTAGTTCTCTGCAGGTAATCCTTCTTAACTACACTGGCCGTTGAAATAGATAGAGTATTAATATTTATAGTTGTCGCATCTGTAATTAATATCTACACTGTTGGCTATAGGTTTTATCTTCATTTGATCTGGCCATTGAAGTTCTCATCGAACTTGTTAGCCGACATGAGGTATGTCCTACCCTTTCACGTGAACACTGCAATCATTTTCCATATGTATGTATTGTAGTAGGATTGCTCATGGGGTGAGCTGGTCCTGCGCCATGTGCTTAAGTGAAAACTGCTGACCTAATCGGTTCTTGGGCCCTATTTTTTTAGCCCAATCATGGTCAAAGAGAGCTTCTTTTGGTCTTGGTTTCAGTCCGGCCTGAATGGTTTAAGAGTTTGTAGCTCAAATGGTCAAAGCTTGAATTATAGTCATCCAAGTTCAAGGGTTCAAATCACATCAAAGGTAAATAGATGAAAAATTAATATTAGAATCAAGAATCAGGGATAGACTGGAATGTACCAGGCCAATGATCATGAAACTCAAGCCAGGCCTGAAATCTTATTAGGAAAGGCAAACAGCCTTACAATTTTGGGCTAAAACATATGGCCTGGGCTTTAGAATCTCGGTTTGCACTGGCCGAGTGGCCTAGCCCATGGCTACCCTACTGGATGGGATATGAGTTGCCCTTGTTGTATGATATGCACTCCTGGCTCAATAGAATTCAATACCAGGGTTTGTTTGATCCATAAGATGCTCCAATTAAATCACTTGCAGTTTCGTTTTTTTCATGTGTGTATTAAAACCTAAGCTGACTTCACTCCACTTGATGCCAAAATGGTGCGTAAACGCCACTTGTGCGAGAGAACTGGTGAATTCTTATGATTATATGTCATACTGGTGGCTAAGTTACCTATTTATGTCTTTAATTTCTGGTTCCTAGAATGTATTTAGGTGTTCTTTTATATACTTCCTGTGTACACGAGCTTCACCTTTTTCATTCGTATCAATAAAACTTTCATTTTACTTATATAAAAAAAAGTTACCTATTTTATTTTCTAATAAATATTCACGGTGTGCCATATACTTTGGAATCCATAACTAAACTATTGTCATACCCAATTTGAACTACATCTTTGTAACCTAATGTTTTTGAAGCAAAATTGAAATTAATGTTGGGACCATCATGCTAAGATTAAACTATTTGCAAAGTCTGTATTGCCTTTGGTTTGAATATCTTATATACTCTCAGCTATGCTTTCCTTTGTAGGGGCTGCCCCAAGTTTTGTTATGCAGAGTACACTTTCTTAAAGAAGTGCTCCTTCTACCAGCTCTCAGTAAGGGAGATGAGAAAGTTATTGGTGGTCTTGCATGCTTGTTGTCAGAAATTGGGCAGGCCGTACGTACTGACTACTCCTTCCATTTCAAAATAGATAATGATTCCCCCTTTTGGATTGTTTCAAAATATGCAAAACTTCCACTTTTGGAAGTTTTACTTATTCAGTTTACTATATTATTCTTACATCTTTTCCCAGAATCATATGAGATTCTTATCACACGCAGATGTCATGCCACTTCTAATTTAAAAGTAGATGACATTTAGGAAACTGGAAGCTGACTTTATTTTTACATTTTCATTAATAATTGTAAAAATATATTAACTCATAAAAAAAAAAAAATTGTAAAAATATATTGAGATGGAGATAGCATTGGTTTTTTAGTTGTGAATTGTAATTGACTTAACATGTGTGAGCAGTTCTAACTTGTCTACATTATTACTGTTAATGAAAGTGACATACTTAACAGAATTTGATGCATATAATCACTACTTGATATATCTTTCTCCTTCTCATTAACTTTTTTGGCTCGTGAATGTTCACTAGGCACCATCTTTGATTGTAGAAGCAAGTGCTGAAGCAATTGCTTTGGCAGATGCACTGTTGAGGTAATAGGTCGATCTTATAACATTTAATATATCCAGTAGTGTTTTCTTTGAGTTTTTGACAGGTGAGAAACTATGAGTATAAAAAGTTCCCTTGATAATTAACCAATTATTCAGAAACATATACGCTGTGCTCCTGGTTGTGAATAATTTGCTGACAGCTCTATGGTTGAGGGTTATTTAAGTTAATTTTTATGGAATTAAGATTGATAATAATTAAGCATGAGAAAAAAACCTTTAAAAGTGCTTGTTTATTTTTTTATATAAGTAAAGTGTCTGTTTGGATCTATATCCACACACCTTCTATTTTTATGATGTATTTGCTTTGTGATTTGTCCAACCTGTTCGATAAATTGGCAGCTGTGTGGCATTTCCAAGTGAAGACTGGGAGATTGCAGACTCAACTTTGCAATTCTGGTACTACTGTCATTGATTTAGTTATTGGTTTTTTTGGTGTGTTGTTTCCAGGATAAAGTTGAGTTTAACTTTGAAATAATTGGTGGTCTCATTGCATTTTTTTAAAAATTGATTAAGCATATTTGCTTCATTTTATTTTGGTTTAGTCATTTTATACTATTTTTTGAATTTAGTAAAAAGATGTTACTGCTGATTGTATTCCAAGTTTGGAGGATTCTCCATTTTGGACTTCCATAAAGAGCTTCGTTGTCTCTCATCAGGGCTTGAATTTGGTTTTGTATTTTTTGGTCACCTTGTACTTTTTTTTTTTTTTTGGAAAAGTAAGAATCTTTATTGAATCGAATGAAACTAGGTGAAACCCATGTACACAGGAAGTATACAAAATGAGACACCAAATTACATTCTAGAAAGCTAAAAAGAAAACAAAAACTCATGAACATTCCCTCCCTTTAGTATAATAGCAGAGAACCACTAAAAAAGAGAAGATACAAAGAAATTCCAGATTTCCTCCATTGCTCGCAACTTATTGTTAAAGCACCTGTCATTCATTTCCGTCCTTAACACCACATTAAGCACAATTGTATCATCCTCCACGCCGCTACCAGTTGAGAGCTATTATGATACCTATTCCAGCATGTTAGTAGATCCACCACACTTTTAGGCATAATCCAACTCAGCCCAGCTCTACAGAATGCCAACCCATGACTCCCTAGCCACCTTACAATGTAAAAGTAAATGATCAATCGATTCACTGTTCTTTTTACACATGAAGCACCACTCCATAAGAGTCATACCACGTTTCCTTATAGTATCCACCGTCAAAATATTCCCAAGTGCAGCTGTCCGTGTAAAGAAGGTAACTTTAGACGGCACAGAAACCCTCCAAATGCTCTTCCACGGAAAAGAGATATGCTGTTGGACTGTCAACACCTTGTAAAAAGATTTAATTTAAAATTTATTACTCCCTGTGTGTTTCCATAGTGTACGATCTCTCCCATTTCCTCCCATCTTCACTGAATACGAAAAGCTGAAAAAACCTGCAATCTCATCAAGTTCCCAATCATGAGCATTTCTAGTGAAAATAACATTTCAAAGCATAGTCCCATTAGTACGACACAACACCTCTGAAACAACAGCCTACTGGTTTCCAACCAAGATAAAGATGATCGGAAAAAAACAATATTAAGTGGACTCTCACCACACCATCCATCAAACCAAAAATGGATTCTTGCACCATCTCCAACCTCAAACTTAAGATGTTTTTCAAAAATGGTCCACCCATTTCTAATAAATTTCCACAAAAACCTGAGACGGCAAGCATTATTCTCTTCCACATCTACTCTTTGTCATTGTCTCTTCTTTATTTTTAACTCAAAATATCTTCGCAAGAGGTGTTACTGTAGATCCAGTCTTGGAAGGTGCTTATGAAACTTTAATTTAGTATTAGGACTCTTCACCATGTTTGAATGTTTCCGTTCATCAGGCCTGAGTTAATTCTTATTGGTGATTTCCTACATTTATGTATCATTTCTTCAATTTTCTTTGCACAAAATGCTTTCTAAGATACGTGTATTCCCATCGAATCCAAGCGGCTTGAGGTGGTAAGGAATGGACACCATGTAATACTGACTGAGAAAGGATGGAAAGTTGTAAAAGAGATGAGTTTGGGGCTAGATAGTTTTTTGGTTCTCTAAAGCTTTGGAGGAGAGTCTGAAGGCTGGGAGGAAGGAGTTATACACTGCTCATCAAGAAGGGGATAGAGGTTACATCGCCCAGCGTTGTTCCAACTTAGGAGGCATTTTCATGGCTTTAGTGGAGTATGGCGGGGGAGTCGCCGGAGCTTTATCTTCATTCCAAGGGATAAGGACGGAATGGGTTGGAGGAAACTAACAAAGGCGTTGAAGGAAGCTGGAAGAGAAGGTGGTCCTCCACGGCTGCTTCCACCAACGATGGCGGTGCATACGTCGAACCTTCGGTCGTATATAGAGGTATTTCAAGGTCAGATGGAGATGCCTCGAGATGTGAAGCGTATGGAGAGGGTAGGCATGCCAAGGTCAGGTGGTACCACCTTTTCGGCAGGTATTCCGAGCCTTGAGGGTGGTGGCAAGGACATGGTGGGTCTGAATGAGGTAACTCTGCTTCAGGCGTTGTCTGAAATGGAGAACCAATTGGGAGTGCTGACTTATAAAACAAACTGGGTAAAATGGTGTGCTAAGGGGAAGGGGGTTCTGCAGTTGGGCTTGGGCCTGGGCTGTTGTAACACCCCCTTCCCGTAGGCTAGGTGTGTCACGTATTTTTCCTGAAAATAAATCCGGCAAGAGATTCTCTAATTTTATAATTAAAACAAAGATACTGAAATTTATTATGAAATAAAAGGTCTTATAAAATTGTCTTACAAAAATATTAAATGAATAAACTGAATAACTTCATGTCATAAAAGACATGTTTTATTTTAGAAAGTCTGAACTAAAACAAAATAAAATGCTCTTTTTACTCCTGGCCTGCCTGCTCGTAATCATCATCTTCACCTGGGTGGTTAAAAACATGAAAATAAACTAAAATGAGTCGATGACTCAGTAAGAAATCCATCACAACGTAAACGTAATAAACATAAGATTTTCATAAGAACTTTCATGCTGAGAACTTAAAATAATTAAATTCATGACTGATCATGCTAATGCTCATGCAATATATGACTGATTATGCTGAGCTAACTGACTGATTTATCTGA
>QEOT01005700.1:6119-28442 GCA_003123785.1 Pterocarya stenoptera | reverse complement strand
TAATATCATTTAAAATACTCTTAACATATTTCTTAATTTTCTTATTTAAAGTATCTATACTAATTTTTATTAAAATTCTATTAAATAGATAAAAGAAATCTTACTAAAATATTAGGCTCTATAATCTACTTTAAAATCTAACTTAAATTCTTTAAACATTTTCTTATAAAATAAACATTAGACTAATATATATATTTAAATAAAAAAAGACTCCTCTTTGAAATATTAAATCTAATAAAATCACTAAAATATGCTTGAAACATCATAAAATCGGCCCAATTTAAATTACAAGTTTTAACATGGTATATGTCTAATTAACCTTAACTTAGCCCACAAAGGAAATGCCCCACAGAATTTAAATCAAGGCCCGAAACACATTTAAAACCCAAGCTAAACAACAAGCCCATCAGATTTAAATCAAACAAATAAAACTAAGCCCAACTATATAAAAACACAACTTAACACTAAGCCCATCAGACGTAAGGCCCATGAGCCCGATTATTAACCTTATGTGATGCTCAAATACACGGCAGATCAACATGCCGTGTGCGAGAGAGAGAGACAGAGGCTCACTGAGAGGGAGGGCTGAGGCGATGGCGGCACTGGCGGCTGGGAGTGACCGGCGACGCGACTGGGGGGTTTCTCTGAGGTGGTGCGACGCCGAGTGAGAGAGAAAGAGAGAGTTAGAGAGAGAAACTGTTGTAAACCGAAACAAAAGAGAGAGAGAAGAGACTGGTGGTTGCCGAGGCCTTACTGGAAAAAGGAGTGGCTCGACGGGGGCTGCAGGTCGGCGGCTTCTGTGGTGGTCCGAGAGGGTCTCGGCGCCTCAAAAGGTGGCTCTCGGGTAAGTGGGTTTTTCTCTGTTTAAAAGTTCAACTCTGGTTTGTGTGGGTTTGCCGATGGATAGAAAACTATGAAGAGGAAAATGGGATTTAAAGTAGGGTTTTAGACGAGAGACTTGGTCTTTCATTAGAAGAGCTGAGAGACGTACGGGCTAGGAGTTTCGAAGTGAATAACAGAGGCTGACCGTGAGGTGGATTCGGTTAACTAGAGGGAAAAGAGAAAACTTTAAATTTCAAAATAGCATTCTAGAAACTGAAATCTGATACACGTAGGAAACCTCATTGAAATGAAACTCTATCAAATTTAAATAACAACTATAATAGAAAATATATATAAAGATAAGGTAATTATTAATTCTAATAAAACTATAGTCATAATAATTTAAATCTAAATAAAGCTTACTAGGAAAATAATTACTTATATACCCTATAGTCGAAACTGGTATGTTACAAATCTCCCCCCTAAAAGAAAATCTCGTCCTCGAGATGAAACGTACCTTGATTTAAATAAGTCGGGGTATTTCTCTCTCATGTCTTCTTCGAGTTCCCAAGTGGCTTCTCTCTCGTTGTGGTGACTCCAAAGTACTTTAACCATTGGAATGGTTCTGCGTCGTAGCACTTGGGCCTCCTGTGCTAAAATTCTCACCGGAACTTCTTCATAACTGAGGTCGTCTCGAATCTGAAGTGGCTCATACTCCAAAACATGAGTAGGATCTGGGGCATACTTCCGTAGCATAGAAACATGAAACACGTTATGCACTGCTGATAAGTGCGGTGGAAGCGCTAGTCTGTAGGCTGCGGCACCTATTCTAAGATCTCAAAGGGGCCTATGAATCTCGGGCTCAGCTTCCCTTTTTTACCAAAACGCATTATCCCTTTCATCGGTGCAACTTTCAAGAATACTTTATCTTCTATATCAAACTCTAATTCTCGTCGTCTCTGGTTCGCATATTTCTTCTGTCGCTCCTGAGCTATGGCGAGCTTCTTTCTGATAATTGATATCTTCTCACACATGTCTTGTATAATCTCTTGTCCCAAAATCCTCCTCTCTCCTACTTCATCCCAGTAGAGAGGTGACCTACACTTACGCCCATAGAGAACTTCATACGGTGCTGCCTGAATACTTTCCTGATAACTGTTATTATAAGCGAACTCAATCAGGGGTAGATACTTAATCCAACTACCCTTAAATTCCATCACGCACGCTCTAAGCATATCTTCCAGGATCTGAATCGTTCTCTCTGATTGACCATCTGTCTGAGGATGGAATGCCGTGCTGTAGGTCAACTGAGTTCCCAACTCCTTCTGTACCTTCCTCCAGAAAACTGAAGTGAAACGGGTATCTCTGTCTGAGATGATCTTAGATGGTATCCCATGTAATTTGACAATCTGTCTAACGTACAATTCTGCCAGTCTATCCACCGAGTACGTCATCTGAATGGGAATAAAATGGGCTGATTTTGATAGTCGATCGACAATCACCCATGTTGCATCTTGACCTCCTAATGCTTTCGGAAACCCTGAAACAAAGTCCATTCCGACCTCATCCCAAGTCCACATTGGTATTGGGAGTGGCTGCAGTGTACCTGAGGGTCTCTGATGTTCTGCCTTGACTTGTTGACATGTCAGACACTGTGCTACATATGCCACTATCTCTCGCTTCATCCCACTCCACCAATAGTGCTGTTTCAGATCCCGATACATCTTGGTGCTCCCCGGATGAACTGTGTAGAGTGAACGATGAGCTTCTCTCAAGATCAAATCTTTGATTCCTCTATCCTTGGGTACACACAATCTTCCTCTAAATCTCAAAGTGCCATCATCTGACACTGAAAAATCAGGTCTCTTACCTTCAGCTATTTCCTCTTTAATCTTCATCAATTCCATATCACTAGCTTGAGCGACTTTAATTTGATCTATCAACGTTGAACCTAGTGTCAAACTATTCATCTTAGCCACAGTTGCCGGCGAAGGCCTAGGTGACCTGGCCGAAGGTTGCCGATCTATCGTCAAAGGCTACGTCGGCATTGTCAACACTAAGAAGAAGACGACGACGAGTCTTGCAGCCCCGATGTTCTCTGTGATCCTGAAGTGGTTGCCGGCGCATCCACACCTTCGAAACCTGCACAGAATCATGCAACGGAGGTCGCCGGCGCATCCACGATGACAACTAAGGTGCCTAGTCCATCGGGGAGTGAAGTTCTTGTAGAGGGGGGTGCGAATCTCCTTGTTTGTCACTTTTCTTTGGCTGGGCAGATACTGGATGTAGTTTTGGAGGCCATTAACCCTTCCACCGGCGTATTAGAACTGGAAATCTCATTGAAAAATGGAGGGGGCAACATGAGAAATGAGGTGCTCCTTGTGGGGGGGCTAGAAGGTGTGGATCTATAGTTGGCTATTTGTGAAGGGGACCGTTTCGAGGGGGGGGGGGATGTTGATCCAATATGCACGCTCTCTCTTGGCCCCAACGAAGAAAGGTTCATTTCGGAGTGGGTGTTTAAGAAGGTTGAGAAGATCCAAGCTTGCATTGGGGTCTCTTGCATAGGATTTGAAGAACAATTCAGAGCCCTTCTTGTGGCCATTGAAGATGGTTGATCGAAGTTCGCCACGAAGAGAGACAGGGAACTTAAAAGGGGGGCATGAAACCTAAGATCCTCTCTTGGAATGTGCAGGGGCTTAATGATATCAATAAGCGCCTTCAAATTAAATCTTTATTGCGAACGTGGAAGGTTGATGTGGTGTGTTTTCAAGAAACAAACTGCGGGTCATTGATAGAAGAATTATTTGTCGTTTGTGGGGGTGTTCGTATATGGGCAGGTCATATTTGGCTTTGTTAGGAGCGTCATGTGGTGTTCTCTTAATGTGGGATAAAAGAGTGGTGGAGGTGAAAGATGAATGTATTGGTACTTTCTCGATTGCTAGCCTTTTTAAAAATGTGGTAGATGGGTGTGAGTGGGCTTTTGTAGGCATTTATGGGCCTAACATGGATTGAGATAGGAGAAGGCTTTGGGAGGAATTGGTGGGTTTATATTGTTCATGGGAGGTGCCGTGGTGTATGGGTGGGCATTTCAACATCACTCGCTTTTCTAGCGAGCGATCGGGGAATTATCGAATCTCTCTAGCCATGGAGGAGTTTTCGGAGTTCATTTTTGATCTAGATCTCATGGATCTCCCCATGGTTGGCGGTGAGATCAAATGGTCTAATAGTCGAGATTGGTCGAGATTGAATAGATTTCTTGTCTCCTTCGTGGGAGGCCCACTTTCCGGAGTTGTGTCAGAAGAGGCTGCCCCTTGTATGCTCGGACCACTTTCCTATCTCGTTAGATTGTGGGGTATTCATGGGGGATGCCGGTATTTCAAGTTTGAAAATATATGGTTAGCAGATGATGGTTTTGTTGAGAAGGTGCGCCATTGGTGGGCTTCTTATCAATTTACAAGCACTCCTAGTTTCTTTCTTGCAGGCAAGCTTAAGGCTTTGAAGCACGATATTAAGATGTGGAACTTGGAAGTTTTTGGTAACGTTGACAACAAGTAGACTAGTCTTATGGAGGAACTGCATGAGTTAGAGGGGAGGGAGTTGATGGGAGACACCTTAGAGAAGGTATCTTTGAGGAAGAGTTCGGTAGTGACAGATTTGGAGATGGTACTGTTGATGGAGGAGACTTCGTGGCGTTAAAAATCCAGGGCCATTTGGCTGAAAGAAGGCGATAAATGTACGAAGTTCTTTCATAAAGTGGCTAATTCACATAGGTGTAACAATGCCATTGAGACACTTCATTCATGTACTCAAATGCTTAGTTCCCCCTTTGAATTAGAAAATCATATTGTGCATTACTACGAGAACCTCCTCACGGAACCGTCCTGTTGGAGGTTGAAGCTTGATAATCTGTTGTTTGAGTCGATTGATTCGCAGAGTGCGAGTTGGTTGGAAAGACCTTTTGACGAAGATGAGATTTATAAGGTCATTCTTAGCATGGCCAAGGACAAAGCACCAAGTCCGGATGGCTTTTCGATGGGGTTCTTTCAAGCTTGTTGGGATATTATAACATGTGAAGTATTGCAGGTTTTTGGGGAGTTCCACTCCTTCAAAAAGTTCGAAAAGTGCCTCAATGCGACATTCATTGCTCTTACTCCAAAAAACATGGGGCCACGACGTTTGATGAGTTCCGTCCCATAAGCCTTGTGAATGAAGTATACAAGATCATTTCAAAGGTTCTTGCTAACCTTCTAAGCCTGGTAATGGAACAAATTATTTCTAAGCCTCAAAATGCGTTTGCTTGGGGGAGACAAATTCTAGACTCGGTTCTTATTGCAATAAGTGCTTGGATCATAGGCTGCAGGAGGGAGTTCTTGGTATTCTATGCAAGCTTGATATGGAAAAGGCTTATGATCATGTGAATTGAGATTTTCTTATATACTTGCTCGGGAGGTGTGGCTTTGGTGATAGACGGACTTCATGGATTCAACATTGTGTTTCCACCGCTCGATTCTTGGTGCTAGTGAATGTCACCTCTGCTGGGTTTTTCTAACAGTTCTTGTGGATTGAGGCAAGGGGATCCACTATCTTCTCTTCCCTTATGTGTAGTTATGGAGGCACTTGGCCGGATGGTAAAGGTGGCTGTTGGAGGCGGTTTTCTATCAGGATTTTTGGTGGATAATGGTAATAATGGCTCTATCATAATTTCACATCTCTTGTTTGTAGATGACACTACTTTTTTGTGAAGTAGATCATGGCCAGATTCAAACTCTACGAGCACTCCTATTATGTTTTGAAGCCGTGTCGGGACTTAAAGTGAATTTGAGTAAGTCTGAGATGGTTGTTGTGGGTGTGGTGCCCAGTATCAACAGCTTGGCGAGTCTCTTGAATTGTAAAGTGTCCTCGCTGCCTATGAAATATTTGAGCCTCCCATTGGGGGCGACTTTTAAGGCTAGAGCCATTTGGGATGGGATTGTGGAGAAAATAGAGGAAAGGCTGGCTGGTTGGAAATGGATGTATTTATCGAAAGGGGGTCGACTCACATGACTTAAGAGTACCTTAACGAATCTTCCCACCTTTTTTTTTTCTTCGTTCCCTTTGCCTATAGGGGTGGCGAACAAGATTGATAAATTATTTTGGGCCTTCTTATGGGGGGAGTGGGGAAGGAAAAGAAATTCTATCTTATTCATTGGAATAAAATTTGTTCCCCAATTTCGAATGGGGGACTGGGAGTGAGCAACTTGAGGACCTTCAATAAAGCTTTGTTGGGAAAATGGTTATGGAGGTATTAGTTGGAGGGGGAGTCGTTGTGGAAGGAGATTATTGATTGTAGACATGGAAGTGCTTGGGGTATTGGTGCTCCAATGAAGTAAGGGGGGGGCATGGTGTGGGCTTATGGGAATTCATTAGGAAGGGATGGCCAAGTTTTGTAAGTCATATTCGTTTTGTGGTTGGAGAGGGTACTAGAATTAGGTTTTGACATGATGTTTGGTGTCGAGATCGCGCTTTTAACTTAGATTTTCTAGCTCTCTATTGTATTGCAGCTAACAGGGATGTTACTGCGGCGGATTTGCGGGTATCTTCTCATGGCCCTCCCCAGTGGAATGTCCTCTTCAATCGGGATATTCATGATTGGGAATTACCCACTGTTCCAGATTTTTTCAGATTGATATACTCCACGGGAAACACCATGACACAGGGGGATAAGATGCAGTGGAGGTCTAATGGCAGCAAGAAATTTAGGCCCCGTTTGTTTACACAAAACCACTATCTCATCTCATCTCATCTCATCTCATCTCAATCATTACAACTTTTTCAAGTCCCCATACAAAAATATAATAAATAATTCAACTTTTTCAAATTTTAACATAAAAATAATACTAAAAAATATATTCTATTAATATTTTATTCAATTACTATTCAAAACATCTCGTCTCGTCTCATCTCATCTCATCTCATCTCATCTCATCTGTGTATCCAAGCGGGGCCTTATAGTCAGGGCGTATTACAAAATATTGATATCACAAACTAATGTTCATTTTCCTTGGAAGAGTATTTGGAGGTCTCGTGTGCCTTCTAAAGTGGCCTTCTTTGTATTGACTACTGCTCTTGGGAAGATTTTGAACACGGACAACTTGAGGAAGAGGGATTGCGTCATGATGGATTGTTGCTATTTGTGTAAAAAGAATGGAGAATCAGTGGACCACTTACTATTGCATTGTGAGGTAACAAAGGTACTGCAGGATGAGATCTTTAGAAGAGTCGACGTCGCATGTGTGATGCCTTTGAAGGTGATGGATTTATTAGCTTGTTGGAAGGAGATTTAAGGCTGTCCTCAAGTGGTAGCAGTGTGGAAGATGATTTTATTGTGCATCATATGGTGTATTTGATCGGAAAGAAACGAGTGGTGTTTTGAAGATAGGGAGCATACAATGGCGAAGTTTCAGAATCTTTTTGTACACACTTTAATGCTTTGATTTTGAGCCATTTTGCTTAATTGAAAAAATGCACATGACTTCTTGTCTTTAATCTCTTGATCTTAGAATGTATTTAGGCGTTTTTTTGTATACTTCCTGTGTACACGAGTTATGCCTATTTAATTCATATCAATAAATTTATTCTTACTTATAAAAAAAAATAAATTTCCATAGGCATACACCATAAGACCCTCTACCCTCCTTAGAACACCACCCCCCTTACTCACATCCATACTTCTGATTAATAAACTCTCTCCACAATGAATCCCCTTCCATTTGATACCTTCACAACCACTTACCTAATAATGTCTTATTAGAATTACTCAAATTTCGCACCCCCCAAACCGCCATTCACAATTGGGTAGCTCACCCTTTGCCAACTCATAAGATGAAATTTATTCTCCTCCCCCATACCACCCCCACAAAAATGCTCTAAACAATTTTTCAATCCGGTTTGCCATACCCACCGGTAATAGAAATAAAGAAAGATAATATGTAATAACATTGGAAAGGTTGCTTTTGATAAGGGTTAATCTCCCCCCTTGATAGATATAGCCGCTTCCAACCTAACAATCTTTTCTCAACCTTCTCTACAACGTCCCAAATATTCTTTGCTTTGAAGGACCCCCCAAGGGAAGTCCAAGATATTTCATAGGAAAAGGAGCAACTTTGCAGCCCAACAAATCCACAAAGAAGTTAATATTCCTCACGTCCCCCACCAGTACTAATTCCGACTTTCCTAAGTTCACCTTGAGGCCCGAGACAACTTGAAAACATAATAAAATAGCCCTTATAGCTGGAATCTGATCACTTTCATCACAAAAAATAAGAGTATCATCTGCAAATAATAAATGAGAAATTGAAATAACACCATTTCTATAGTTTCCCAACAAGAACCCAGCAAGAAACCCCCCTCCTACTATATCCTCTACTATGTGACTCAATGCCTCCATAACAATAACAAAAAGAAAAGGGGATGACGGATCCCCTTGTCTCAAACTCCTCGAAGTCCGAAAAAATCCACGAGTTACCATTAACTACAACAAAAAACTGAGCGGTCGAAACATAATGTTTAACCCATCCATACCACCTATCCCCAAAACCACATCTTTTAAGCATATAAAAAAGAAAATCCCAACACACGTGATCGTATGCCTTTTCCATATCCAGCTTGCAAAGAACTCCCAGAATGCCTTCTCTCATCCGGTTGTCCAAACACTCATTTGCAATCATAATTGAATCTAGTATTTGCCGACCTTGAGCGAAAGCATTTTGAGGTTTAGAAATGATTTTATCCATCACCATACTCATACGGTTAGCTAACACCTTTGAAATAATTTTATAAATCTTGCCTACCAAACTAATTGGACTAAAATCTTTCAACTCATAGGCATCAGCTATCTTCAGAATGAGCCTAATAAAAGTAGCATTTAGGGACTTCTCAAACTTATGACAAGAATGAAAATCATGGAAAACCTGCATCACTTCTTCCTTTACTATATCCCAATACTCTGAAAAAAAGCCGTAGAAAAGCCTTTCGGACTCGGGCTTTATCATTGCACATATCTCTCACCGCCTGATGCACCTCTGCTTCTTCAAATGACCTCTCTAACTAGCTTGCTGCACCAGAATCTAGCTGGTCAAATTTGAAACCATCAAGTTTAGGATGCCATTCTGCTGTCTCAAAAAGGAGATCTTCATAATACTTCCCTATATGATCTTGGATCTCATCAGAAGATTGAAACACATTAGAGCCGGAGTGAAGAACCTCAATAGAACTATTGCGNAAAACTGAGCGGTCGAAACATAATGTTTAACCCATCCATACCACCTATCCCCAAAACCACATCTTTTAAGCATATAAAAAAGAAAATCCCAACACACGTGATCGTATGCCTTTTCCATATCCAGCTTGCAAAGAACTCCCAGAATGCCTTCTCTCATCCGGTTGTCCAAACACTCATTTGCAATCATAATTGAATCTAGTATTTGCCGACCTTGAGCGAAAGCATTTTGAGGTTTAGAAATGATTTTATCCATCACCATACTCATACGGTTAGCTAACACCTTTGAAATAATTTTATAAATCCTGCCTACCAAACTAATTGGACTAAAATCTTTCAACTCATAGGCATCAGCTATCTTCAGAATGAGCCTAATAAAAGTAGCATTTAGGGACTTCTCAAACTTATGACAAGAATGAAAATCATGGAAAACCTGCATCACTTCTTCCTTTACTATATCCCAATACTCTGAAAAAAAGCCGTAGAAAAGCCTTTCGGACTCGGGCTTTATCATTGCACATATCTCTCACCGCCTGATGCACCTCTGCTTCTTCAAATGACCTCTCTAACTAGCTTGCTGCACCAGAATCTAGCTGGTCAAATTTGAAACCATCAAGTTTAGGATGCCATTCTGCTGTCTCAAAAAGGAGATCTTCATAATACTTCCCTATATGATCTTGGATCTCATCAGAAGATTGAAACACATTAGAGCCGGAGTGAAGAACCTCAATAGAACTATTGCGCCTATGAGAATTAGCCATCTTGTGAAAAAATTTAGTTCATTTGTCCCCTTCATTCAACCAAAGCACCCTTGATTTTTGCCTCCAAGATATTTCTTCCACCAACAAAACCTTCTCAATTTCAGACACAATCTCATTCTTTCTTAACAAGGACTCCTCGTTATCTTCCCCATTCTCCAATGCATGCAACTCATCCCAAAGAAGAGTTTTCTGCACTTCCGTATGTCTAAAGACATTCCACTTCTTTAAGGTTAGGTTTGGTAACTAAGTTCAAACACAAAATTCTCATTTCATCATTACAACTTTTTCAAATTTCCATACAAAATATAATAAACAATTCAACTTTTTTAAATTCCAATTTAACATTTTCAAATCCTAAAACAATAATAATATTAAAATATAATATTGTAAACTTTTATCTAAAACAAAAAAATTCTCATCTCAATCCTCAAATCTAACCTAAAACAATCTTAAGGGTTTTAAGTTTACCTGCCACAATAAAACTAGGGGTACCATTAAAGGAATAAGAAGCCCACCAATTCCTTACCTTCTCCACAAATCCATCAGCTTCAAGCAACATATTCTCAAATTTGAAATATCGGCTACCCTCATGAATGCTACCACAATCAAAGCAAAATTGGAAAATGATCAAAACATATGCGTGACAGCCTCTTTTGACATAAATCCGGATAATGTCTCCCAAGGAGATGAGACTAGAAATCTATCCAACCTTGACCACTCTTTATTGTTAGACTGAGTATAAGCCCCCTACCAAAGGGAGATCCACAAGATTCAGATAAAAAATCAGCACCTAGAAGTTTTCCATAGCCCCTGTCAACGTAGATGCCACCACCCTCTCACTAGGGTACCGAACAATATTAAAATCTCGACACAAACACCATGGTAGATCCAATAAGAAATACAGACCCGCCAATTATTCTCACAAAAAACTTCTATCACTATCCACATTAGGCCCGTACACGCTCGCAAAAGCCCACCTTTACCCATCCTCAATATTCTTGAAAGAAACAACCACTGAGTAATACCCAATACAATCCTCTACCAACTCCACCACTCTATTGTCCCACATCAACAACACACCTCTTGAAGCGCCCAACGAAGCTAGCTAACACCACCCCACAAAAGAATAACCCCACAAACTACGAATAATATTTCTATTAATAAAACTCAACTTAGGTTTCGTTTGTTTTCACAACTATTCTCATCTTATCTCATTTAATTATTACAACTTTTTTAAATTCCCACACAAAATAAAATAAACAATTCAACTTTTTCAAATCCCAAAACATAAATAATATTAAAAAAATATATTCTAATAAAATTTTATTCAACTTTCAACTTTTATTTCAACTCATCTCATCTCATCTGCGAAAATAAACGTGGCCTTAGATTAGGTTTGGATGTTGAGATAAGATAAGAATTTTTGAAAATTTTGTGAATAGTGTTAAGATAAAAGTTTAAAATATTATTTTTTAATATTATTATTGTTTTGGGATTTGAAAAAGTTAAATTAAAATTTGAAAAAGTTGAATTTATTATAATATTTTATATGGAGATTTGAAAAAGATGTAATGATGAGATGAGATAGAGATGAGAAATCTCATCTCTCCCCCCAAACATAACCTTAGTCTCTTGAAGACAAACAATGTCTATTTTCGAGCTACGAAGAAGGGATCTAATGTGGAGACGTTTGTTGACGTCATTGATCTCCTTACATTCCATGAAAGGATTTTGGTCTCCATTAGATGATTTCAACGTATGCCTCCCCACACTTTCCTCATTGTTGTCATAATTAATGGAGCTTTTTAAATGTTTCAACCCCCGGTCCCTTTTCATTTTTGATTTCAAAGCCGTGGATCTTCCTGCTTCAATAGCAACAATAAGAGCCTTAAACTACTCTTCAAACCCTACACAGGTATCCCCACACACTCCTGTAATTCCTCCATTTTTTTAACACCCAGTTTGATGTTAATTTGGAGGCTGGCTTTGGAGGGATAGAATATAACGGAATTGAACTGCCCATTTCTTCCTTGTCACCCTCTACCTCGCTGACCACCACCTGTAAATTAGCTTTCGACAGCACAATCTCTGAAGAACTNCAAAAAAAAAAAACCAACCATTTCCAGATGCTGATACCCCTCCTCTGCCAAAGTCTTCTCAATTAAATTTGGACATAGTTCCCTCGTAAGAACTCCATTATTCAAGGGATTCATAATCACTACCTGATTAAGACACCCTCCATTTTGATTCTCTTCCAACTCCCCTTCTTCTATTTCCTCCGGCCGATAATGCACCTCCTTTCCAGTGTCTTGAACCACTCTATCACCCTCTTCTACCTTCGGCGATAGAACTATTACAAGAGTCTCACCAGAGGAGTCGCCGATGACCGGAGAAAAATTCTGTGCAACCTCCGCGACCATCGTAGCAAGTGGTGGTGCCGTCGTGCTAGAAGAGGATTCCATACCCGATACTCCAGAAACTTTGAAATGAGTCTTAGCCTTCCACACCCGTTTCAGGCTTTTGACCAAGCTCGACCCATACACTATATTTTTACCCTTCACTCTTTCATCTCCCTTAAGACCCAAACCAGAAGCCTGCCCATCCATCTTAATGCCCATCTGCCTATCCTTACCAATTAGACCTTCAGAGCCCACCGGGCCTAACCCCAACTTAACCCAATTCAACATTAGGTCCACATTAAACTTCATATCCAATAATGCATCATACATGGCCTTCAGTGAGAAATCCTTCCCAACGCCTGACATGCCTTCAATAGAATTTAGACCGTCACCTTTGAGAATATGAACTGACTCTTGCGATTGCCCTCCCGACATCGAGATCTTCCCATCAGACTTCCCACAATCTTCGCTACTACCCTCCATACACGGCAGTAGCTTCTTCAATACCTCTGCAAAGGTCCCCTTCCAACCCTCTTCAACACAAGACTGGGGCCCAACCTTCTCGGGTATCCTGTTTTTTAACACCCAAAACAGAGAAAGAAGAAACAACCTCTCCCAGCAAATCTCCAAACCTCCTCCACCCCTCACCCTTTAATCCTTCTGGAACAACGATGAAGCCATGCCTTCTATCATGTCCATACTTAGACAAAGATAGAAACCTGCCATAGCTATTGTGACATCTTTGAACAACCAGCACTTGATTCCCTTTCCTTTGAGTTTTATGAAACTCAGAAGAACCAATAGACACTCTACAAGCTCCCACGGCATATGCTAACCATTCCAATGCGGCTGCGTTAATGGAGATGAACTTAGTGACCCTACGATTGCTCTCTGTGATCCTCCACCATTGGGCATTTTCTTTTTTGAACTCGAAGAGCTTTTGATCAATATGTATCTTCTGACACAAACCCATCAAACAAAATCAGAACCAATAACACCCCGGAAAAGAAGAAAACTAGAAGAGAGGAACGAAGAAAGTAAGATTAAAAAGTAAAGAAGAAATGAATCAGAAAAAAGACAAAGGGAACACGAATCAGGTAAGCAAAGAAAGATCAAGGATTATACCCGGTGAGAAGCGCTAGGGATGGAAGATGAAAGGTCATACCCCAAGAAGATTTTTTACCTTGTACATATTGTAGATGCATTTAGTATATCATGAGTCTTCCTTTACCTAGAACCTGCGAGTTAGTTTTGGAGGCTTAGATTAGGCATCTATACTTTTATGAACCTGTGAACCTATTTTGTGGAAGTTTTCAGCCCATTTTTTGGGTATATATTTTAAGTTTGCTCTTGTATATGTCTCATATACCTGGGCTTTTGCCTATTCTTTTGATTAATAAAATCTTGCTTACCGATAAAAAAAGTCTGCTATTTTTCTGGCTTTTTGGATCAAAGTGCAATAGATAATTTTAAAGTTCTATGTCCTTGGTAAACTCAAGTCATATATTCTCTTTTTGTGCTTTTCCTGTGAGATATGATATAGATGTATGAAATATTAATTGACTGTTTTGTGTGATGTAATTGTGATATTGACGCAGCCATGGAATAAGGGTCAAGATGCTGCCTTTAGAATATATATATACATATATTGTTTTGGCAAGTTAGAACAATTCATGTTATAGCACCAACATGCAAAGTCTAATAGAAGCACAAGTTTTGTGGTTTTAAAGGTCTGAGCAAAGTATTCTAGATTAGGATTTTTTTTTCCACAAGTTATAGTCAATTTTGAAATGGGGCAAATCTGTTGATCTCTTAAGAATCTTATGAATAGGTATTTTTGTAATAGGTGGGGTCTCGTATTAGATTCCACTCTATTGCTGGACTATACTCCACTTATTAAAAAACATAGAGTGGAGTCTAGTATTGTTGAAATTTCTCGTGTTGATTCTATTTTCTTGAGACGTAATTTCTCTTTTATTGGGTTCTATTTAGTCTTTTATTTACTAGTTAAAATCAGAGTTGTAACCCTGAAAAGTTAGGAGACTATGAATCTATATCAATATGCTTCATTGCACTCAAAGAACTCAGACTTAGGCCTTGTTTCGGTACTGAGATATTCTCAGATATTTTCAGAACTTCTCAGAAGTTCCTTCCCAAACATCCCTCAAACACAAAACACTTTTCAATTTCAAATTTTTCAATTTTTTATCTAATCATTATCCAAACACAAAATCCAATACAAATTTTCCAAACTTCCAAACAAAATATAAAAAATAACAACTTTTTCAAGTTTCAAAATAAAATAATATTAAAAAATTATATTCAAACAATGTTTTTAACTTTATAATATTTTTATTCAACTTTTTCTCTCTCATTTTTCAAGACCCAATAAAATATCTTAACTCAAACCATTTCACTACTATTCACAAAATTATGAGATATTCAAGTGTCCAAACGAGTGCTTAGTGTAATAGTGGTGGCATGAGTTTTCAGGTAAGAGTGCTTATAATGCNTTTTTTTTTTTTTAATTTCTGATTGACTTGTTAATTATAAATAAATTATAGTTCCCCATAGACATATTTGATTTGAAGCTTCTAGTTTTTTATTATGTGAATTATGTGGAAAAGCTTCTCTTGTTTCTTCCTGCAAATTTAAAGCATGATAACTGAGTAGAAGTTTTCTTTCCCAGGTCTAGTTTTGCAAGCTATATTCTTGGCCTTGATGAGGATGGTGCAAAAAATAGGAAACACGTGGAAGACATGTTTTTTTCTGTATTTTCAGCTTTGCTTGATGCGCTTTTATTGCGTGCACAGGTTCACCCTTGTCTATTTCCCTTGTATTGTAATTGTATGTTAATGATTTTGTGTTGTATGATTAATGTGCCTTCTATTTTGGTAGGTGACCAAATAGATGTTGCTTTCTGTTGGTTTATGCATCTTGAAACTATGATGTGAAGTATGCCTTGTTGATTTCAGGCATCTTCATGACATCTTTTAAAATTTTTATTAGAAGTACGAAAATATTTTATTGATATTGAAATAGGCATAACCTAATTACATAGGAAGTATACAAGAGATTACACCTAGTTAGGAACTAGAAATGGATACAAGGAAATCATGAAAGTTGAGACCATTAAACTCTATAGCCATGGCCCACATAATTAAAGTCTTCCAGATGTACATGTGCGGTTCCTTTTAGTGGTTGAAGTTTAGTGTTGTAGCATTCAAAATTTTTGGAAGAAATTGATTTTTTTGAATGGATTTATGATATCCTAAATAAAAATTTGTCAACCATGAGATAGGCTGAAGAGTCTTCGATGGAGCTGCAGAGGGTGAAGGTGACGACGGGAGAGGTGACAACAAAGGCCTCTGCAACGGTATTTGACAGCTCATCTAAGCAGATAACTCCGACGAGTACTTGCATGCTGGATCTCAGGTGCATTTGAGCCAGATAACGCCGACGAGTGACAAGGAGGAGGCTGCCACCGCTTCTCCGACGTTATCCTCTCTGGCGAAGGCTACGTAGCAAGTGAATGATACCCAAGACCTATTTTTGGAGGAAATAGGGGACGTGGGTGTAGATGATGGGTCTCCTAGGAGCCTTATATCGTTACTAGGTCCTTTAGAATGGGAGTATGGGAATTTTTTTGAGTGTGAGCTGAGGATGCTGCTGGTTTTGCAGTGGGCTAACAGGGAGGGGGAACCCATACCTCTTAACTGTATGCTTACATATTAGTCTAATTTTTCGAATTGGATTCTGCAGAAGGTAAAGGAAATTCAATATTGTGTAGGGATGGAGTGTGAAGGTTTTGAGGAGCAATTTATGGCATTGCTTATAGCCATTGAAGCTGGTCTATAGGGAAGGGAATATCACCTGTTTTATGAAGCCTAAAATTGTTTCTTGGAATGTCCGAGGGCTTAACAAGGCAAATAAACGTATTCGTATAAAAAATTTGCTTCGTGAATGGAGGATGGACATTGTATGCTTACAGGAAACCAAATTGAAATATGTTACAAGAATTTTTCGAAGTATATGGAGCTGTACGTGTGGATTGGGCTTATCTTGAGCTGATGGGGCTTCAGGAGGTGTATTAGTGACATGGGATAGAATAGTGGTGGAGAGAATTGAGGACTTTATAGGGGAGTACACAGTGGCATGTTCTTTTAGAAGTGTGGAAGATAACTTTATGTGGGCCTTTTCTGGTATTTACGGGCCAAACTTGGACTTTCAATAGAAAGTATGTTGTGGGAAGAACTAGCTGGAGTACATAGGTGGTGGGAACTACCATGGTACATAGGTGGTGACCATAATGCTGTAAGATTTCCAAGTGAACGCTTAGGATATAGTAGAATGTGACCAACAATGACAGAATTTTTAGAATTTATTTTCGACTTGAATTTGGTGGACATCCCTCTCATGGGAGGGGCATTCACGTGGTCAAATAATCATACGTGATCTAAATTGGAAAGATTTCTAGTATCCTCGGATTGGGAAGCTCAGTATCTAGAAGTATGTCAATTGTCAAAGGAGGTTGTCTCTCGCCTGTGTTCGGATCATTTTCCTATTTTGCTTGATTATGGTGGTATCCAAGGAGGGCATCGGTATTTTAAATTCGAAATATATGGCTGAAGACTGAAGGTTTTGTGGACAGGGTTCGACAATGGTGGTCCTTATATCAGTTTGATGGAACCTCTAGTTTCATTCTTGCAGGTAAACTGAAAGCTTTAAAAAATGACTTAAAACATTTGGAACACAATCTTTCGACAATATAGAGGAACGAAAGAAGTCCATATTGGAAGAGCTTCAGGAGCTAGAGAGGACTTAGGATGGCTGAGCTGTTTCTGTGGAAGAAATATCTCGAAAGTCAGAGGTGGTTACTGAATTAGAGAGGGTTATTTTGCTGGAAGAGATTTTGTAGTGCCAAAAATCTAAAGTTTTGTGGTTAAAAGAAGGGGATCAAAGTACAAGATTCTTTCATAGAGTGGCCAATTCTCACAAGAGAACCAACACTATAGAGATGCTGAATATAAAGGGTGTAGCATGTATCGAGGCCCCTGCAATTAGAGATCATGTTGTTCGTTTCTTTGAACTCTTGCTTACAGAACAAATGGGGTGGCGACCAAAACTTGATGGTTTAGCTTTTGATTCTATTGACCCATAGGATGTCTCAAGGTTGGAGAGGCCCTTCGAGGAGATGGAGGTTCATGATGTGGTGAGGAAAATGGCCAAAGACAAAGCACTTGGGCTGGATGGATTTTTTATGGAATTCTTCCAAACTTGTTGGGAAGTGGTGAAAGGGGATTTAATGAAGGTGTTTCAGGAGTTGTTCATGGGTGGAAAATTTGAAAAGAGCCTTAATGCCACATTTATAGCACTAATTCCTAAGAAGATTGGACTTATCAAAAAAAAAAAAAAAAAATTCCTAAGAAGATTGGAGCATCACAGGTCAAAGATTTTTGGCCCATTAATCTTGCGAGTGGGGTCTATAAGATCATCTCTAAGATGCTTGCAAACTGATTAGGGAGTTGTTGGGGAAGATTATATCAAAATCCCAAAACACATTTGTACGAGGAAGGAAAATTCTAGATTCGTCCTCATTGCCAATGAGTGTCTAGATAGTAGACAAAAGTCTGGTAACTCGAGGATTCTATGTAAGTTAGATATGGAGAAGGCATATGATCATGTTAATTGGGATTTCTTACTCTACTAGCTTGGGAGGTGTGGTTTTGGAGATAGGTGGTGTTTGTGGATTAGATGGTGCATATCGACAGCAAGATTCTCTGTGCTAGTAAATGGTAGTCCAATTGGCTTCTTCAACAATTCTCATGGTCCGAGACAAGGGGATCCACTATCCCCACTCCTCTTTGTCATTGTTATGGAGGCATCGAGCAGAATGACTTCGGCGTTGGTTTCATTGCTGGACTCTCGGTTGATGACCCCACTAGGGGTATTATTGACATTTCTCATTTATTTTTTGTAGATGATACGTTTATATTATGTGAGGCAAAACAAAATCAATTGCGGGCACTGAGGGCGCTCCTACTCTGCTTTGAAGCAGCATCAGGTATGAAAGTGAACCTTGAAAAATCATAATTGGTGCCAGTTGGTAATGTTCGTAATATCCAACAACTAGCTAACACTCTAGGATGCAAGGTGTCTGCTCTACCTATGAATTACCTGGGTTTACCGTTGGGGGCTGCCCCAAGGACTGTAAAAATTTGGGATACAAAGATTGAGAAAATCGCACATAGATTGGTTGGTTGGAAGAGACTGAATTTGTCGAAAGGGCGCATGATCACTTTAAGCAAAAGTACTCTCTCTAATCTACCAACGTATTTTTTTATTTATCTCTATTTCCAATTCCAGCAAATGTGGCGCTCCGGACTGAGAAACTATATAGGGGCTTCCTTTGGAGTGGCATGGGGGAGAACTTTAAATTCCATCTAGTCAAATGGCCTAAGGTATGTTCCCCACTTCCCTTGGGAGGGTTGGGTATTAGAAATCTAAAGATTTTCAATAGGGCATTACTTGGGAAATGGTTGTGACGCTATAACACGGAACTAGAAGTTCTATGGAAGTTGGTGATTGATTGTAAATATGGAAGTGTGTGGGGGGCTTGGTGTAGTAGAGAGGTAAATGGGCCTCACAAAGTGGGGGATTTGGAAGCATATTAGTCGGGGATGGGATGTGTTCTATCGTCATATTAGACGTGTGTTGGGAGATGGCTCTAGAATAAAATTCTGGAGCGATATATGGCGTGGAAATAATACACTAAAAGATTTATTCCCCTCGATATTCAGGATTGCATGTGAGAAAGAAGCTTCAGTGGTTGATTTTATGGTGATAACTGGGGATCAAATACAGTGGAACATCATCTTTAGTAGGGCAGTCCAAGATTGGGAAGTTGGTAGTTTTGAGAAGTTCTTTCGACTTTTGTATTTTATGATACCGAGCATCCAAGGAGATGATAAGATGTGGTGGGTACCTGCAGGTAAAGGCACATTCTCAGTTTGATCATTCTATAAGTCTCTCACATGGGTGCAGAACACTCAGTTTCCATGGAAGAGGATCTGGTGTAATAAGGCGCCTCCCAAAGTGACTTTCTTTGCATGGACATCTTTATTGGGAAAGATCTTGACGACGGAGAATTTGCGAAGACGTGGGGTGATCATAATAGACTGGTGTTGCATGTGCAAAAAGAGTGGTGAAACTGTGGATCATCTTCTAGCATTATGGGTTAGTTAGCGTCGGTTATGCCTGCCACATTGGAGGAACTCTTGGCTTGTTGGACAAATGTAGGAGGTATTCCACAAATCAAAGCCGTGTGGAAGATGATTCCTATTTGTATTCTATGGTGCTTATGGCAGGAGCAAAATGACAGGATGTTCGAAGACAAGGAGCAATCATTTGAGAATCTTAGATCTTTTTTTGTTCGAACGTCATTCCTATGGGCCATAGCTATAGATTTTAATGGTTTAGACCTTCATGATTTTCATGTTTCCTTTTCTCCATCTTAGATAGGTGTTTCCTCCTGCATACCATCTTGTGTACTTGGGCTATGCCTATTCTATTTATTAATACAATTGTTCACTTATAAAAAAAAATTGTTAATTGTTGTATTTTAGTTTAAGAACTTGAAGTTCATTTGGATTTTATCTACCTCTTGCAATATAAATTATCATTAATTATAATTTTATCTTAATGGTACTGATGATAGTTAGCCCATGATGCTCAAAATTTAAGTCCTTTCGGCTCTGACAAGGACTAGCTCTTCTGCTTTTTCAGGGAACTATTGCAATTTTTTCGATAGTTTGATTTAATGTGTTTAATGTGCTAGAAGTTTAACTAGTTGTCAAAGAGATGATTTATCTATTTCACATGTTCACAGTGCGTCTGTTTGTGCGTCTGTTTGTTGAACTTTATGGTCTGTGCGTACACTCTGATTTTTTTATTTCTTTGCTATGTCAGTTGGTCTGTAATAAGCACAGATATATGATATGAATAACATCTTCTCTTTAACAGGTGGATGAATCTACATTTGATGATGACAGAGGAAACCCTGATCTGCCTGATGGCCTTATTCATTTTAGGATGAATCTTGTGGAACTTTTGGTTGATATTTGTCAGCTTTTAAGATCAGCTACATTTATACAAAAGGTATTTTTTTTTTCCTTTTTACTTATGGAAAGTATTTGTTTAAGAGAATATCTTCTTTTTACTTACACAAGGTACATTTAGGGTCAGTTTGGACACCGAGATATTTTTTTTGATAAGTAGTTTGGACACCGAGATATTCTCAGATATTTCTTTCCCAAACATCATTCAAACACAAAACACTTTTCAATTTCAAATTTTCAAATTTTTTATGTAATCATTATCCAAACACAAAATTTTCCCAAACATCCAAACAAAACACAAAAATCAAAACAAAAATAATATTAAAAAATTACATTCAAACAATTTTTTAACTTTATAATATTTTATTCAACTTTTTCTCTCTCCTTTTCTAAAACCCAATAAAACATCTTAAACTCAAACCATTGCACTACAATTCACAGATATTCTGACATATTCTAAGTGTCCAAACGAACCCTTAGTGTTTCCTTCCGGTTTCAAGTTCCTTTTTGACAAATTTGTGATGTTTGTAATTTTTACTTTAAATGTCATTGTAGCTTTTCATTGGTGGTTGGGCCTCAACAAATGTACCAATACCTTGGACGGAGGTGGAGAGCAAATTATTTGCTCTTAACGTGGTGAGGAACAACTTGGTTGATTTTTCTTTTGGGGTGGTGTTATTAGTTTTAGTTACATGATGTTCTAGGTTATTGTTTGCTTTGAGGACCATTTTTCTTAATTCTTTGTGCTTATATATTTATATATTATATATATTGATATGTTGTTACTGAAAAAAAAAAAAAATTATCTGATATGCTGTTGCCATCTATAATAGGTTTGCTCCATTTTGTGTTTAAAAAGTTGAAATGAGATATGTTTTGCCTCTGTCAATGATATTGAACTTGTGTTTCTTCTTCCATGTGAAAAACATGTGAAAAGGCACAGATTATTGTAGTCTTCAAAATGTTTCTTTTGTGCAATTTATTCGTAAAGGTTCCCAGAAATTGCTGCAATGATTCTTGTAAGTTACTGAATGCCAGTATCAGTAGTGTTTGCAATTGTACTAGAATGAATGCTGTTCATAACCAAGTACGCATGTTGTATACAAGGGACTCTGACCTTCTAATGAAATATAAATTACTGCCCTCTCCTTCTCTGAAAGAAGGAGCGTTTCTCAGTTTGTTAGTGCTTGAAATAGTTGTATTTACCTCTGCAATGAAGAAGAGTTTCATGAACTGTTAACTTCGCATGCAACACCATTCCGTTGTGTTGATTTTCCTCCCGAGAGGACTGTCTGTCAATATGAAGACAAGTTGCTATATGTGGTACCTTAGTTCACCAACCACTCTTTCATTGTAAAATTTTCTTAGTAGACTTCTGCGAGCTCTTAAAGAGGAAAGTTTTGAAGGAAAATGCTCAGGTATTTATAAAGGGGCAGATGGTCTTCAAATCCAAAGGCTTCTCTTGTTATTAAGGCAGAGAACTGAATTCTTTCATTTGGTCAACTATGTTGGGCATCTTTTTTTGTTTTTTTGATGTCGGGGAACCTCTCCAAGGCAGTGCCTTTCTGACCCATCCTTGCAGAGTAAACCCCGGTCTCGTGCACTACACCCTCAGAAGTTTCCCTATACGGAACTGGTTAAATCGTTGGCTTTTCACCAAAGGGTGTGGCTTCAAAGGATTGTTTGCACCCATGAGGTGAACCTTGGACCTTGGACCTTGAAAGGAGTGATACCCCAAGACAAAGGCCTTCACCACTCGGGCCAACCCCTTGGGATTTTATGTTAGGCATCTTGGCAAAAGAAGAAGACAGGAGGATACTATGGATGCTTCCGGGGAGGAAAACGAGTTTGGTGCCTTCCCTGCCACTTTAGTAGCTGGCATACTGTCCATCTCCTGAGTGTCATAATGTTGTCTTCTTCAGTGCGCTTGTTAAGCCTTGTCTGTCTTTTGTTTAGTTTTTTTTTTT
>QEOT01005698.1:50981-63278 GCA_003123785.1 Pterocarya stenoptera | reverse complement strand
AGTCTGATTTTTGGTGAGCATTATCAAGAATGAAGAAAATATCTTTCTTGTATTAACTAAACTTAGGGAAAATATCACGTGTGTCTATTTATATATAAGGAAAGAATGAGTGGGAAAAATCAAATTAAAATAAAATATATAATCTCTAATACACCCCCTCAAGTTGGAGCATGAATGTTAAAGAGGCCCAGCTTGGACAACATATCAAAAAACAAAAGATAGCCAAGGGGCTTGATAAAGTAATTAGCAAGTTGAGATTTTAGGAAATATGAAAGGTACAATGCGCCCAGTTTGGATTTTGTCACAAACAAAATGACAATCGATCTCTATATGCTTAGTGTATTCGTGAAAAACTGAGTTTGAGGCAATGTGAATAGCAGTTTTATTGTCACAATATAGGGAAGCATGATCAAATAATTAAGTGAATTTGCAAATCATGCAGTAAGGTAGAAATCCAAACCAATCACAAATAGTTGTCGCCGTAGCACAGTACTCTACCTCAGCTGAGGATTGGGAGACTGTGGCCTGCTTCTTGGACTTCTAGGATACAAGAGAGGTACCAATAAATACACAAAAACTAGTTATAGAACATCTTGTATCATTACATCCAGCCCAATCAAAATCTGTTAAAGCATTCAAATGGATGGATGAGGTAGCAAGAAAAAAATCCCTAACCTGGAGAAGACTTTAGGTACTGTAAGACCCAATTTGCAGCATGAAGATGAGGTTGCTGAGGGGAGTCCATAAATTGGATAAAGGTGTGAACAACTAAAGTAATGTCTAGCCTAGTTATTGTAAGATATAATAAACGACCCATAAGTCTTCTATAAACTATAGGATCATCAAGAATGGCACCATCAGACCGAGACAACTTAATATTTTGTTCCATTGGAGTCTTGACTGGTTTACAACCCAAGTAACCACTATCGGATAAAATTTTCAAAGCATATTTTCTTTGTGAAAGAAAAATATACTACAAATACTAGAAATATACCTTTGGTGGTGCGGGCAACCTCAAGCCCTAGAAAATATTTCAAAGAACCAAGATCTTTTAGCTTAAACTTCTGATCAAGAAACACTTTAAGAGTATTCACAGCCTTTATATCATTGCTTGCAATTAAAATATCATCAACATAGACCAATAAAGCAATGAAAGATGAGCCTTGAGATCTAGTAAAGAGAGAATAATCAACTTTAAATTATATAAAGCCATGTTCAACAATTGTAGATGAAAATTTAGCAAATCACAGTCGTGAGGCTTGTTTTAATCCATACAAAGATTTATTGAGCTAACACACTCTAAAATCTGCTTTATCACCAAAACCAGGAGGTAAGGATATATAAACCTCTTCTAACTGTTCACCATGTAAAAATACATTGTTGACATCTAATTGAATTAGATGCCAGCCTTTGATGGCTGCAATGATCGACAAACACTTCACTGTAACCTCCTTGGCAATAGTTAAAAAAGTGTCAAAATGGTCAATACCTTATTACTGTATAAAGTCCTTAGCTACCAATTGAGTCTTGTACCTTTCAATAATGCCATCAGATCTATATTTGATCTTATAAACCCACTTGCAGCCAATTGAATTTTTACCATGTGGACGTGTGGTCAAGGTCGAAGTATTATTGGTTTCTAAAGCTGAAATTTCAGTTGCCAAAGCAATTCTCCAATGGAAAAATTTACTACTTGGTTATAAGACTTGAGTTCAAAATTTGCAGAAATAGCTAAGGCATATGATTTATGAAATGGAGATAACCGAGAATAAGAGAGAAAAGAAGAGATAGGATATGCTTTACCTAATTCAGAACTAGTAAAATTAGGGGTGCTACCCGTCTCTCGCTAAACCCAATGACCCATTGGGTATATAAATTATTTTTAGGTCTAATTTTTTTTTTAGATCCAAATTATAATGTACTTTCAATTATAACTAAAAATTTATATATTCAAAAAGAATATAAACTCATTAGAGTTGTATTTTAGATCTTGAATTCAACTTCAAGATTTTAACAAATTGTATATATTTATATACAATATATTTATATAAATTATTTATATAAATATTAAAAATATAATTTTTTATATTAAATAGAGGAGGGGTGAGGAGCGGGGGGTGGGTTGACCCCTGCTAGGGATCTTCCATGCGGGGGCGGGGCAGATGGGGGCAGGCCCCCGCTGCCCACCCCTAAGTAAAATGAACTGAGGATGAGAAATGACAAGTATTAGAAGAAGCCAAATGACAATGGTAATCTTGCAAATAACCAGGTGGTCTGTGTACTCTAGAAAATATTCGACATGAAGTAGGTGGGAGTAAGACATCTTGAATAGGAGGTGGAATGGTAGAATGTGAAGAAATGGAATTTGGATAATCAGTAATGGGTTGAGGAAGAATGACTGGTGAAATGGAATGAGCTGAAACACTATTAATGTTATGAGACATTGATTGAAATGAAAAATTTTGTTCATGAAAAGTAACATCATGGGAAATAAAAGTAGAATGATTGTCAAGGTCATAGAATTTATAACCCTTAGAAGCAAGAGGATAACCAATGAATATACAATAACAGGCACGAGAAGATAATTTGGATATGTTATGTGCTAAAGTATAGGCATGACAGAGAAAACCAAAGACTTTCAAATGAGTATAGGAAGGGGATTTTCTGAATAGTAGTTCATAAGGACTTTTATTGGAGAGAGTAGGAGAGCGAGTTTTGTTTATGAGGTAAACTGCAGTGAGCACACAATCACTCAAGAAAATCAATGGAATGTTGGATTAAAAAAGAAGAGTACGAGCAATATTAAGAATTTGCTAAAGCCTTTTTTCTACAACCGATTTTTGTTTTTTTTTTTTTGGGGGGGGGGGTACCACAGGACAGTTGATGGATAATTCCTTTACTAGAAAAGAAATGATGAATAGCAAACTCACTTCCATGATCGGTACACATGATTTTTATTTTGGAAGTAAATTGAGTTTCAACCAAAGCAACAAAAACTTGTAATATACTACGAAACACTAGATTTGAATTTAAGTAAATAAATCCAAGTGGTTCAAGAATAGTCATCCACTATGGTTAAAAAGAAACAAAAATCTTCTATAGATGGAGGAGAAAAAGGCCTCAATATATCACAATGAACAAGTTCAAAAGGAATAGAGGAATGGTGTTCAATAATGGAAAAAGGTAATCTCTTGTGATTAACAAGGGGATAAACAACACAATGTTCTGAAACATTATTAGAAACAAGTGAAGCAAATTGAGGTAAAATCTTCATGCAAGAAAATGAGGGATGACCCAACCTTTTGTGCCAAGTATCAAGAGAATTATTAGGAAAAGTACTAGAAATAGTAGATACAGAAGACAAATCTCTAAAGTGAAGACCATGGTTTGGTTGATGTTGCAGCAAGCATAAACCTTCTTTATCATGTCCCTTCCTAATCGTCCTCTAATATGATAGGTTCTGAATGAAGCAAGCATCATGAAGAAAAATGAGACAACAAGTTGAAGTAGTAAGATTGCTTACAGACAAAAGATCGAAGGTGAAAGACGGAACACATAGTACATCATGTAAAACAAGAGTGGGCGAAAGAGATATAGAACCTATACGAGCGACAGAGACTGAGGCTCTAATGGGAAATTCAACAAACATATTATGAACAGGGTAAAATCTGCACTGACAGAGAGATCATCCTGTGTAAAAGAGGCAATTGCCTTTTGAAGCTGAAAAATACGATGACCGTTGCCTTGAGAAAATCTCTCTTTGAGATCAGACCACATTTCCATTGCAGAATCAACGTAGATAACATGACTTGCTACAATTTCTTTGGAAAGAGAATTTAAGATCCAAGAAAGGACCATATTGTAGCATATGGTCCAAGAGTGAAATAGAGGAGAATTAGAATGCAAAGGCTACTCGTGAGATGGAACCATCGACAAAGTCGATCTTGTTCTTCATAGTTAAAGCCTGTATCAACATGGAACAACGCCAAACGTGGTAATTATCACCAGTGAAAACTTGAGTCATGACCAGGGCCAGCTCTTCCATTAGGTGAGTTAGGCAATTGCCCAAGGCTTCTAATAGAAGAAGGCTAACAAATATATATATATAAAGTATAATTTTTAAAAAATATATATATACCCACTAAAAATTTTTAATTAACTCAATGAGAATGAGAATATAAATAAGATCAAATAAATATTATGCCATTATTAGTTTTTAAAAGTATCACATATAATAATTAATTTACTAATTCTCCTTCTAAGAATACACTTCTCTTTTGTAATTATTAGTTAATATATAATTAATGTAAAAATTATAAATAGTAAAATCTAATTTTTCAGTGTTCATAAAAAGTTTTTATATAATCCTTTGAAGAGGCAAGGGCCCACTTTTTTCAATGTGTAAGTTGTTTATAGAACTTTATTGATAATAATGATTATAACTGTGTCTAAGAGTCTAAAGTACTTGTAAAATTAGATTTGATAAAATTATCTCTAAATAAAAAATTTTCTAGTAAAGATTAAATTAGTTATTAGTTGAAAATGTAGTATAAAATCTTAATAAATAATTTTACTTTACAAAACAATAGGAATTATTTTTAAATAAAAATATAATATAAAAATAAAAATAAATTTATTTAATTTTACTTTAAAAAAAAAAAATCTCATTCAAAATTTTAGCCTTAGGTCCCGGAACCTATTGAGCCGACCAGTAAAGTGCCTGGACTGTCACTATGACGAAGATGGTAAGGACTTGATGCATCCGCATGAGGAAGATGTGGATCAGAATAAAGAGAAGATGAAGCATGGTTAGCGCGCAGAGAAGAAAACTACTGATAGTACCATATAAAGAATGAAGAAAATATCTTTCTTGTGTTATCTGAACTTAGTAAAAATATCACATCATGTGTCTATTTATATACAAGGAAAGAATGAGCGGGAAAAAGCAAAATTAAAATGAAATATCTAATCTCTAATAAGCATATGTATATATATATGCAGCCAGCATGGTTGTCCGGCCAGGTTCATATATAGATCAAAGAATGACTGAATATATAATAGTTTCGTGCATCCATTCGCATCACGAGCTAGCTCAGCAGACAAAAGTACTTACCCTAACCATGAGGCTGCATGCATGCTGCAGCTAGAATAGCTCCTCCTCACCAGTACTAGTCGTCACTGTCGCTTATCTCAAAGACAACTGGATCTCCAACCATATATGGAAGCTAGATCAGGAAATGAGTTCTAACTTCTAAACTCTTCCATCTCTGAAAACGCATACATATAATATATATATATATATAGATATATATGAGTTCCTGAGATTAGATCGATGTAACAGGAAGAATTATTAATAATAATGTAGGCCAGCGTAAACTGCACGATGTGGTTTCTTTTTTGCTTATATATCTGTGGTTCTGCATGCATGAAGTAACTGAGAAGTTTCATGCCTCGAACAGACATTACAAGAAATAGGGTATTTGTAATCATTATTTTGTGATGAAAATAGATTCATTTTAATTAAAAATAGTCATTTTATTAGAAATAACTGACAAAAACTCATTTTTCTTATAGTGAGAAAATTAATTAGAAAAAAAAAGGATTCATGTGTGATAAATTACCAATGAGCTACGTGAACAACATCGTGTTTGACTATTTATTTCATACGAAAAAAGTAAATAATAAAGGTACTCATGAAGACCAGTACTACTCATTTTTGCTTCGGCCACAAGCACCAAAGTAAAGTCTTCTGTCTAAAGTAAAACCACACTGCTTTTCACAATCAATGGATTTCTACGTACGGATCCCTTCATTTGTTTAATTTCTGAAACATTTATGTAACGAGAAATGTTATTTATTAATTTGAAGTTATTTTTTTTAAAAAAATAAATAAATATAAAATTTATATGAAAAAATTAATTTTTTAATAATAAATTTCATTTTTTTTTTAAATACTAATAAATTATCCATAACTGTATTTAGTATCACTGCTATATAAAACGTTGGAAGTTTACTAAGATGCAAAAAAAGTATCATATCCTGTCATCATTAATAATCCGGGATCTCTCCTCTTTAAAGTTCAAACAACGTGTTAGATGGATATGATTAAAGATTTTAAACGATATTTATATCTCATAATTTAACTCTTTAATTAATTAATTAGTTTATTTTACGTTTCAACACTTGATCAGCATGCGACAGATTCAACTCAAATATTTCCATTTTTCACGACGGAACACTCGAGAGTGAGTGGGCCCAGTCCAAGTCTCTATTCGGCATGGCTTCCACGTTTCACAATCTACGTCCAGTAGATTATGTTTGGATCTTTAATCTTATTCAAAATTTTTATCTCATCTCATCTCATCATTACAACTTTTTCAAATTCTTATATAAAATATAATAAACAATTCAACTTTTTCAAATCTCAATACAACTTTTTCAAATTTCAATTTAACTTTTTCAAATCTTCAAACTAAAAAATAATATTTTAAACTTTAAAATAAAACACAAAATTCTCATCTCACCTCCCAAACATAATCTAACTCTTTCTGAATCAGAGTCCCAAAACAGACTCTTTCTTGGGTCTACCTACCATAGCCGGTTATCCCCAACATAGATTCAGTGATGTTGCTTACTAAAAACGAAAACAAATACTTAAAAAACAAAAAAAGACATATTGGTCAAATAAATGCACGCTACAGAAACTGCTAAATAATAATAGCAGTACTCCATCTACCGAAAATGTAGGCCGAATTTAGATCTGAACCGTATTTATTTTTTAATGTATTTTTTAATAATTATAAATATTTTTTTAAATAAAAAATTTATAATATAATTAAAAATTATTTTTTTAATCACTAGGTAAAACTTAAAAATTCTCATTTGAGACACGAATTCGGTCCCAAAGAATTTCTAAATAATAAATAAAACAATGTAGAAATTATTAAAGAGGGCTATTTTAAATTCAATTTAGATGAGATAGTAATTTTAAATAAAAATTAAAAGTTAAATAAAATACTATTATAATATTATTTTTTTAATATTATTATTGTTTTAAAATTTAAAAAAATTTACATTAAAATTTAAAAAAATAAATTATTTATTTTATCTAAAAAAATTATAATAATTTCTCATTTAATCATTACTATTTTCTTAAACAATTTCTCAAATACTCTCGCTAGCCGGTCAAGTCCGTGCATCGTTGGCTATAGCCGGTAATTGGCTATATCTCTCTATAAGAGGAGGGCCTAGCTATTGTGGCGGTGCTAATTATTTTTACATGGTGGTGGAGCTTTAAAATTCTGCGTCTCGATCTCTCCCTCTCTTTCGGCTTATCTTCTTGTAACGATCGTCGTGTTCAAGGTATTTGTTTGTTCCAGCAACAAAGGTTAGGCAAATCCTCCTTACCCTTTTTTATTTTTCTCATGTTTCAGTCTTAATTTCTAGGTTCATCAACACAGATAGACAATTTCTAATCAAGTCCTCCTAATTTGTATGGATCGATGTTTATGATCAATGGAAATATACATGCTTTTTTACTCGGTTAATTCATCTCGATCATCGTGAATCCGTGATATAGTCTGGTCATGATCCATCCATAATGCGCATATATATATACACATATATTTTGTGTACAGAAGCATGCATGCATGATGACTCATATGATCTGATCACAATACCGAACCATTTTTTTCAAGGTTTTCCAATATTTCAGTGATTGTTTGATGAAAGAAGAATGCCATGCTAAGGGCATTGAAAGTGGATGGTGGAAATGAATGGGATGATAGATGATCATGTTGACAGAAGAGAGAGAGCACAACCCTCCATTGGCTAAAGAGAGTCTTTGTCTTTGCTGGGAGTGTGCTTTCTCTTCTTCTGTCAATAACGTTGCACGACAGTACTACCGTAATTAATTATGTCTGTCGATCGTGTCACCAGCACCGTGTGGATCCTGTTTGTCCTTACAGGTCAGATCATACTTTCGTAATCAAAATGCTATTTTATTGTTGTGAACCTTTGATTTGATGTAACAGTGTTTTGAAGATCTTTCTCTTCATGGACCAAGGATCAAATGCTCATTAATATTCTTATCAAGAGAAAGGAAATGAAGATCACGTGAAAGAGGGAGGATGATCCTAGCTAAGCAATAACTTAAATACTTTAGGAACTCATTTTCGTTTTGTGTTAATGGATGAATGTTAACGACAATAATGGGGCAGATCTAGATCTTTACTTCAGGTAAAAATCTACTAGGATATCATTATTCTTGAAGGGACATGCATATACACCTTCGACTATAACTACAAAATGTCAGTTCCTGGCCGATCCCCCTAGGAACCGGAAAGGTTCTTAATTTGTATTTCCATAATATTTTTCATTTGCTGAGAAGAAAACCCTTCCATGGGGCACTTTTCTTGAAGAAAGCCATTTTAGAATTTTACAAAGTGAGGCACGGATGAGCTTATATCCGTTGGCATCAGCTAGGGAGGATAGTACTGTACGTCTGTCACCTCAAAGGCGAACAAGAAAACACCCACCAGTACCGAATCACAAGATCATGACAATAATTCATGAGATTCTGTATAATCGTTTTAGATGAAATCATCGTTCTCTTGAGTAAAAATTGCTAACGAATAAAGGGTTTTACAGATCATGACAATTAATCTAGAGGAAATATGATATTGTAATACATACAAAGGCTTTTTAGTATAGACTTGTTACGCAATATCCCTGCAGCTGGCCCGACATGCTTCTCTCCATTCTTTACAAATTTTTGCTCATCTGAATTTAATTAATTTGCTGTTGTGATAGATTCTTCTAAATTGGGCTGTACGCTTCAGATCATGTTTAGAAAATGGTACATATATCCTGCTACTTCTTTCGACTTTGTTGTTGCTGCTGTTGGTTTTCCTGATAATGATCAAATCTGTCATGATTTGAATCTTTAATAATGTTGAACCAAAGGTTCATAGGCTGAACTGTTACTTTTGAATTTGGAAGTATGATAGTCAATTTGGAGAGATCATTTTCCCATGCAGCTTGTGATAAGGGGCTTCTTAGGTAGCTTAAGGAGCATGCTCACGCACATCCTCCGAGCCATGCAATTATTTGAAGTCCCAACAACTTGTTTTGGCCATGCATAACTGTGGTGAAATGCAACGTGCCAGTGAACAAAGATCCCAGGTGGCTGTACAATTCCAAAATCACAAATGAAAGCATGAAATGGAAGTCAGATCAAACTGAGGCGGGATACTTACAGCATAACACTGAATGCCAGGAGGCATGCAAAGTATCATGTCTTAAGCGCTGCGGCCTAGGACATAAGCGACACAAGTCAAACAAGAAGTCACCTCAGCTTGATTTGAACATCCCAAGCTCAAACTGTGGGTGTTCTGATTGCAGATCTTTCTGGTGTGTCTTTGCCTTGTCCAGAGGTTTTCTCCATCCAGAAAGATATGAGAAGAATACTTCAGAGTCATGAATTGGAGTTTACGTGAGTTTTCTGATACACATTCTGTAATTAGTTCATATGCTGATGTAAATTCTTAAGCTCTATCTAATAATCCATTCAAGCCATCACCAACCTCTGGTATCAAAATGGGAGTGCAAGCACCTTAGATGTCAGATGCGAGTTTAGTACGGGTCATACCATCCATAATATTCATGTTCAACCATAGTTCAAATCATCTATGCAACCATCCATCGTTGTCTTTAGTATTTACCACCCCTGCAGTCCTAAACTCCCCTAAAAAGGGATGGGTTTGCAATGGACGGAGACAACTCCCCAGGTCCATATTCTTACTATTTTTTTAACCCAAACTCAATATCAGTGTTCTGTGAAGCATAATTTTTGAACACATGAATAATCAAAGAACCCGAATCTTAGGAGCAAAAGATGAGCTTAAATCAAAGCATACATCTTATTTGGAAGTTCATGCGCTAATCCTAATACTCTCAATTTATAACCTACGCTACAAACAGATCATAATTAAGTGCTTTGCAATGGAGCTGCTCAGTTATAAAGAGACTGTTGCATTTGCGAGGCATGACCCTTTGATTACATAATGAAATATCAAAAACCATATCCTAAGATTCACATACTTAATTATATTTATATAAGTTCTAGAATCATGTCACAAATTACAAATATACTACTCGAGAAAACGGTAGCAGTATCGCTTTTAACTTCATATATGAGCATTACTGCGGTGGTAATATGTTCTTAAAAGAGTCCAAAGCCGCAAAGATGAGTTGTGGCAGGGAACCAATACATTTTTTAAGACATTTAAGAACGTTTCTTATGCCAGTGGATACAGCAGAGACCAGATAGTTCAATGGAATTGTTTTGAACTCACGCCAGTGAAACTACAGCTAGCCTCTATTTTCTGAACTAGAGAATTGATAACACTACTACAATAGAACTAAAAGAATGAAAGAATCGAGCAATCAATAAGCTCTGCACAAGAAAACATGAATTCTTTCTTCAGTCTATTTTAATCTCACACAAAGAGGTGTGGGTCTCGCACTCTTCTTCACCTTCTGAAACAATGTCATCCAGACTCAAAGGCAAGCAGTAAGAGAAACTGATACTCGGCTTCATCTTTGGCACAGCTAGTAGCTCCGCCTCATTATTAAGGATCTGTAGGACTCTCCTCATTGAAGGCCTCTTTGCGCTATCCGGGTTTGCACAGCTCAAGCCCACCAGTAACAGCTTCCTCATCTCTTCCTCCTCAAACTCCCCATTCAACCTTGTGTCGGCTGCTTCAATTATCCTTCCTTCTGCATGCAATCCCCACACCCAATCAACCAAATTCACCNGGTACTCCCCTCGGTCGAAGCGGAAAATCCCACATACATGACCTCCTTGAGATAATCAGAAAGGTCAATATCAACACTCAGCACCGGCTTCTTGGGCTTAAGGCTCGAATAACTTAAAGAAACATTAAGCTTTCCTCTATCATTCGCGTAATCAATCCAAGCTGTGATCGAATTGCCACTCTTGAGATCAATCCCCTGCAAGAGTAGATCCCCGGTCTTGATAGAATTAAGGCTTTCGATGTCCAACCCGACATGGTTATCGTTCGGGTCGTTGAAGTGCGTGTCGAGGCGGGTATCGAGTTCGATTGCCACGAACTTGTTCTTGGTCAACTGGGACGAATTAACGAGGCCCAAATATCCTCCTGGGCTCCCAAGAGTCTGGTTATCTGGCGAGAGAAAGAACGCTAAGCCGTCCCCATAGGAGCTGGGATTGACATTACGAATGGAGAAAGAGAAACTAGTGGAGAAAGAGGCCGTGACATTGGATTCGGGATCGAAGAAGGTGATGGGTTCGTTGTAGATGACGGTGCCGGCGCCGGAAGAGGGCACGCCGAGCTCTTGGGTGAGCCCGACGACGCCATTTCGGAGGTAGGAATCACCAAGGAGAGTGAAGTTGCGGAGCGTGAAAGAAAGGAAATCAAGATTGACATCGTTGGCTGAGGCCAAAGAAGGGTCAGAGAAGGCGAAGTGAACAGCAAGAAATATTGCCAAGAAAACAAGAAGCTTTCTTGGAGGCATGGGTGCGGAATAATACATGAATAACGTCGAGAAAAATTGGAGAGGAAGGAAATGGGTATGTTTGCAGAGAAAGAGAGAGAGACGATTATGGATCATGGATGGATCAAAGAGACGCGTTGGTCGGTAAGCGGACGTTGATGGTTGAATAGTAGGGATTGTAACGGTCATCAGGACCTAAAGTGGAGTTTAGTAGGAGCGGGACGACACCGCTTTGTGGTTGGGCTGTTGGAGTACTGAGTCAAAGATTGCGGCTCATTGATTACAGATGAATGTGTACTGATGATGTGAAGCTACTGATGAGGTAAAGCTTCGAGCATTATGGTATTAACTACAGTACAAAGATTTTTTGGGTGGCCACCGCTCCAGCTCCTAGAGGCTAGAGCCCGTCAAACTCGAAGTTTAGGTTAGCTTTGGTAATTACATTTTAAACATAAAATTTTTATATAATCTTAACTTAAATTATCTTATCTTTATAATATTTTTAAATTTTTATAAATAATTTAATTTTTTTAAATTTTAAAATAATAATATTAAAATATAATATTTTAAACTTTCATCTAAAATAAAAAATTTTCATCTCACTCTCCAAACCTTACCTAAAATATATTTTTTATATAAATTTTTTAAAAAAAAAAATTATATGTTTGATAAATTTATAAAAAATATTTTAATTACTTAAAAAATTGAAAATCTAATTTTTTTTAAAGTATCAAATTAAAATTTTTATAAAAAAACTCTTAC
>QEOT01005698.1:15673-38709 GCA_003123785.1 Pterocarya stenoptera | reverse complement strand
GGAGGCACATCCATCATCATCAGGACGCTGCTGCAAAGATGATGGCCAATCTCCGGCATCAAGGCCTTTGTCTGAAGCATGAACCTGTGTGTGCAGCTCATTTGGCAACTGTCCATTATCGGATGCAAAAACTGGCTTGTTGTACAGAGAGCAGTGACTACTGGAATAAGTGATGGTGGGCGGTGGCTGTGGGAGTAAGACTCCCGATAGGAGCTCTTCTTTATTGAATTCTGCAATGCCAAAAATGGTTTTCATGAGGCCAAGGACATAGTATCTCAGTCATTTCAAGAAAGTAACAGATACATTAAGTGGTGGGACATTGGGACAGAAGGTCCTTAGGCTGAAGCCATGCACGTCTAGTTCTTAACAATTTTTCTAATGATTATATTAGTTTTAATATTGGTTACAAACTCTACGCACGAGAACATCCCCAATTAGATGAATTGAATATTCGGAAGGAATTTCTGAAACAGGAAGCCAGGACACATTCAATACCATCCAAATTTCAAGTGAACGCTACTTAATGTAGTTCAAGCTTCAGCTACAAGATATGATATGGCAATAAAACTTGTGAATCTACTTCTTCAAGGTCCCTAACAGTGAAGCTATCTAAGCAATATTTTAGGGCTTCACACTAGCACCCTACAATCAGCGGTTCGTACTAAAGTACAAGACTTTGTGCAAATGCAAAAACTAAAATAAAATTGAGAAATAACGATGGAATGATAAGCAACTGCAGTCTGCAATGCCATTTGTTTAAACCGTTTGGTTGATGAGAAAAAGGTAAGGCCGCGATTTAAGTCTTGAATTTGAAACTTCTACATTGAGAAGTCCACGTTACACAAGCATCACTAAATTGACAAGGTGTTTGTGTCTGGTTTCTTTTCTTTCGAATTGCGAATAAAAGCAAAATTCAGTGTAATATTTGGTCCCAAAAGTATAAAAATTACTTCCGAAAATGCAAAACAACTCCTTGGAGAATTCTAAACGAAACAAAAAAAAAAAAAAATCCAAGCAAAAATCGTATTACTAAATAATGGAACTAAAGCATTTTCAAAATCCCGAACGAGTACAAAATCTCTTCGAGAAAAACGCTTTCCAATTGATTGAGAAAACCACAAAACAACAACAACAATAAAGTGAATATGATAGGTGTGAATTACCTTTGAGATCTAAGGCCTGAGCGTGGAGCGGATGAGGCCAGAGCCAAGGGGGAGGAGCAATTCCCTCAATAAGGAGTTTGGAGGCTAGGTGTTGGTCGAAGAGATGGGTCTGGTGCTTGACCCGGTCGATGATTCGCTGCTTCCGATCGAAGATCTGCACAAATAGCTTCTCTAACGTCGACATATTCTTCTTCTTCAGAGGATAGCCATGAAAATCACTAGCGCTGGGGGGGTGGGGAGAGAGAGAGAGGTTTGGGGTTCTTGGATGAACGGTGGGGATGGGGTTACGTTTAGCGCGGCTTGGATTTCAAAATTTTGAACTGCAGAAATAAATGAATAAAAAAAAAAAACATTTTACATGTTTTGTAATTTTATTTTTCTTTAACCAGTACGTTCTTCGTATTATCCTTTCCTGCAAAACTATTTTCAGTTTGACCCTTAGGTTTTACACTTTTTGCATCCTGACCCTTAGGTTTTACGCTTTATTGAATAAGCTGATTTTTCCATGCATCTAGTAAAGGGAGAAAGAAAGAAAGAAAATTAGAAGCGATTGAAAAGGAAACTAATCTAATCTTTTGAGAACATGATTGGAACTAATTAATTAACTAATGATATAATTGGGAAATAAATTTTCGAGGAGTCAAAGAAACGGTTTTCAACTACGTAGTCTGCCATAATATGTGGACAACAAAAATTTTTCTTAAAAAATAAAATCAATAAATAAAAGATAATAATATTTTTTTATTGAGTAATGCTACTCATTATCCCAACTTCTATCATTCTCTCATCATCCTATGATGTCGTATTAAATGATTAGAAATTATTTATTACATCCTACTTGTGAATCTATCATCTAATATCACATAATGAGATGATGAAAATTAAAATGATGAATAAATTTTTCATTTTTATTATATATAGAGAGTACTGCATTAAGAATGACTAATCTGATGTGCATTTTTTAAAAGCCATGATATATTATGGCTTTTGCAGATAAAGCATTACTGATATATATAATTATAGGGTAAAATATCATGAGGATTAAAAATATTTTAAAATATATATTAGGTGCATATATATATATATATATGGTGCTTTTGATTACGTGCAACTAAACACTCCGTGACACTCTTGAGATCAGTCCGTCCGCTCTAATTTGTTTGGGGTCAAGGCATGCAGTAGTGTTCATGTGTTCGATCTACACAAATCCATGTGCGCATTACAAACTTAACCTTTTTTTTTTTTTTTAATGTCTTCTGGCTCAAAGATATATTGATTCCCAGATTAAGAAATAATTAAGGGCCGCCACATTCAAAGAAATTAAGAATAATAAACACGATACCATGCATATGCACAACCACGAATTTGGGGTCAAGGCAGTCATGTATTTTATGTTTTTTTTTTTTTTTACTTTTTTTAACATACTTTTTTTAACACTTTTAAATATTTTTAAAAAATAATAAAAAAAACTCTCATCACCGTTAAAAAAACACTTACATTAATTACGAAGTAAAAAAAAAAAAATCCCAGCGGGAAGATTATTATAAGGCCACGCACATGTATCCACCTCTTTTCTAAGACCACAAAAAATAACCAAACATATATGTTATATATAAATTTATTTTTTTTAGCAATTAGACGTAATCTAATCTAAGTACACAGAAAATATATAAGAGAACGACTGCTTGTAATATGAGCAATGCTACATACAGTTCTCAAATAAGGACTGTAATATAAGTCTAAGTAATTTTATCTTTAAAATTGTTTAAAATTACAAAAATATCCCTTATAAAATAATTTTTTTTCTTATTTAATAAAGGGTATGCACATACAGTCTCTAAGTAAGGACTGCAAATAAAATTTCTCTCGTAACATATATATGTCATGGAACTAATATCAAAACCGTCGCAATTGCACCCACCATCTTGGCTATAATGGTATTATATATAATGTCAAGTATTTTGCTTATGATTATTTCTGCCCCAAACATATAATTATTATATATTACGGGTCATTCGACCTGGGTACAAAAGGATCATAGCTAGCCAAAGCATTATGGTGATGATGATCATCAGGGGAGGAGCCTTCTGCAGGAGCAGGCACACGATCCCTATAGTACCCAGCCATTGCAGCAGCAGCAGCATCAAACATCCCCGGGAGATGGCCCATAGGGAAGCTGGGGCCAAACGGCGGTGGCACGGCCATAATAGGACCATGAATATCCAGGCCGCTACGCTTCGGATAAAGAGGCAGCTTAGGATCCCGGCCACGTAAAGTACTACTGCTGCTGCTGCTGCCGCCGCGCTCATTCTCAGCCTCGCGGTAGAGGTTCAGGTACATGTTGAGGGGCTCAACGTAGTCGTCGAAGCCCAGCTTTGCCATGGCCCAGAGCAAGTCCTCGGCCGTCACAGTCTTTCGCTGCTCGCGCTGGCACCGCTCGTTGGCCTCCCCTGTGATGAAGCTGATGAACTCAGACACGCACTCTTGGATAGTCTCCTTGGCATCGTCGGAGATCTTTGCGTGGGGCGGAAGGATGCGACGCATGATGCGTATCACGTTAGCTATGGGCAAGAATTGGTCTTGTTCACGCACCTGCATGCATGGCGAGTCATGCTGTTGATGATCAGGGCTGTTGAAGGTGTTGGTATCCTCATTGTTTGTGTTGGGGGTGTTGCTGGTTGAGTTATTAGGCAGCAATATGGCCGAGGCTGAAATGAACATTATAAATGTAGTACTCGTCAAAATAACCTCGTAAAAATGTAGTAATAATACTACAGATGAGAGCCACATAGGGATGATATATATTTATATATATATATATAATATTAAACTTATCATCTTGCGAGTATTTTGAGATCACCAAAACGCAACTTCCCTGGGTGGTGAAAGGCATGGCTATTCATAATTTCATGAAAGACTCAAGGAAGAAAGGAAAGGAACCTACCATCGATGTTCAAACAGATTAACAGAGAGAAAAGGACAAAACCAATTAAAAAAAACGGAAATTGGGTTGCAATTAGAGGGCTAGGGGACACTTAATTAAGAATGAGAGAGAAGAGAAAAGGTCAAGGCATTTATAAGAGTAGCATCTCTTTTATTAAAGTTTGTCGGCTTCTGCTGGTAACCCAAAGAAGAAGACAAATTCCCAGTGGAAGAAGAAACCGAGACACCTCACGCGGGGGGCCGGTGGGTCCAATCCACTGTTCAGGTATTCTCTGCTTGTAAATTGTAGCCATACTAGTAATCTCGGGCTAGGCCACTCTTTAATGGGTCTCACTCACTCTGCTCTCTCTCTCTGATCTCTCTCCCAGATCAAATCTCAAAACTGTTTCTTCTCCTACATGTTTCACTTTTTTCACATCTTTAACGAGAGCAAAGTTGTGGGTTTGGACTTTGCCCCCTTTCGGTGTTTATTTCCCACTGCAGATCAGATCATGACTCGGTATATATCCTGCTTGGTATTTGGGTTTTTTTCCTCTCTTAGTTTCCTTGGACGAAAAAGTTAATGAATGCCATGAATCTTTAATATGAAGCGAACCATGCATATTTTTGGGTTTCTTTTCCTTCTCATTTAATTGGAGGGGGAGTTTCTAGGCTTGAAAACAAACTCATTTGTGGATGCATATAATGAAATATCCGATATAAATCATCAGACTTCGTTGATATCATGACTTAAAGAAGGTAATAAATGGTACATACAGGGCACAAAAGAGCCAATTATGACCTTTCGTTTTTCATGTTTATTGTCCAGTGCCTAAAGATCAAGATAAACCCTATATCCAGTACCCTTGCATTAATGTAGGCCAGTCTCATGCATGCCAATAAAGTCATGAAAATGTTTCAAATTTTGGAATAGAACATGAAACAGAGAACGATTCATCTCATACAATGTACATGCTAACTCCTACAAATATTTAAGGTAAACAAAGGAGGATCAGTACCTCAAGAGATCAGAACCATCTGATAAAAGCGTTATACGAAACGTAAAACGGCATGCATGAATTAGTATGTGGTCAAAAAAGGTGGCCAAAATACATTGATCAAACCGTTTCTTTTCTTCTTTTGCAGGACAAGAATGTATAGCACTGTAATTTCATGCCGGAAATCAGCGAGAAACGTGCTCAAAGATCAAATCTCTAAGAAGCTCATGTGTATAAAACCTTCTTTACAAACAGCAAAAATGGAAGAAAAAAAAATTGGAGCTTTTCTTATATATCGAACCTAAAAGAGGCCGTGAAGCGGAATACACATTTGCATGCAAAAACCAATATTGTAAAATCTTACCGAAAACGCGCGCAAGATTACAAGCCTGTCAACATCCATAGATTTCACAACAAAAACTCATGAGAGAGACCATGAAACAAGTATCAGATAGAATATAACCCATGCATATACGATATATATCCATACTAATGAAATAAAGCATATATATATATATATTGTATATGTCTTTGTCGAGAAAAGGAAAAGGAAAAATACTCTAAAAAGAAAAGAGTAAGAACATATAATTATTTTTGTGTTTTACCAGAATTCGATTTTGCATGCCGGCGACAGCGATATTGGAACCCACCCCTACGTTCCATACAGTACTTCCTGATCTACTCTTAAAAAAAAGAGAAAACTTTTGTGTTTGTTTTCCTCTAATTAAGCCTAGTAGCTGTGTCTTGAATGGGTAGTACTCGTTTGGCAAATGGGAATTTATATAGACTTACCGGCGTTTTCAACGAGGAACCCAGTACTGCCCGTTGAAACATCCTCTTTGATTGGCCAAGGTGGTTGCCTTAACCGGAAACAACAGGTCATGGCCAGTCAACACCATTTGTGGACCTTCCAGAGCTTGGCTTCATGGCTGACTACTGAGGGATGTCATTGGTGAGATCACTAATGCATGCACTGTATATTAATGATGCCTGTTTAATGCAATTTAATATTTGACAGATATTTAGGGAAAGTATATATTTGGGTTAATTAATGTATGAAACTCGGGTCATTCTTTAAATGTGATTCAAGTTACCAACTTTTTTACCATGAGAGGTTGAGGTTTGAGTTGTTAGTTCTGTTTCTGATGATCCCCACATTTTCTAATTTCTTTTTAAGTACTGATATGATCTTGATTAAATAGCTATAATAATGTGTGTATATATATATATTTGGGGTACTTTGAAAAAATAAAACAATTTGGAGACACACTTATATTATCTGTATTTTTGTAAATACCAATATATTAATGATTTTTTTATCAGTATATTTTTTACGTCAGCAATTAGTTATTTACGTCAGCATTTATGTCATTAACATCGACAATAAAATATAAATTTGGTGCCGTTTACATAAATATGAATTAATAAGAATTTTGTCCGTATTTAATAAATGCCGACAAATCATGCCTTTTATTTTAGAGGAAATATTCTGCAAGAGCTTTACATAAATGTTGATTACTAAGAATTTTTTTGACATTTATTAAATATCAATAATTAATTAATCATGCTTTCATTTTTGTTGTGGGAATGCCCTACAAAGTTGAGCACTAGTAATTTTTTAAGCTATTCATTTGAGTAGAACTATAGGTGCTACCCACTCCCTACGGGGCGGGGTCACCCCTCCCCCGCACCTCACCCCGCATGGGGCGGGGGGTGGGGTTTTCACCCCCCGTCTCCCACCCCTTGGATGCGAGAACAGGGTGCGGGGCTGATTTCCAATCCGTCCCTCCTCCGCCTACTTTAAAAAAAAATACTATATTTTAGTTTATTTAAAAATTATTTCTAAATCCAAAAATAATTAAATATATATTTTTAGACCTAACTTATAAATTTAAACATTATAAATATGACTATAATTTAAAATTTATGTAATTTTTAAATTTGTTAGTACATATTTTGTGTAAATTATAGTGTATTAATTTTTAAACTATGTAATTTTTAAATTTACCAGTGCATATTTTATGAACAAGTCTAACAAATTGTAATATATATTTATATATACATAATTTGTAAAATATAAATATATATTTATGTATATAATATATATATGTAAGCGGAGGCGGGGCGGGGTTGGGCTCTCCCTACCACTCGGCCCTGCTAAGGGGTCCTAGATGCAGGGTGGGGGGTCTCGCCTCCGCATGGGCAAAGCAGGGTATGCGGAGGTGAGGTGGGACCCCGCTGCCCACACCTAAGTAGAACTATTGCAAGCTGAGGCGAAATAGGGATATACTGTGTGCTATTGAGAGAGAGAGAGAGAGAAAAGGTATGATAATATTGGACTACTTCATGAGTTTAATTTCCTTGGTTCTCAAGTTATTAAAATACGTCCATCTTCGTCATTTAAGTAATGAATAGCTGTAATTAATTTCTGGCATCCAATAGATTTACTCGTCATAAATTTATTTAACTGAAGTGGAGAAGAAATTGACACCTCATTCATTTTCGGATTTCCATAATTATTTTTGGTTCTCTTTCCAAAGATTCGTTGTAACAATTTTAAATATATATATATATATATACACATTAGGGAAAAATCTCGGATGTGTTAATTCTGAAGTACACCTGACATAATGATTTTAATAAAAAAAAGTAAAAAAGTCAGTAACTTATTTATCTGAAAAAATAAAATATAAGGTTAAAAAAATATAAAAAATCAAGATTAAAAAAATATATAAACTTTAGCAAAGTATGAGCATTGGCTTGCATCCATATTGAATTATCTATTTATTCTCTATATAATAATAAAATATTATTAATTTAATAATTTTTTTAATTTTTATTTTATCACATTTTATAGTTCTACAAATTAAAATATTAATAATAATTATATTCTAATCAAATTAATAATATTCAATATTATATATTGAGTGTTTTAAGTATTTTATTAGTTAAATTTACTTAAAGTTGAATTTTACAATGAGAATACTCTAAAACGTTTCTATTCTAAAGAGTAAAGTCATTTTAATTTTTTTATTTAAAAAAAAATTGAAACAAAAAGAAACGAAAATGAGCAAACTGTCAAAACAAAAAGGACATGAAAAATAGATATCAATTCATGTGCGCCGTAGGACTATTAAGGGCTTTTTGGTAAAACATGATTCTTCATTAAATTTTACAAGGGAGCTATATGTCAAATAGTCAAGGGTCTTAAGGATATTTTGGTAAAACATAATCATTCATTAAATTATATAAGGGAGTTACACGTCAAATGGTCAAGGGTTTTAAGGGCCTTTTGGTAAAATAGGACTTAACGGAAAATCAAGAAAAATTAACGAAAAACAACAAAAGTTATCATTCACAATTAGATAACCACTTATTATAATAGAGTAGTTATGTATATTTTCCTTTTCCTTCTCTAAAGGATATAAAATGTTATTCATAAACTATTAGGTGTAAGTTTATCATTTTTTTTATTAAGTATTCTAATAATTAGGAGTAAATACTTTTGCCTCATATTGTAGCGATGACTCCTACAAGTAAAATATAACATGGTCCAAGCATGAGAAGAGAGAGAGTCAATTGAGCACCAATTACTTAGTAAATGCTCACTATGGATAACACAATGATCTCAAAATCCAACTTACAAAAATAAATGAAGCGTGCCCGGCCAATAATCAATACCATACCAATTGCCCTACCCATATAGCTGGGGAGACCGAGTGTAGTCTCTAACAAAATTCACCCGTCCCTTCATAAGTTTTTGTTGTTAGCTTTAATGAATATCATATATACACAACTCAAATCACAACCCTTCATTCTCTAAGATCTAGATTTGCGCTTACGCCCTTTTGAGCGCTTCCCAGATGTTCCAGTACCGTTCACACCTTCTTTTTGCCTTTTAACATCACCATTGCAGACAGAATCAGCTAAAGCTTTGGAGGCCATATTGTGCTGAAAAATGTTTGTCACAATGGCATAGACAGTTGCCTCACTTTTCGGGGTCAAGGTGGCCTTTCTCTCAACAACCGCATTTAGTCCGCAGCATAAATCTTGCGTTGCTCTGTCTCTAAGCTTTTGAAGGATGACATCTTTCTCAAGGTCTAAACAGTCAGTTGAAACCTGCAAAGTGATCAGGTTTATCGGGCTTTGATGGAAACAAACCATTATCCCATAAAATTTGGAGCGAATGAGTGTTTTCTCTCCCCGAGCAGAATAATGGAGTGCTTGCTCAGTCTAACTAAGACTATCTTGGTCAAAGGTTAGTCAATATGCATGTAGAAAATCTTCTGATCTTCCCCTACTTGTGTTAACTAATGTAAATACATAAATATGTAGAAATACATCTACAAGTACATACATGCTCGTATCAATTTGAGAGATTAAGAAACTTACACTTCCAACAAAAGCAATGGCGGATGTATACGCAATATATAACATGATGTTCAGAGTTACTAAGAATGGTTTATGTATCTCTAGCGTGCTTGAAATTGTTGAATAGATTCGATAATTACCAATGGGGAATTCAAAAAACCACCTTACTTAACCAATTCCTTGTGCCACCACAACCCCCCCCTTCTCTCTCTCTCTCTCTCTCTCTCTCTCTCTCCCCCTCCCTTCACCGTTACACTGTTACCGCCACCACCCACACCACTGCCCATCAAATTTTGTGAGTTTTTGTTGGTTTTAACATCAAGATTTCATTGCAATCACCTATGAGAAAGTATTTTAAGATCTCCACCAAACTATAGATAACAGAAAATTTTCCCTAGTTAAGTTTTATTGAAACGAAAGGAGCTTCACTTGAGAATCTAGTCATAGAGAGAGAATCAGGACTGGTGCTGGTTAACATAGAACACCTTGTAAATAAAATTAGTGTCGTTTAGCATCGATTCATCATGCATGTCAGAAATCATCATGCAAATGTAAATAAGAATGGGGTGGAGGGTGAGCTCATAAATTCAAGAACCAAAAAATGAATATGAAAATAACCAAATTATCAACCAAAAAAAGCCATGCAAGCTCTGAAGCAATAAATAGGACTAGTCTACCTCTCACCTTAAAATCAACAGGGACATTCATTTCAGCAGACTGGCATCCACAACCATCACTGAAGTTGAGTCTTAAAACCAATTCAAATGATCTTGTCCGCATGGTTCTCCTGACAAGTATCAATAACAACCATTGAAGCTGAAAAGGAAGCAGCAGATAATGTCTAATTAAGCTATAAGCAGTAGCACCACTGATAAAACAATGGGATATTCGATTCTCCTATCTCCTCAGGAAAAGTCAACAATTCAAAGCATTCACAATTTGCTCATAAAGGGCCAAGCAAGTTGACTACAATCCAAATCTCTGAGGAGGACCCTACATCACTTACGCATCCTGATAAGTTCCCCTGATGCCAAATTTTCTCATTTGAAGCAAACCATATGAAACACAAAAAATAAAAGATCACGTATCTGAATTAATTTTTCGGATCCCTGGAAGAAATTATTGAGTGGAGCACAATTTTTTTTTCTTTTTTTTTTAATTTAAGCTCTGCCAGGGAGCACACTATGACATTGAAAAATTCCTGAATATAGATATAAATAGCACTGATGCACATTTTTTTTTCCCCTTCTCCTTTCAGCAAAATTCAGCACAATGACAACTACAATCTCAATATGTGATAGCATGGGAGCAACCTTTTTAGCCGAAAAGGTTGCATACGTAGAATGGCGGCTTTATAATCTTGCTTGTCCAAGAAGGAAACCTGCAACGCAACAGAAGGTTAACCCAATTGGAATAAAAGGCTTGATGAAAACAAAAATGACTTGGAACTTAAAATGTCTCTTGTGACATAGGGATCCCAATGCCACCCTATAGTTACCTTAGGGATACCTACAAAAGTGGCCCACTCTTGATATATTAGTTAATAATTTCGAGCAAGGGTCATCAACTTTACTTTAATGATCTATAGGATTACTACAGAGAGACATAGTGGTGAAATATCAGAGTGAGAGAATGACTAAAATACTTTCTTCATAATAACGATGACCAACATCCTTGCATTGAGGTATTCAAATAAACTTTCAATATGGGTTCATGGAGGGCATCAAACCTTGCTTTGGGACTTCAAATATATAATACGCAGAAAGACTTTGGATAGTGGTAACAAAGGGAAATGAGCAGCATCATGAATTTCTAAACATTAAATAACCTCAACAGATTCGATGAATGGCAATGGAGCTCTGTGTCCATGTACACTTGCTACTTGGAGGGTCCAGTTCACATATTTTTTATCTGTAGTTCAAGTAGAGACTTTGTAAGAAAGCTATAAGACCAAAGCCGCCTCAAAATAATTACAAGTCACTCCTATAATTCCTTGGTTTTTGTTGCTTCAAGAATGATGCCTAGGAACTTGAATTAGGAGTAAATTAAGAAACTCGTTTTATATGAAAATTGATTGGACAGAAAAACAGATAAATAAATTAAATCTCATTATATTATCTGTACATAGATCTACCAATTTCACAAGAAAATGCTGCCAATAGGCTTAGCCAGTCAAACTGAGTACTACAAACTGCATAAAGGTCCCGGTTCAAGTAAGTTCATTGACTTTTTGTATCCTAAACAAAGGTGAAAAATACAGTGATTATAAATCCAAAAATAGTTACCTATACTCAAGGCTTGAGTTAGAATGACCTGGAGAAGATCGATCCTGATAAATGGTGGAATCTGCAGGTTAAGTCTGTCCATGACGCCTGCAATAACCTGTTCCATTTCAAATCAATACTTAGCAGCCGGCCAACTTAGACAGAACATATGACTGATAAGTAGCAACTAAACTAGGTACACTTACAGTGTATGATGAATCTAATTATACATTTATTACTAAAACATGAATACTAAGTTATAGACATCCTATATATGGTATCGACTTAAGCAGGCAAAAAGAGCTCAGCTCAATGAAAGAGATGTCAGACACTGGTCGCTATTTCATAACCAGAGTGGAAAAATAAGACAAGAATTTGCAATACCTTATCTACACGCCCATGGATCACTAAACTTGCTTTCTTGTCCTTTGGAGTTTTCTGTAAAGTTAAAGAAACCATATCTTAGGCAACTAGAACATAGATGGCTAATCATATATGTAAAATGCCATCCTAAAAAAAAACATCAATGATGGAAAAAGTAGAGAGAGTGAAAAATCAATAGGGCAGCAGTTTCATTTATGTGGCTTCCAAATGAGAAAGAAAGAAATTTAAAATAGAGGGTAAACTTCTTGTAAAGGAATCATAGAGTACTTTTTTGTTAAATATCAAAAGTTATCAAATCATCCTGCCGTCATCAGCTGGTCTAAACCTTTAGCCAAATGCACACATATTGATCTGTTGCCTAATACTTGCAAGAGCAGTAATGTGGCGCTAGACACTTATGAGGACTGACAAGAAATTGCTACTGGACACAGGCAATAAAATGATGGTAACTACTTGCTGCTCAATAATAATCAATGGAATTACTAGTACTAGAATGAACTAATATTTGCCAGCCTCAAACACTCATCACCATTCAAGCTTTTAATTTGGACACTATTTGAGCTCTTAATGCACTTTGTTTCTCTGTGCAAGCAGCGAACCCATTTAAAACCAAAAAGGAAATACCTGGAGATTCACAATCACAATCTTCCCCCCACCACGGAGCGATTTAAGAGGAAGGTTACAAGCTGGAGTTATTTGCAAACTGCACAGAGAAATTATGCACATGGCCATCAACAAAACCTGAATGGAATAAATCATAATAGGACCCCCAATGGCCCTTCAATCCAAGAGAAGCTAACTAAAATAATTGATCATGGGGCCAAGTTTTCTCATGGAAGAAACATTGAGAAGGCAAAAAAAAAAAGATGAAGTATTGTCAAGAAGAATCCTGCTCTTACCTCGTCCCCAAACATAATACAACATCAGCCATCCTGCAGTGGTTCTCAGCAGCGTCCATCTCTTTTGAGGGTAATGCATCCTGCAGACAGAGAGACAGAGAGACAGAGATTCCTCAGAAAATGTGTTTTGATGTGTTAAGAATATGATATAAATAAGTTTGTATACTTTCTATGTACATGGACTTCACCCATTACTATTTATTTTAGATAGATCAACAGATTTTTACTTATCATAGTACGGCCTCATCAAGTAATTATTAGGTACTTTCGAAGTATGGATACATGGTACTCCTATCCCATCACAGGATGCCATGTCAATTAAAATTGGTGCTTGCATAAGCAATTTTAATTATATGACATGTTGTGATACGATGGAAACACCATGTCATCCATACTCTTGGAGTACCCAATAATTTTCCAGCCTCAACACCTTTTGTGGTGTTTCAAAAATGGCAAAATTGCAAATCTCAGCCAAAATGTTATTTTTCACAATTCCTTGTGACTGTCTAAAAATCAGCTGAAACGCATGAATTTCATTGACAGGGGGGTAGTTAGGGAATCTACGAAACAAATCTCAAGAAGAGAAGTCTCTCCTGCATAACATCATATATCTTCTTCTTCTTCTTTTTTTCTTTTTTTGTCAATGAGTGCATAAAATCATATATCTTGTGAGCAAATGTCACATATTGGATATTAAGGGATTCGAGTTTATAAATTAGTGGTCCCTAATCATACCATCTAAACCAAGTGTCACGGGTACCAACTGAAAAAGGTCATCCAACGTCTACAGAGATCGAACTTTGAGTTTATTGCCTCATATTTTGAATTAGATTTTGTGTTCCTATGAAGCCTAAAAAGATAAATTTGGCTTATTTTCCATTCCTAGTAATTAGCATACTTGTACCATAAACAAATAACTTAGCTTGAAATGCCATGTCTAGGCACCCACAATATACCAAGTACAACTTAAATTTTGAACCTCAACAAAAATGCAACAAAGAAAATAAAGTAATTAGTACCTCCCAGTCAAGAACTGTATCCTTAAGCTTTGCTCCACATTTTACATCAAAACACCGCCTCGATGTCTCCTTCAAACCAATAGTTTCCACTTCAAAATCCCGCAAGTACCTACCCATGTGCAAATAAGATTTTATGTCAACTTTATTAAAAGCACAAGGGGCATAACCCAAGTACACTGAGTGTATACAAGAGAAAGAATCCAACTAAGTGCAAATAAGAATCTTAAGCATCCATAAATGGGGAGTAGAAATATTCTATAAATAATAATAAGAGCATCAACAAGTGATTTTTTAAACCACATATCAACTCAAGCAGAAGATTCATGAGCCCCCCAAAAAGAAAGTAGAAACATTAAACAGTCAGTTTCATTGAAAATACTGGTCTTACTCGGCTCCACATGAAGGGCAAGCTTCCATAAACGAATTTCCATGCAATTCAGAAAGTTTCTCCCTTGGAATTCCAGACCGAAGATGGAGACCATCAACATTCTTGCAATTAGAAGTAATAGGTTGTAAGAAATGAAATGAGAAAAGTAAGTGCATAGTGTTTCATATAACCCTACATAATGACCCACTTGACTGAATACACCAAGAGAGACAAGAAACACATCAAGTCTTTACGCCATCCAACATTGTTTTGTTCTTGGCAGGGTTTTAGAAAATAATTTTGGATGTCACCCCAACTCGGTGGAAACATAGAATACAAACATAGTGTAAGAAGTATGTTTAAATTATTGCAAATAGCAAACTATATGAACCTTCCTCTCAGCAAGTTTTAACGATGGAACAACAGAAGATATTCTCGAGAAAAAAAATTCTTGAGAATGAAGTAGCAACTCGTGTGAGCAACAAAAGAAGGAAACAGCTTAAAGCAGAATAATAAGGAAACTAGACTTAGCACCCATCAATCAGAGTTCAAGCTAAAAGTTATCTGCCAAAGGGATAGAATCATACATAAAGCTGAAGTATGACATAATGCAGCCATACCTGACTAATTAGAAACTTCAAAATACCAGCCTTCTCTAGCTCAACCAAAGCCATATGAGTCAAGCTCGGCATCGCACGGTGAAATGGCAGTGACGCTTCAGGCAAGGCTTGGCCTTCACGCTGTACTATAAATGAGCATGAGAAGAGCCATACAAAGGGATTTACAATGGAATTATTATATTGCTGATTGCAAAGAAAAACCATTTCAGGCGCATGTGGGATGACATATGAAGCAACAGAGCAAAAGTCTAAAGAATGCCAGTTGTTGACAAGGTAACAAAACCTTCTATTTTCATTTCAAGTTGCCTCCAAACATATGCATATGTCTTCGACTCTTTGGACAGCTCATCAGCTTATAAGTAAGACATCCTCACATTTGGATCAACAAGGATGCAAAATTTTATAAGAAAAGCCCATGCTAAGCAACTTTTTTTTTATTTTTTATAAGTAATCAATAATATTATTAATAGGGATAGGCAAAGCCCAAGTACACAAGATGGTATACAAGAGATAAGACCTATCTAGGTCAAAGAAAAGGAAGCTAGAAAGTCATGAACATTCAGGCCATTAAAATCTAAAGCAATGGCCCATAGCAATAAAGTGCGGAAAAATAGAGCTCTAAGTTCCTCCGGCGATCGCTCCTTGTTTTCGAAAGTCCGATCATTGCGCTCTTGCCATATACACCACATGATACAGATCGGGATCATTTTCCACATCTCCTTCATGCTAAGCTACTTGTAAACTTTAAAGAGCTCATTCTGAGTATGATAAAAGTTGTTGAGATAGGGAAGGAAGGATTATTAACTTAATGCACTTTGAGAAGACAACGAAGGCCTTATTAACAACTTATGAAGTTATATGAATTTCACAAATTTTCACCTGAAGTGTCCATATCCCCTTGGGGCCTCGAAAATCAGGTATACCACAAGAAGTTGATATTCCTGCACCTGTAAACACCACTAGATGCTTACTCTGCAATTATAAACAACAAAAAAACTCCTGTAAAACATCAAAGAGAAAATATTTAACACTACCATCAATGAGATGAGTCACATGATGTAACATCAAACCTTTTGTATCGTCATGGCAAGTCGTTCAATCTGCCAAGACAAAAATAAATAAAGTAAAACAAACCGAGTTGAGGTCAGAATCATTAGACAACACATATTAGGTCTTAAAATCTTCATTTAACTAAACACAAGAAGAAAACCTTGAGAGGACCAAAAGCACATATGTCAAGAAATTTGCAATAAGACCAATTCAATTAGCAGCAGGATAGCATGATATCTTCCTTTTGGTAGGAATAATAATTGGAAAAAAAAATTGATACCCTCCAACCATAATGAATATAGTCACAGCAGATCCACCAACACATGCATCTTTATCAGCACCAATGAAAAGAAGACATATTCCTGCACTCCGAGACTCTTCTGGTTTTTTGTTTTTTGTTTGATGCCAAGATGTTGAAAGGGGGGTGGGGGTAGTAGTAGAACCCTAAACTAGAGGTTCAATGTGTCTTTCCTTAAATCCAAAAACAGTTTTTGGATTAGACACATTGAAACTCTTTAATCACTCCAGCCTATGTAAGTCCTTCATTCTTTCACATTTTTTCCCGACTTCATTGATAAGAAAAGACTGTTTTATTACATGCTTCATGATTCCTCCCCACCGCCTACTCTACATGCTAAAATTATGATGTACCTCAAGTATTCACCAAATTAGCGGACAATTGAATCTAAATAATAATAAGTTAATAATCTGCGTCTCTTCAACCCTAGGCATGTTGATGATCAAGAATGTACAAATATTTTAACTACAATTGCTACGTAAACATCGCAGCCGTTATCACAATCAGAAATGAGCACGCAAATTTCAGGTTAATAACCAACAAAGCAAGTGAATTGCAATTCTACTGAATATAAAAGCCAAAGCCAATATGCGAGATCTCATAAAGCAAGTCACAATAGCACATAGTTGCAGAAGCATAACAAATAACGATACTTTCACCCGGTTTAAGAACCAAAAACTATGTTGCATTCATGGGTATCAAAGTGCTTAAGATCACCAAGTTATCAAGCCGAAATGACAATAATAAGCAAACTAGAAGCACATTTAAAAAACACAAAAACAAAAATAGTAAGAATGTGAATGCAAAAAAGAAAGCCCCACTTTTTCTTGCAAAATGCGAGGCGAGTCGAAATACTCAGCCATGCCAACTTTTCCCACATCTTCTATGTACGAAAGCTTCTCTGCATAGCCCAGAGACATGGTCACTGACTGAGTCGAGGTGCTTCCTACACCGCTTTATCTCTCTACAAGCTCAATCTCTATTCTCTCTCAAAAAGTTGATCAAAATAAAGGTTGGGAGAGCGAGGCCCTTTATATTCTTCCCTCCATTGATCACAGAGAGTACGCGAGTTTCTTGCTTCTTTTAAGGAGACCCCAAAAGCCAAAACAGGCACTTGCTGCCCTTGCGTATCTGGAAACAATTTTCTTTAGCTTAGAGACATGTAGGGGGAAAAACAATTTCTTTAAATCCCCAGTGAATCCCCACGGTGAGATTACCAGAGTGCCCGTGATTTTTCTTTTTAAGCCGAGGTTTGGAATGAAAGATACTTTTCTCACCTCTGTTATCTCAATATTAGAAACAATTTTCAATTTTCAATTTTTAATTTTTTATCTAATTATTATTTAATTATTATAATTTTCTTAATTTTCAAATAAAATATAAAAAATAATTCAATTTTTTTAAATACCAAAATAAAAGTTATATTAAAAAATTATATTTTAACAATATTTTAACTTTACAATATATTTATTCAACTTTTTCTATTTCATTTTCTAACATTCGATAAAGCATTTTAACTGAAACAATTTTACTACTATTTACAAGTAATCTTTCAACTCACTATCCAAATCAATCCATTTTAATGGAAAACCATGATTATTGTGAGACTTTCTAATTAAATATTATATTTTAATACAATTAAATACATTAAAAAAGTAGTAATATTTTATTAAAAATCTTTGAACAAATTCTGTAATAGTTGTATCATTTTATTTTTCAATATTTATATTGGGTAAATTTTTTTAATTTTTAAATATTTATGATATAAATTTATAATTTTTTATAACTATTTTATAATTATATTTCAAATGAATGATACTTAGGTAAAATTGAACTTATAAATGTATCATTGGTTAGATATTATAATTATATTATTTAGTTATGAGATAGTTATAAGAGCACCTACGTCCGGATGCCTAAATCTTTATTTTTCCTTAAAATTTAGGGTTTACATTGGGGGAAAACCCTAAATGCATACTCAATCTACCTCCCCATTTTAGGACTTGGGTTTGGGGATGCTATAGTGGCTCCCCACATATCGGGAGCCACTGTACATCCCTAATCCTCCCTTTCAATTATTCATCATTCTCTCTCATTGAAATGCTTTGTGCCGATTCATCTTCATGTGTTCACCCATATTGCTTAATTGTTTTCAGATCTCTTGTGTTTTACATCCATTTGTGTTCACCCATATTACTCTGTGATTTATTCGAATGTGTATTTGTGATTTACTCAAATGGGTATTTCTAATTTATAGCTTGTCTTACCTTGTGATTGACTCAAATATTTTTTTGATTATTCCTTGAGATTTACATTTGGGTCTCTAATTATGAAGATGTAGCTGTGAATTTAGAACCTCTATGTTGAGAAAAATTAGGGCTCTGATTTACAATTCACTCGGATTTTTGGTCTTTGGTTCAATCTGTTTAGGGTTTTACATTTGAGTATGTAATTTTGTTACTATAGATGTGATTGTGCAGGCTATGATTTACATTTTCTTATATTTGGGTCTCCGGTTACATGTTACGATAGCTCTCATGCATGAACTTGTCATTTGTGCTGCATTGGACAATGTATATGTTTTGATTTGGTTATCTTATTCGATTATTTCTTGTTATTTATTATGTGTTGATTTCTAATTTATATGTTACTATAGCTGTGGATTGCAAGTTTTCATTTCTCCAGCATTTGAGGCTTATACATGTTTCTTTTTTGGTAGATGATTCGATATTTACATTTAAATCTTTGATTTACATGTTACTATAGTTGTGAATTTCACTAAAGTCTTTTCTACAATAGTGGAAGTATGATTGACCTTTACCATGGCTATGATTAAAGCTTTGTTTAATTTTCAAATTCTGTGGTTGACAACTTGGCATTTGATTGGGACTGTCGTTTGAATTGTATATATAAGTGCAAGGGCTATGATGATGGTCAGATTATTGGGTGTGCCCGAGTGTAATATTAGCAACTCTAATGAATGCTCATCGATTGGTATGGCAGGGTAACCTAGATGGCTATCTTAATTGTGAAATTTTCACAAAGGCAACCAATTTGCAGCCGTCCTATGTTGTGTCATTTGTCATGCTTGAAAATGAAAGATCTGAGTCTCCTTGATATGTAAATATTCTGCAATTTTGTTTTGTGCTATCTTGTATTTTCTTGGCTTATTTGGTCGGACATGCATTAAGGGTTGACCCTTGTTGGTTCATGTGGAACATGTTTTATGCTTTGACTTGTGCCTCATTCCCTGTTTGAGAGTTTGGTTTTGTAATTTATTGATAATACTTGGTTGGTTGTGCTACAAGTTGTTCAGTATTAAAATTGTTATTCAGTTTTGTGAAACTTGGCTCTGATATATATACATGCATGTTGTTCTTAGTGCCATTTAATAAAATTGTGTTTCCAACTAATATAGGCAATATCCTTTTGATTTCTCATTATCTGGCTTTGAGGCACGCGTTTTTTGATTTAGGTATTCTACTGCACTATATGCATGCTATTCAGTTTTCTGAAAATAGACATTACTTTGATGAGTTTGCTGTTCAATTGTGATTGGCTCCGGATGACCAATATTTTAGGAAGCAATTTCTTCTTCACTAGTTTTGATGTGAGATATCTATCTTAAACATTATTTCATCTTTTTCAAAACTACATCATTTCTTGCAGTTATGTTGTGATATCTTATTTCCTATTCTGCTATTTAGGAATGTCGGTTGGATTACTCTGCCATTTTGGCTGTTTTGTTATTCAGTTATGTTATTTGGATTATTTTTTCATTGCTTTATGGTATGCTATTAAGATAAATTGGCTGGATTACTTTGTCATTTTCTCTATTCTGTTATTCAATTATTTGCTTGGCTAAATTATTTACTTCTGTAAAATATCACAGTTGTGATATATCCATGATGTGATATTTTGGAAAAGCTATTAACAATTTAGAGATGTTAAACTTGGAGATGTGATATATCCATGCAGTGATATATTGCCATTGCTCTACATGTTTTGTGAAACTTGGATGTGAGATATTTATGCTGAACATCCTTTTATGCTTATAATAATTGGCTATGATACCATCCTTTTATACTTGGTTGGATTATTTACTACTTTTTAGAGAAACTTGTTTTGTTCTGATACCATTATTGTTTGTGATAGGAAAGATATATTTTCCTTGGATGCTTTTCTGATTTGGTATGATTTTGGTTATGTATCCCCCTTGGTTGTGATGAGAATAAAGTTGAGTGAAAACACGAAAAATTTGTAACATACTCTATATCAAGGTAACTCGGACAACTAATCAAATCGATTGTTGCAGCCATTCAAGCATGTTGCTTTTTCCTACGTGTTACTATTCATTTCCAGAGTCAGTTTTTATGGTTTAATAGTTTAGGTATGTTTGGGGGCTTCGCAAGAGAAAGTTGACCTTCGACAATGGAAATGGGCAAAATCTTTATTGTAGGGTAACTCAAATGGCTAATGAATATTGACAACCGATTGTTGCAGCCATTGAGAACATTGCCGCCCAATCAAGGTTTCATGAATTATAGTAAAAATCTTTCGAAATTAGTTTATACTAAAGATAAGAACTAGGCCCACTGTTTGTGTATAAAATTGAAGCAAAATAAAAGACAACACTACCCAATGCCTAGGTCAAGTAGCAGCAATAACAATATCTCACGCTCAGCAAACTATCGATAAAATGAATACCTAATATGTTATTGTGGTATTAAAGCATGTTAACAAACTGCTCATATTGGGGATAATGAGGGACGCCGATTTTTCATTTGCCAAAACTATGAGATACTATTCATTTGTTGGTAGTCTTATTTGCTAATTTGTGTTGGTACTATTGTGCTTATAGATTTCAGTACTGGTCAATTATGCAGGCTGGGTAGGCTTGTGGGTTTTTTTGTTTTTATGATCCATAAATAGCAGCATATGGCCAAATAATAATTAACTGATTAAAAATCAAACTTTATAAGATACATGCATCAATGGACATTCAAACTAGTCGACATCGACTATAAATTGATTCAGAAAGACGTAAGAGAAAACTAGTTTCATTATATCAATTTCGATGTTATGGTTATTTGTTTTGACAATTTATTTTGGAAACTTTTGAGCAATCTAATTGCTCTCTTTGTACTAAACTTTTGGACTCGGTGTATGGGCATTTTCAGTAGTTGTAATTATAATATAGTTTTATTATTCGCACAATAAATATGTGTTTTGAGGCTAGTGTGAATGGACAATAGTAGTACTTGTACGTAGAATTGAGAGAATATTATGGATGTATTTTAACTATTTTCATTAACTATTTTAGTTATTGAGAATGAATCCGCAGTTTATGAAGTGTGTAATTTATCTTAACTTGTGAAAAAATATATTTATCTATTTCTTTAATTTGAGTGTGCTTAAAGCTTAGATAATTTCAATCACCGTTAAATCTGGCAGCAAAACGATAATTTTATTTTTTATTTATCCGTTACAAATAAAATATTGTTGGAAAAGGCGAACATTTAATATTTGAAAATCGTAATAATTTCCAAACTATTCTCGTAACGAGATAAAAAATTAGCTTCGTGTTTAAAATTTACGTACAAGGTGATATTGCTCAACATAAGAAAAAAGACAAAATAGTGAGTAGTTAAAGATTACAAAATGGAAGTGAGAGAACAAAACAATATAAAAATAATAGAGAAACATTATTTTAATAGGATAGAGAAAGTGTAAGGAATGAGATGTATGATGTTTTTGAAAGATTAGTAAAATTTATGATAAAATTTTAAGAATGTTGTTTTTTAGTTTAAATTTAGAAAAATTTATAGGAAATAGAATGTGAATGTTCTAAAGTAGTTTTATGTGTACCTAATTATCAAAATACGGATTTGAAATAAACTGTCAACCTCAAATATTTGGTTTCCATTGCGTTGGTTTTACAAAACTATCAAAGTTTAGTACATGTTTTAGACTTTGTTACGTGTTTATGTTGATATCTTGACTTAAGCTATTATTGCGCAAAGCATCTAGCATTTTCAAAGGTCCCCCCCACCACATATCCAGCCAAGATCTCCTATTTAATTGTTTTACTTTTATACACAAAAATTTAAATCCAAAAACCCTCGCCCCACACATTAAGGTTTGCTTGATTACGAATTTTCTCATTACTGTTTGGAAAGAATATACTTGAAAACTTTAACACTATTGAGTTTCCTTCAACCCAAATAAGCATTTTATAATTTTTTTTGTTTTCACAAAATCCTCAATCACTAGAAAGGAGGATATCAACAATCTCATCTGGGCCTCATGTCAAGAAGTTTCAAGAACTTGTTTGGAAGCGTTAGTCATATGAGCTGAACAAGTAATTTCGATCGCAATTCACATTAATAGCACAACATATTCTTTAAACCTCAGATGCTCACCAAAGAAACCGTACATAAACCTTTTCCACCCCAAAATGTCGCCTAGTCTTTGCAAGGTTGTCTAAACATGAGCAGCTTTTCCAAAACAATTGCCAAAAATAAACAAAAAGGAGATGAAGTATCAACCTTCAAACCTTTCAGCAGGTAGATCCACATGTAGTCATAGATTCCATGAAGCATTCCAAAACAATTTTTCACAGTTCATTATCAGGCATGTCCAACAAGAATGAACTTGAGTCAATGGATCCAGTGAGTGGAA
>QEOT01005698.1:0-12341 GCA_003123785.1 Pterocarya stenoptera | reverse complement strand
TATCATCGGATTTTGCTAGTTCGGTTTTGGGTTGGAACCATGTCGGCTCGGCACCAAGTGTTTGAAAATGGACTTGAGCATGTTGAACTGCTTCCAGCGACCAATGATGACCATGGAGGAGTCATTGTGGAGATGGAGGGGGCTATGGACTCCCAGGTCTTTGCTACTTCACTTAGAGCTTCGGTCTCTGAGTGGAGGCGACAGGTTGTAATTTGTTATTCGAACCTGCTTTACAAATGGATGGGCTTGTTACATTACATCATAAATGGTCTAACGCTCTGAAGTTTTTTTTCCAAAAGCTTGTTTGAACTTTAATTTACTTCTTTAGTTTTATGATGAATTACAGGTAAATACTTTTAATCTTTTAAGGAGAAGTGTTGGAGGTGAAGTTGTTTATCTAATGGTTTGAAATAGATTTTGATTTTTTATTTATTTTCTCAAATCTAATTGGATGAAGTTGTGCAGCATTTGGGTCTTATCTTAGTTTATAATCTTCACAATAGCATCGCATTCACTTTCTTTTTTCTTCTTCATTCTTTCTCCCCCACCCCCGTAATGATAATGGTGTATTAAATTGTCAAAGGCACATATCCTGATCTGTTGTTTATGAAGATAAATAAATCTTTCATTGTTAAGTTTGGTTAATTTTTAGATATGCTTTACAGGGCAAGAAGGGTGTCTGGATTAAACTGCACATTGGTCTTGCAAATCTGGTGGAACCTGCAGTGAAGGTAATCATTTCCTGCCTCCAAACAACTTAGTGGGGACAAGTAGTCACAAAAAGTTGGTGTCAATTAGGGCGCAGAAGCATCAACATGATTGAGTCATGGTCTTGGGGCAGTTAGTCCTGAGTCCTGGTAAAAATTCCTAGCTTTAATTTAAACAAAATAAATTTGAGCATAGAATTCTGTCTGTTTCCTTTTTATTACCTGGGTAGTTCATCAAGCATATACTTCAAATTCAAAGTCATGCATTGTTGATTGAGGCATCTGATCTCTTGAGTATTGATTTCTCTTCCGTGCATCTCTTATAACGGTGACAGGAGGGATTTTGTTACCACCATGCTGAGCCAAGTTACCTGATGCTGGTATACTGGATTCCTGATACTAGCTGTACTATTCCTCTAAATGCTTCACACCGTGTAGGTATTGGTGCTATTGTTTTGAATGATAAAAGAGAGGTAGGTACTTCCTCTGTAGTTACTAATATTTCTGCTGATCATTGTGGATAAAATTACATTACATCATAGAAAACTTCATGCATTTAAACATTTTTCAGTCGTGGAGAATGAAGTTAGAACACTTGTTCTAACATTCACAAAGAAACTTTTAGTTCTTCATGATACTGAGTTCTTGTGCTTCCTAGAACAAATAAGCATAAAGCATATGCGTGGTTACCTTTGTCTAATGGCAAATATTGACATGAATATATCCAGAATGCGGTTTTATAATGGCATGTAGCAATAAAACTAGATCTTTACTTCGTATACAACAGTTTAGGGTAGATTGCTCTCTTTTTACTGAAATAATACTTTATAGACTTGGATACTTCATTGTCAATTCCCTTTTTTCCCTTCTCTTGTTTATCGGTTCAATTCAACAAAGCAGACTCCTCCTTAAAGTCAGTTCTCATTCATAAGTCGGTCTATCTATTTTTTCATATTTTTGGTGTTTTTACTTGTAAAAAGAAAAATCAACCCTCCCCCCAACCCCCCATATTGCTGAACTAGAATCTCTTTCTCTCTGCTAGCTGCTTGTAGTTCAGGAAAAGAGTGGTATATTCCAAGATACAGGGGTGTGGAAAATCCCTACCGGGGTTGTTGAGGAGGTATATACCTTAACCGAGCTGCTTTTTTATTATTTGATAACTAAATGCATTTTGCTATCACTTGGTAAAGGAGCTCTTCAATCTGCAGGGTGAGAATCTTTGCATGGCAGCTACAAGAGAAGTAAAAGAAGAAACAGGGGTAAGTGTTGGATGTATATCAAGAAATATTGCTCTGACCTTCTAATTTATGCGCTGGTATGATAAAAACTTATTGAAGGCAACTGGTTTATACTGCTTCAGATCGACACGGAATTTCAGGAGATACTAGCATTCAGGTATAAACTTTATACTGTCTAATCTACCTTTGAACTAAACATGTATTTTTCATTAGTACATATAAAGTTGTTGGATTTTGTGATCTTCATGGAATTATTAATGAAAAACCATTTCTATAGAAGCTAATTAACAAAATGCATTCTCGTTCAATACATTGCTCAAAAAGTAAGTGCTGACCATAGATGGATTTATTTTCCTCCACCATTCAGTTCCATCTTGCTTTGTCTCTTGATGTTTCTCTTACCCTGGTACTTATCAAAGAAGTCTCCTACCATTATGAACCTAAAAACTCTGGGATTTGTAAATTTCCTGTGTGGCCTATCCGAAATAATTTACAAATCTCGTTGAAATTAATAGAATAGATTCATGTTTACTTTTATCACTTTCATCTTACAGGCAGTCGCACAAGGCGTTCTTTCAGAAGTCAGATCTATTTTTCATTTGCATGATGCGTCCTCTATCCTTTGACATCGAGAAGCAAGAACTAGAGATTGCAGCAGCCCAGGTAACATTCTCAAAGCTTGTTTCACAGGCGTAAGCAGGCAATAAAATATTTTATTCTAACGTGCTACATAACAAAATTCTCCTGCAACAATCTAGCTTCATTAGCACATAGAAAAAATAGGTATTGGCCTTGTGTCTTTGACAAGGTAGAACTATTAGCTGGAAGAAAATTAGCATGAGAAGCACTTGAGCTTGAATTGAAATGAGGGAGAACTCCCACTTCTGGTTCCACACACCCATGGGACATTTAGGTATCAAAGTCTGCCATGTGTAACTCTTTCCAAGAAGATCCGTAGGCAGTATCAAATTGGAGACCTAACTCGTCCTTAGTGCTCCTCTTTCTTGGCTGCCAAAGTTGCAGCTGGGACACTCTTGAGCAAAAGAGAGCTCTAGATGGGTACAACTTTGGATCAACTATGTACTTTATTTATCAGCTTAAAGGCCATCTGTGATGAGAGCATATACTTGCAACCCCTGTAGCGAGACTATTTTGGCACAAGTCATTTATTTTCCTAATGCATGGCATTACCGAGTAATATAACTTTTTTGGCTTTATTCTTCTTAGTGGATGCCGTTGGAAGAATATGCAGATCAACCTTTGACCCAGAAACACAAGATTTTCAAGTACATTGCTGACCTATGCTTGGCGAAGATGCAGGGTGACTACACTGGATTATCACCCCTGCGTATAACCTCAGCTTTCAACAACGATTTTAGTTATCTATATTTGAACAGCCGGGATCTGAACGTTTCCTCAAATTCTTCTGATCAATCTTAGATAAAAATACAATTGGTGATTATTATTGTATGAAATCCCGATTATATTTTATTATATTTTTAACAAGCAAATGCTCTGCATTGTACCTCATCATAGAGAAAAGCAGAGCATTTGCTTGTTAAAAATATAATAAAATATAATCGGGATTTCATACAATAATCACCAATTGTATTTTTATCTAAGATTGATCAGAAGAATTTGAGGTACAATGCAGAGTCAGACCAATAGCTTTGGGTTTAAAAAATAAAATAATAAATAAAAAATAAATAAAAAAAAAAGAGAAGAGAAGAAAAGAAAAGAAAAGAAAAGAAAAGAAAAGAAAAAGAAAGAAAAAAACCCAAAGCTTTTTCCATGTCTTTTCTTTTTCTATATGCATTGGACGAAATCAGGCACTTTTATTGGCATGTTTGGTTGTGTTGAGCTGAGCAAATCCCACTTTATGCTGTACTAGTTTACTGCTTATACGAAGGTGTCACTTGAATACCTGGGAGATCTGCGGGTGTGTCATCACTGTATTACTATTAACAGCATTGTCACCATTGTTGTTAGTATATGGGTCTTAAAACTGAGTTATAGAAGACTGGATGATACTCAAAACAACGTTGCTTGTATAAACTGCACAATGTGTCAGTATCCATGCCATGCACCGGCTCCACCTCCCTCCGGCTATCCTTTGTATGGAACTCCACCGCCACAGCTGCTTGCTCAAGAAAATTGCCCACCAACTCAGGTTGTTCAGTGCGGTGCTGCCAATACTCTCCTCCCACCCTACCTACGGTTACGTGCCTTATGTCATATGACAACTATTCCGCTTCCCCTCCTTGGCCTGTTTTCAACTTTAAAGTATTTATTTTCTCATGTTGTGTTTGTTCAAAGCGTGCGTGCCTATAAAATCGCGAGAACTCATTTTTCTGAAATGAAAATAGTTTGTATTCATCGTTGACGTATTCTTTGCTGCTAGTGTTTCCACAGGTGGGCGCCGAGGGTTTTTTTTTTTTTTTTTTTACCAACACAATCGATGTGTTGTCTGTTCATCTATGAAAGAGACAGAGAGGGGGGCATTCGGACAAAGGGCGTTTAGACTTTGTCATCTCGCAGAAAAAGCCTCTCTGCCTACTGCCTTGCATTGTTTTTTATGATCCCACATGGGTTGTATTGAAACTAGTGGTCTCTCTCCTTGCCAAAATTGACAACATCCCAATATCAGTCTTTACAATAAAAGACATTTGCACTTGTCTTGTAGGTGATGCTTGGACCAAAAAACCGCATGCTTTGTCCCTTCAAGAGGGTTTATTTTCAAAGACTGGAATTCTGTATTTTGGACCTCTCAGAATTTATCCATTTATCCATTCCATTAATATTTTTGTCAAAAAGCGCGATGAAACCGCAGTAATACTGTCACGAAAACCCTTACGAGATAAGGAGGTGAGGTTGCAACAACATAGGACACCGTCACCAAAAATTACATTTATTGATACGAGTCGAATGGACAGAGGTAAAAAAACAGAGACAGAACAAATCCTTTTTTTTTTTTTTTGAGGAAGTTTTCTTCGCTGTCTTTTGTGTTTAAAAATGGGGTATTTTGCTTGCTCGGATTAAGTTGTCAATTTAGGTGACCCAACTTTCTAGCTGTAATCATGTGAAACATTTTTTAAAGGAGATGTGACCTTATGAAAACGCAATTTTCCTGGACATGAAAACGGAAGACAGATTTTCCATCAATGCTTCTACCCTCAAAACAGCAATAATTGCTACAAGTGTGTGTGTGTTCAAACTACGACAGCCAGACACTTCCAACAAAAAGCTACCCATCATTAATTGGAGAAACTAATTAAAACTACAATTCATAATTCATAACCCATCGGATTTAGGATAAGAAAGATATGAAATTTTTTGGATCAGAAATATAATGATTAAATAAAATCCCAAGGCATATAAATAAGTCTGCAACATTTTATGGGTAATCAATAGAATCTCATCAAACACACTCCAGTGAAATGAAATGAAAGAAACACATTACAAATAAATGAAGGCAATTCTCTCCTAGAAAATTAAAAAAAAAGAAAAAAAGAAAAAAAAAAGCCAAGAACACGCAAACTAAGAACAAACAGAGAAATATCAAGACATTTCACCTAAAGTTTTCTCAAGCCTCCCAATTGCTTATTCTATTTCTCCATTAAAGGTGAATACTTTTTCAAAAAAAAAAAAAATTAATAATAACAACTTACAGCACAGATAGCACTACTAGCCACGCACCGACGAGCATGGATCCAAGATTTGCTAAGTCAAATCTAACGGCCCCATTATCGTCGGCCGTCTGATCTGCCGGGTCGTCTTCTGGTGAATCAGCGGGAGAGTCGGACTCCTCTTCCGACGGCGCCGCTGCTTTCTTCTTCTTCTTCTTGCTAGCCTTGGGAGCGTCGGCTGCCTCTTCCGGAGCCGGTGCAGGAGCAGGAGTTGGTGCCTCGGCTTTGAACAGCTCTTTCGGCATCAAGACCTTGTCGATCGTGTAGATCGACACGGGCTGCTCGTCGAGAAGCGTGCCGGTAATCCTCGCCGTTACGATCTTCGTCTTCAAGGTCACTTCCTCGCCGTCGTTCTGCACAGTGAAGTCGAACTTTTTCGCGCCATCGGTGGCCAGCGTGTTCATGATGCCGTTGTTGGACTTCAACATGGGCATGGACATGTATACGGGCACGCCGTGGAACTCGAGCAACGACGCCTTCCCGGACGCCGTCAGGTTCTTGAACTTAGGGAGGAACGCCTTGAACACGTCGTCGAGGGGGCAGAACGCCGTTAAGCCTCCGTCAAGGCTTTCCTGGAAGGTCTTTTCGGCATCGGAGTTGGCTATAAGAGTGTCGGCGAAGACCTTGCAGCCGTGAGCTGACATTATGCCAGTGAGGTTCACCTCGGCGGGGCCCGGGGTGGGGGCCGCTGCGACATCTGACGGGAGGATCTTGCTGATCTGGATGACGGAGATGTTGTACTTGAGTCCCTCCAGAGCCTTGACGAAGAAAACGCCGATGTGGCCGTTGTTTTCCTCCGGAGAAAAACCAACTTTCCCGCCCTTGAGGTCGGTGATGTTGACGAAGCCGGCGGTACCTGGAGCGGATCCGGTGGCCTGGAAGAGAGTAGCGGAGAGGGCGGTTCCGTCGGTGATCTGGTGGAGCTTCTTGGCGTCGAAGTAGTCGAGGAGGACGTGGAGGGAGAGGATGTTCTTGATGGTGTAGATGGAGAGGTGCTTGGCGAGGAGCTCGTTCATGGCGGCATTGTCAACGGCGCAGACGGTGATGGTGGTGCGCCGGTTGATCTCGTCTGCAAGGTGGGTAAGGGAGAGGTAGTGGTTAAAGGTGGAGAAGTCCGGGTGATGGGCTAGCAGGCGCGTGATGTTGTGGGCGTGGGATGTGGGGGAGAGGACGAGGAGGAGGACGGAGAGAGAAAGGACTGTCGCTAGGGTACCGGAGGCCATGGCGGGGCGGAGCTGCATTGTGATTTTAGAGCGAAAGAAGGCAGCTTTTTAGAGATGGAGAGCGAGAAGGTGGAGAGGGCGTTGGGGAGTGAGCTGAGCTGCAGGGGGTGCGAAGTAACAAAAGGGAGAACAGGGCAGTGGAGAGTGTAAGTAAGGTAGTGAGTGGTGGTGGAATGGGGCTTGGATTAGCTCTTAAATTACAAGTGAAGCCACTGTGTTTGAGGATGTGGACTCTAGTTCATCTTTAGCTGGGTTTGGTTTTAGATTGGGACCACTTGTGCCCATTTTCTTCCGTTCTTTATTTATTTATTTTTTAATAGAAAGGTGATTGATTTTGTAATAATAATAATAAAATGGTTTTAATTAGAATGGTGGGGAAGTTTCGTTTTAAGTTGGATTGGGTATTTATCAATTATCTGGGGGTAAATAATTATTTATTTTTAAGAATTTGATGATTAATTTAAGACCTGGTTGGTCCAATGATTAATTGGACTTTGTAGGAGCAAACAACCACACGTACGTACCTTCCCACCCACCCTATCAAAGAAAAACTAAATAAAAATTGATGATTCGTATTCCAAAGGAACAATATAATATAAATGATTTGAATTTCCAAGCAGGATTCATGGATATTTTATATATATTAGTATTACCACTATCAAATCAATGTTTTAACAACGGTTAGGGACACCATCTGACTTTAGAGGTCGGGCTTGGACCATACTAATCTTGCGCTTCACTTTTTAATTAACGAGCAAAGAACCCGCGCATTTGTTGTGTACAAGGAAGATAGATTTAGAGAAATCGAGTTTTATAATGGATAAATTCGAAAAGGTTTATAAGATTGTTTATTTGAGAAAATAATATAAAAGTTAAAATAGTGTTTTTGGGTGGATATTTGAATTGATTTATATATTTATATGTAATAAAATAAATAAAATTTAAAAGTTACAATACTTTATAATAAAATATTTTTTTTAAAATGATTATCGTTCTATAAACATAACACTTTAAGTTTAATGAGTAGAATGCTTACTTTTAAAGGTAGAATATCATATCGAAGTCATATAACTCCTCTTAAAATACAAAACAATATAAATGTTGAATTAATGCTTTTAGATGGAATCTTGAATCGGTTTATATCTTTATATGTAAAAAAAGAAATGAAACATTATTTTTAAAAGATTTACAGTTTCATATACATAATATTTCAAATTTAATGGTTAAAATATCTACGTTTATGAGTAGAATGTCACATTGAAATTACATGACTCTACGCATATTAAATATTAAATACATATTTAATATTGAAATAGAAAAACAAAAAATGAAAAATCGCATCTTTATTAAATGAATGTGTGTGGTGGGAAATTCTCATCAAAATAAGATAAGAGACCTACCAAAATCAAAGAGGAGAATGAGATCCCAAGGTTTTCAAAAAATAGAGAAAAAAAAGAAGAAGAAGAAGAAGAACGATCAAAACTCGGAAATCATGGCATAAAAAAAGGCACTGTATATAATGATCAAATAAAAATATAATAGTGGACCGACAAAAAACAGGAGTTAGCTTGGGAAAAAGGGAGTGGGAATAATATGAGTTAATATAATCTAAAGAAGCTTTCAGATGAATAAATGAGGAGGAGCGATCACGTGGGTTTTAAGGATGCGCTCTTTTTATCGTCAGAAAACACGAGGCAGACAAGACAACCAGTACGTACTTAGTCACACACACAACACCCAAATCCCATACTCCAAGTAATGTATATGGAATAGAATCTGCTAATCTCCCCTCCTTCCCCATCAAAGCTGATCAAAATGGGACCCATTTCACTCTTTAAATTATGTGTTCGAAAATCTCCTTTCAATTTCCCGACTGATGGTTACGTCGGTGAAGTAGTCCAGGAGATTCAGGTTGGGGGTAATTCTGTAGTTTATTTCATAATAGGAGGGCAGTTTGATATGTGCGGGGGAGAAGGAGTGCTACGCACTCCACAGTCCATACAGTGCGAACTTTGCCACGTGGAAGGCTGATGATCCATAGTGTTTCGTCGGCAGAATCCCCCCACCGACAACAGTTTCGTGGCATTGTTTGTCGATTTTTAAAGCTGCAATATTGTTCTTACGTGTCCAATAATATTGAATTGAATTTTGTTCTGTTTTTATTTACCAAACAAAAATGTTTCTGTAAAACAACACTCTCACCACAATCAACAATTCAACACGATTAACGCACTTGATTTAACTGGTGGCAACAAATAAATAAATAAATAAAAATATAAAATCTTCAGGTGTAAAGATGTTTGTGGTTATCAGTAGCTTGTTGTCTTGTCCAAATGGTAGGCCCAATAGAAGACAAATTTTCGTAGATCGTGTGTAATTTCGAATTCAAAATTTGATGTTTGTTCGGGGACAAGATCATATGGACTTTCAAGAAGGTGATGGGTGGGTGGGTGGGAGGGGAAATTCTTCTCTATTTGTTTAGAAAACCCCAAATCAACATTGCCCATTTAAATAAAAACACATAAAAAGAAGAAAAGCCAGCATCAATAACCATTGCTAGATTATATATACAAGATGTAAGCTTCTTTTCGTCTTTTTTATAAGAAGCATGAATGATAGAAAAAGGAGGAGGAATAATATATCAAGATTCACAACTTTTTTTTAACAGAGTAGCTGCTGATTAATTAAAATGTTCTGTTGTTCTGTTTTCCTTAACAACAGTACAAAGAACAACGACAGAGTTAAAAAAATAACAGGAAGACGAATGTTGGACTTAGAACTAAGAACTGGCACGCCGAGCATCCTTTTAAGTCTTTCCAATTTTGTCACATTGGTGCTAGATAGATAGGCCTTTTACATCCATGAGGAACTGGGCAAAAAGAAGAGAGCACTTCTGTTTCATTCGATTCTAAACCATTTATGCTGTAACTCATGATACCTTGTGAAAATCTGAATTTAGACTCCCAAATAACACTTAAAAGAGTGTAGTGGGTATAGTATGACCAATTTTGAATATTCTCTTAGACACTATTGCTAAGACGAGTATTCAATCTAATTGTTAGATAAATTACCAAAATCTAGTCAATCACTATAAATAATTAAAACAGAGATAGAACAAAGTGATTACCTATCTTATCAAATCTTTTGTAAATTGGAGGAGCGCCCACATAGGCTGACCCCCTCCAATGCATGTAACGCATGACCTTAATGTCCATGCTAACCATGCTTCGAATTAAGAGTACGAGGATTAAAGGGAGGCCTTCGTGAGTGGTGCACATGGAGGGCTATATATATCATTCCTCAATTGGTTTTCACACAATCTTGGATCCATACAGAATCTCTCTATTTTTATTCTCTCAAGTAAGCACTTAGGTTGTGGGATTTGTTGAGTGTTATTCTATGTGGTACACTTTACCACAAAGAAGAGACGCTTGAGACTTGTTGAATTATTTAGTCAGGCTGTATAAACTTGTGAACAACTCAAAAAACTGTGCTTAAAGTATTTCGCTGTGCACTCTTAATATCTTTCAAATAATAAAACCAATTTAGTAGCCAGCTAACCCTAAAAGTATTCATCATAGAGAATTTGTCACAAATTGTTCTTGCACACAAAACCTTTGTAAATCTCGAAGACCCAATTTGCAACCTCAATATGTGTTTCGAGCTCTAGAAATAGAATGTGTGATTGGCAGATCAAGAGAAAAAGATACCAGATTGTGTTTGCATGCGTTTCCTATGTTGACAAATTATAAGAGATAAACGTGGATTTTTGGAGGACCCGCCCCTACAAACAAAGTTTGTAAATAATTCTCTCCTATTTTATTGATAGCATTATTACATACTTATAGTCAACTTATTGTGTACAAAGAAACATGTAAAATAAATGATAATTGATTGTTCAAAATAAGACAAGTCTACCTCTTATTCTTCAGCCAAAATTACTCATAGTTTCCAATGACAATCCCATCAATTACGTACTTTCCCAGTTGGATGTTATACGTCCGTATCATTTCGAAAATTGAACTTTAATCACCCGTAGTCTATTTCTTCTTCTTCGTCTTTCATTACTTCTTTTTTAGAAAAAATTCCTTTGATCAAAAATAATTTTTTGCAAAGATGGCCGGACACAAGGTTCTTGTCACAATTAAAGTAGTCACTTTTTCCTCATTTCTTGTAACTCGCCATGACTGAGGCGCCAAATGGGTAGTGCTTTTGTTCTTGATAAACTTGCTGAAAGCAATAGGGGTTTTGTTGATTCCATGAACTCAAATCGTTTGGTCTCTATCGTCAATAGTTTCTTAGCGTGTCTTGTTTCAAATAATTGGGACATGCCTATAGCATCTGTGATGGACACTAGCCTTGTAGGTTGTACATCTGTGAGTATGGGCTCCTTGAGTCCGCTAATGAAGCACCCCAGTTGGTGCTTGGAAGCCAGGTCTCCAACTTGACTTAAAAGCTGCTCAAATTGTAATTGATATTCTCAAATTGTTCCCGTTTGGCGCAGCTTGCTCAAAGTATCGAAATTATCCTCAAACATGGTGGGTCCGTAGCGAATACGGAGTCCTCTTTTTAGTGCCTCCCAGGATGTGATTTCTTCTATATCTTTAAATAATTAGTACCACATCTGCACCCCTCCTTCCAAGTAATAAATGGCTAATAGTAATTTTTCAATCTCTTCCCTTTGTTGGTAGTTGGATCCACCCGGTAGATCCAACTAGTCGGATTGTCCAAGCCATTGTACTTCGAAAAGTCCAACTTGGCCAGTTTGGAAACTGTCGAGTTGTTCCCACCACCATAGTTTCGTCCATTTCTATTCCTTGACCCCGATTCTTCTCTATCACCAAAACTCTTGTTGGCCAAAGAATCCACCTTGGCATTTGTCTTATCAAATTTTTTCATTAAGCATTCCATAAAGCTCCCAAAATTAGCCATTTATTGTTCCAAACGCTCAACTCGAGAGTTTGCCATAACCTGTTTTGATGCCAAAATATTACAAGCTCTAGCAATGGAACATGTGACTAGTAGATCAAGAGGAAAAGACACCGGATTGTGTTTGCGTGCGTTTCCTATGTTGACAAATTGTAATAGATAAATGTAGATTTTTAGAGGAATCAGCCTCTACAAATAAAGTTTGTGAATAATTTTCTCCTATTTCATTGATAGCATCATTACATACTTATAGTCAACTTATTGCATACAAGGAAACATGTAGAATAAATAATGGAATAAATACTAATTGATTGTCTAAAATAGACTTGCCTCTTATTCTCCTGTCAAAATTACTCATAGTTGCCAACGATATTCTCACCAATTACGTTCTTTCCAAGTTGAATGTTATACGTCTGTATCAGTATGGCACTTTCATCTCCCACCGTAGTGGCTTCAAAAACTCTGGTCTTTCTATACGTGAATCACCTTCATGAATGAACTAGACCTTCATGAATGAACCTAGTTTGCTTCAAATTGGAACTTTATCAGACTTTGTGC
>QEOT01005697.1:18571-77890 GCA_003123785.1 Pterocarya stenoptera | reverse complement strand
TATGACTAATCCTTATCCTTTTAGAGTATCATGAGGATTTGGTTAACACTTCTTGAGGTAGTGATAAAGCCTCATGGTGAACACCAGGCCCGAAAAAAAAAAAAAAAAGGGTGCCTCATGCTGAAGAAGAAACATATTGTCAGGTTAATAAACAGAATCAGATATAATACAGTTGAAAAAAAAACTGTCTAGTTTCAAAAGTCAACCACAGTAACTATTTGAAGGTGTTTCTTGCTCCGAAGACAGACCTGATGCAGTATCATGGGTTTGTTGGCAAACTCAACCAGCGGCTTTGGCACACTGAGTGTCAAAGGCCTCAACCGTGTTCCAAACCCTCCAACGAGAATAAGCGCCTTCATGGTGACAACCTAAATCCTCTTCACCTATATTGTAAACCACCAAATTAACATAATAGTAGGGAAAAAGCACAAAATCTGGTATAAATATTGAATTGATTCATGTTCTCGTCGAAACACCTATTGGAAGCCACAGAAATTGCCGCCGGTCACTTCCAGCCACCCAGACCTGAGACCCACCGTCGTAGCTGGTCCTCCTCTCTTGGTGAGTTGAATCCTTCTCTGTAGCACGATGCCCTTTACCGTAAGCCTATCTGCTTCTTTTTAGGCTCCGCTTGGATATACAGATAAGAAGGAATGAGATGTTTTGAATAAAATATTAATAGAATATATTTTTTAGTATTATTTTTATGTTAAAATTTGAAAAAATTGAATTATTTATTATATTTTTATATAGAAATTTAAAAAAATTGTAATGATTGAGATGAGATGAGATGAGATGGTAGTTTTGTGTAAACAAACGGGGTCTTAAAGTTTTGTTTTCAGCGTTTCCAAAGAGTCTTGTTTTTTGTTATTACAAAAACACCCTTTCATTGCCTTTAGATTTCCGAAAAAGCCTTGAATACTTTTAAGCGTAATTTACACTTCTGCTCTCATTTGTAAGCCATAGCAGGATATTATATAGATTGAGCAATACTATGCATTATCTTACACACCACACATTAAATTATTATTTTTTTTAAATTTTTTTTCAATTTTTATTTTATTTTACTCTTCTTGAAATATTTATATTTTTTTATTCATCATCCATATAATAAACATTTAATAAGAGAAACAAATAAAAAAAATAAAAAAATTATGGTGTGTGGTGTGTTGGATAATGCAAAGATTAATTCATATAGATAATCCTATTATGCCTCCTCAATTTATTCACTTCGTGTGCCCCTAGTAGGAATGAAAGATGGTCAATCCAGATTGAAGAAACCGACAGGACCAGTCAAGTCCGGATTGGACCGAATTAGGAGCTAGTTGTTTTCGATCCAAGGAAGTACAAATTTTCGATCTTCGATCTGATCTCGGAGTGGGGGTTTTTCAGGCCGAACCGATTGAATAGGGAAATAAATATTTTTATTTTATATATATTATTTTATATAATGATTGGATAATAAATTATGTAATTTTTATCTAACTTATCCTTATTTACAATATAAAATTTTAAATATGTAATTACAAATTAATATTCTATTAATTGTATATTATCAATTATCTATCACCAATTCATCATTAACTAATTACTAATATATACATAATATATATATTAATAACATTTTATAGTCTAATAAATTCTCAACATATTCCTTTTGAATCTTTGATAAATACATAATACATTAGTATATTAATTACATTTTATACCCTAATACTAATATTGTTAGTAATCCACTTTAAGTTTATATTTATTTATACATATGGTAGGTTATACTGCTATACTACTTATTCTCATGTATATGATTGGTTATACCATTTCTTGTTATCTAATATATATTATACCTGTGTTTGAGATATGATTGGTTATACTGCCTGTTATTATCTAATATATATTAGATAAATTTTTGTGAAATACCTAAGTTGCAACTGCAAGTGAGTATAAAGCAATTACAAATATTAATGTAATTAATTAATGTATGATATGAATATCAATTAACTACCCTCTCACTAATTCACCATTAACTAATTATTAACATTTAAATCTAATTAAAGTTCTAATTTATTAGACAAATTTTTTTAAAATAGCTAATACAATGATTTATATACAAAATATAAAAACTTAAAAGTTTAGTATATTGACAATTATTATAAATTCATAATACATTGACATACTCTAAGTTAGGAACAAATTAGCAATTAACATCATAAATATAATTATAATTAATTATTGTTTAATGAGTTAATAAATAATCCACATCAAATAGTTTACTTAATTTTAATTTTACTAATTTAAATAATTTTTTAAATTAATTTATGTGCCAAAAAGATTTAAAAAAATCACAAGTTAAAAACAACTTAATGTGTCAAGCCAAAAAATGTAGGAGGCTAGGAGCTGTCAGGAGGATAATTGTATAATTTGTATTGATGTAAATGCTTTATGCTACTGTTATAGTGTTATTTCATATTTGAGAGCTATGTATTTTTTAGAAATTCTGATGTAAATTACTAAATATGACTTATAGGCTTCTACTGTTATTTTTTTAGACCTTCTTTTGATTTTCAATTTTCATTATCTGTGCTTAGGAGTGATTTTTTTTTTCTTTCTTTTAGAATGCAGATTTGATTCTTTGTTAGTATGTTACTTACATGATGTGCATAGTATAATTTTCAATTTTCAATTCAACCTTGTTTAAATTGTTTGGATGGATATAGAAAATTTTTATCTTTTTGTAGTAAAATCTTTTATTCAAATTTATTGTATATAGACAATTTTCCTTTTATGATTATTTTTATTTTCCTTTTAAGTTCTTTTTTGGCTTAAAATTGGATATAATGTTAGTGAGCTTTTACTATTGGGCCGAAACTATAGGATATAATAAGGATTGGGCCATTGGCCTATTTGGTATAGGGTTGGACTGATAGGACTGGACCGTCCTGAATGGGACCAGAAACGTCCTTATGGCTGTTCTGCCCGGTTCAGGGTTGGAAAATCCTGGACCAAAGAGATTTGGTATGGTCTGGTCCACAAAACCTCTTATGGATCGACCGGACCGAATCGAATTCACCCATACCCCTTGTGCAAATTACACTTTTCTTTTTTCTTTTTGCTTTTTTATTTTAAACATTTTTTTAAACATGTTTAAACATTTTTAAAAAATAAAAAAATATCAATACACTAATAGTNCAGCTTTTATGTTATGCAAAACTGTCATGCTAGAAAAGTTTTATGATCCAATAGATAAGATATTTTTATGAGATCGAATTTCTTTACCGGGCATTGTTTTACAAATGTACATAGTATTCCTAATCTATGGGAAGGGGTGCTACATCATGATAAACTGAAATTGAAAAATTATGAAATAGCAACGATCACCAAATACAGCGTAAGTAAGAGTTTGGCATAGAGGAGAATCCGCTAAGTCAACCAGATTTGGTAAAATGACAGCTAAATCAGTATGCAAATTGCAAGCAATTGTTGATTTTCTAAACTGGGGTAAATAGAAAATTCTTATCATTAGTTAGCTATAAAAGAAACTACTTGTTATGAAATATATAAAAGAAAAATAGTAAGTGCTTATCAAGTTTTGCTTTCAAGACAACCAAAAAACAAAAAAGTTCATAAATTTATTAGCAGATAGAATAAAATTGCACCAAATTCTATCTCGAAAATACATTATTTCTACTCTGGAACCGTGTAAAGAGGATATCATTCAGTGAGGTAAATAATTAAATTTAATCATAATCGTTTAGATAAATAGATATTTGCAATATATAATCAAAGGTAGATTAAAAACAAAAAATATTAAAACTTACATAGAGAATTAGTAGAGAAAGAGAGCTGCTAACCATTCTACTAAGACTGACAAAGACTTAGCTATAAAAGCGAGGAAACTTCAGAAATTTGAGAGTCTACGGCTTGCGATAGAGCTCGTTTCTGGTTCAGTTGGGTAACGTAGGCCTTGGGGTGCCCCAATCGGGGTTACTTGTAACAAAAGGCTGGAAGTTTGCCCGTCAGCCCGAACATCAATTGCAGAACACAAATATGGATTTTAAATATTCTTTTCTGTCTATACCCTAGATAACAACACTGAAAATATAACGAAAATATAAACATAAATAAAAAATATAAATCCCAAACCATAGACAAACAGAAAAGAAAACACATAAAATTTTTTTTAAAAATCCTAACAAACGAGAAAACCAAATTAGATATGTATTTAAATAGCATCTGTTTCCTATTCAGTCACTCTACCAAATGGCAGCTCAGCATCTGTCACTACTATTGGTAACATCAAACTGACCGATACCATCACTTTGAGGGATGTACTATGCGTACCATCCTTTTCTTTTAATCTAATTTCAGCAACCAAATTGGCTGCATCTCACCATTGTTGCTTACTTTTCTTTTCCAACTATTGTTTTCTTCAGGACTTACATTCTTGGACAACTATTAAAAAGGGTGAGCTAAGGAATGGCCTGTACCACCTCATCTGCACAGCAGTTCCTTCTTCAGCATTAGCAACTTTTCTTTCACAGCATTTCAATCAAGACACTCAAGTTTTTAACATCTATACTCCTGTTACACGTTTTGTCCATGTTTCTGACCTTTCGCACTTTCGCCTTGGTCATTTATCTTTTTCCAAGCTTTTCATCTATTAAGATGTTGCTTGATTTTATATCCCTGTGGTAAATCCGCGGTACAGCAGAGTTGTGGAGATAAGCAAGGCCGTCGGCCGTTTGGTGAGCAATGGTGAGCCGCCGGCGCCAGGTGAGCGAGGCCCGCTTGGCGGAATGAGTCCCGTGGAGATGATCGAAAAGGTTTCCATTCGGAATGTACTCGTAGATTAGAAGAGGCTGCTCAAGCTGAACACAGCAGCCCAGAAATCGAACAAGGCTTCGATGGTTAACCTGGCACAGAATTCGGACCTCGTTGAGAATTTGATCACTGCACTTTGTGCTGCCAAGCTTGGCACGCTTGACGGCAATGTGGGTTCCATCATCTAAAGTTCCCTTGAAAACCTCGCCAAAACCACCGGAGCCAAGGAGTTTGTCCCTGGAGAAGTTGTTTGTTGCTTTTGTTATTTCTTTGGCCATGAAGATCCTGGCCGATTTCCAACCGTTGTTGGCATTTAAGATGTCTGTCCGCACCTTCCTTGCACTCGATTGGGTGGCTTCTCTCCTCGTGCGCTGCCGCTGCTTGTACACTATAGCCGCGACCAAGGCTCCAACTAGCATTGCACGGCAGCGGACGCGCCTAATGAATTCAGAATAATCACAAAAACTGAGTCCGTTTCCTTGCCATCTCATATATATTTCCATGCCGAAATCAGTCATCGAATCTATTTACAAGTACTTGCATATATGCTATGTTACTGCAGTACTGCAGTTTTTTTTTAATATATAGTTCAAACAATTCAAATGTACGTATGGAAAGTCAAATGTAGCACTTGCATCAATGCATGTATAATTCATGCAGGGGAAACACACCATTAATTGCGAGTCTGTGGGAATTAGGAGTACATTGTACATACCTCCAAAGAGTGCAGTTCTACTCTTTCGACGTTTGCAGCGTCTCCCATGTGGGCATTTCACATCTACCAAGATGGCGATCAGAGAGAAAGAGGGGAAGACAAAAAGATAGAATTAAGAACCATCATATCAATGAAAAAGGCATGCATGTATGCTTTGTATGTAATTCATGTGGATTACAGATCATTTCACAAGAGAAGAATTTACATATATGCTTTATTTCAATTAATGTTGGATTGTCAGATTAGATAATTATTAGTATGGTATAGTAGTAGTACTGGACCACTGTATGGTTCCCCATTCAAGAGAATCATGAAGACAGAAGACTTGAGAGGACCTGATGGATTAATGTTTGACAATTTCAATTTATTATGATCAGTTGTGTTAAATCCCAGTTCTTTTTCGTGGCAACAAATTAGTAGTAACCTGTAATATTATCATGTCTTGTTCCCAACGTACGAACCGAAAATATGAAAGATTAACAAACATGGGAAAAGTTTTTACACCTTTAAGCACATGATGGCCACCCCGTTGTCTATAGTCAGGGATTGCTATTTGAAAAAAAAAAAACAGAAACAATCGTCATAATCAATACATAATTACAACTATGCTCTATATGTTAAGCGTAAGAAATTTAGCAAATTAATTAAGAGGCCAATGAAACTCACTGATACAAACTCCATTATTGGAGTCCCAACGGAACCCGGCCTTGCATAAGCACCTTCTCAGACCAGCACTCGCCGGATCCAGCAAACAGACTGAATTCAACAAGTCCCGGCAATCCACCGGCATTTTGCAGAGTGGCTCCTTGGGCGATGCCCACTCTATCTCCACCCCAGGCTCAGGCCACTTGCTCACAGGCAAAGACATATCCAAATTGACGAAACTTTCATACGCTGAACACTGCTCCTTTCGAACCCTCATCTTGTATGCGCTTCCAGACCGACCTGTCTTGTACCAACAACATAGCGACGAGGCCCGAGTACAGGCTGCTGCCACCGCCGCATTATTACTGACGAAGTTGTGGCAAACGCTTGCCGACGAGCAATTCATTGAAAGTTGAAGCATTTCGGAGGAACAGTTCATGAGAAAGACCGTGTTGCTGCTGGCGATGTTGAAGGGGAGGTTATCGTCAAGAAGGATTCCCTGGCTCCAAAAATCAGCCGCCATGCACGTATTCCTGGCTAAGCAGGGAGGACGGATGATTAGACGCTGCGTCAAAGGTTGACGGACGCGATCACATAGGATGAGTCGTTGAGCGCTTTGAGCCGTAGCGTGCCGGCGTTGCACTGAACCTTGTAGGATTGGTCACCGCAGCTAGGCCCGGTGCTTAGTGGATATGGCACTGGTGTGCGGCCACAGTCTGGACACCGCTTTGCGGCAACGATGCTTTCGGAGAATGATAACATTAAAGCTAACGTGAGGATCATTATCAGGGAATTCATGTCGTTCTGCCTTGGGGTTTTGTGTGCTTTTATGTGATAGTGGAGCCTAGGTGAGGGAAATGGCCACTTGGTTAGGTCTGGATAGCTTATCGCTCTTTTGTTTAATCTGGATATGTCCAAAACAAAATTCATAACAAATATGTAATATTACAAAAAATGTATTCCAAATGGGATATATGCTCTCTGAATGAATGAAATTATATATGAAATTGTGAGGCAGCGCCAATTAGGGGTGTAAAAATTAATGGGGAAACCAAAAAATGGATCTGAACTAAGACCCGTTCCCTTAATTAGTTCCAAAATTGGTTGGTACTGGTTCGGTTCCAGTTCTATACTTTTTAGGACCAGATCGGACTGGACCAATTCACTATATTATATATTTTAAATTAATTTTTTTAATATCATATATAATTTTTATATTATATATAATATATAATAATATAAATTATAGTTATATATAAGATAATATTATTATAATTTATAACATAAAACTTTAATGTTAAACGTGAAAATTTATTTGATCATATCATTTAAACATAATATATATATTAATAATATTTTATGGCCTAATAAATTTTCCACATATTCCTTTTGATAAATGCATAATACATTAGTAATACTAATATACATTATTATATGAATTACATTTCACTTTAATTAATTAGAATACATTAGTATACTAATGTATATTAGTATATTAACTACATTTTATGCCCTAATACTAATATTATTAAAACCGGACCAAAACCAGTAAAACCGAAAGTACCAGTTTAAGAGAAAATCCGATGTGTAATCAGTTTTCAAAAATGCAAAACTGGTACATATTGGTTCGGTCATAAATTTTGTCCAAATTAACCGGAACGGTTACAATACCCCTACACGAATGAGTGTGCATTACCTGAAATTTCGGACTATGTTCAGTGGTACTACTGCATGCGAAGATTGATCTTGTGCTCAGAAATGATCATGAAGGGAAGCTGGGAATCAAAGTACCCATGTTCCAATTTTCCTCAGACTTGGGGGTGATTTTCTAGAATTGCATGCACGTTTCTTGGGCAATTGTTCAATGGGCTGTCCCTTCTGTTGTTGTCCTTTTCTTTTGTTGTTACGGACTGTTTTAGGGCAACTAATTATATATCAATGTAGCTGTTGCATAATTAAGAACTCTCAACTAGGATGTATGCATGCTGCATTAGTTTAGTACTGTAAATACCAGTTATATTCCACTGTTCAAGCCTGAGTTTTTTTTTTATTATTTTATTTTTTTGGTGGCGCTCAAATTCCTGCAAGAGATCACAGACAACATTCCCATGAGGATTTGAATGACTCAGAAGAGATGACATACGTTCTCTGTTAGAATGAGGGTGGACAATTTCCAAAACTTGTGTCCCACCCTCCATCTCGTTGAGTGATGAAGATATGGTATTATGCCCATTTCGAGCTCAATTCCCCACATAAATTAACGACTCACTTGTTTACTTAATTAAAATTTGAAGATCCCAAGCTACTCATCCAGTTTTTTTAGCTTCCCAAGATCAATTCCCCAATAAACAATTAGAACCTGCATTTGATCAACTTCACTTCATTCGTTTATTCACAGCCGACGAAGTGCAGACGGAGCACCATGCATGTAGCTAGCTCGATCATATCGGAGAATGTAGCAATCTCTCGTATATACAGGTCCCATGATGGAAGTCCAAAAAGGGATCAAACAGGAACCCAAAGGAACTCGTGGCAGAAATATTTAGCAATTATATATAAATATAATATATATGTGTGTGTGCGCGCCACGCGCGCGCACGTCATTATGTGTGTAGGGTATAAACGATGGTACCTGGGAATTTTGAGCAAAACGTGAAAAATTCTATTTTTGCAAGTTAGTGTACTGGAGACAGTATCCTCGCCATGCACGTTACTCAAATGGAAAACCTTTGCGAGAAGGGAATAAATTTCCCTTCCTGGGCAATGCAAGGTTCGCCCAACTCAAGGCCCAGACGGACCAGCAAATAGCCCAGAAGGAAGGAATGGGGTAGGATGGGTTTAGCCCAAGAGAGACCCACCCAGTGGCAACGATGGTCATACCACCAGCATGGCTTGTAGCTAGCACAGCTAGATAGCAGGTACGTCGCATTAAATGAACAGAGAAGCCGTCATGCAAGGGGCCGGCACTCCGCATTAAATGAGCACCTACTCATCCCTACCACCAAGGTAGTGGAAACATCACCCCTCACCTGCCACCAAGGACAAGTAGAAGGGAGAAGGGACAAATTGTGTGTAGCGCGACAGGTGACGGTAGATATGACAGAAAAGGCTCTATAACCAATGCGGTGCACAGTACGACTTACCATGATCTACTAACAACCAAATGGACCACCCCGACCAAATATATATTCGCCAAGGACACAAGTAAGAGGGACTTCTTCCCTAGTAGCTATATGTCGCTCAAGCTCCTCTTTCATTCTAACATTCTAACTTTGATATTGGAGGTACCCCATATCGCCCGAGCCCCTCACCTCTGGATCTTGCAGGCCCATTCCAACGGAACATCCCATTGCCTAGGATAAGAAACACGACATTGACATCTTGATTTGTAAGAAAAGTTAAATTTTGCCTATCAACAATATGAAGGTCGTATTCTCCGTACAAGCTTGTGAGTAAAATTAGTCATGTAATATATAAGGGGCACGTACATGATTTTATTCATATTGCCAAAGCCTATGCGCGGCGGTAGAAAGGAAGCTAGACAATTTTGTCACGGGGAGACTCCATGGCGGCGATTTCAACTATTCCACAACGTACCCTCAATTGACCTAATTAAGACTGACAATAATTAAATATGATCCATACGTACAAAATTTCTCCTGATAATATGTAAAGATTGAGCTGGAAACCAAAATCAACGCTCGCAGAACTCATGCAATTCTAGTGCATGCAATAGGCAACCTATAAATTGATTTAGCTTGGAAGCATATATATATATATATATATATATATTTATAGTATTAAGGGTGCTACGCACTGCAAGGCACGTATGCCACTTGCACGTAGTGCCCGGTTGCACAAGACCTGAAGATCATCAATTTTGTAAACAGCTCAAGTGCTTCATACCCTAAGCCATTTCTTGCATAGCCAGCAATCATAGCCTGGGGTGTAAATGGACCAGACCGAAAGTCTCCAGAGTTGGTTTCGGTCCAATGAATAGGGGTATTTCGATCTTCGGTCCAGTCTCGGGGTGGGAATTTTTCGGACCAGACCGGACCAAACCAGACCGGACGACCGAACCCAAAATTTTTATTTTTATTTTTATAAATATATTATTTTATATAATAATTATATAATAAATTATATAATTTTCATCTAACATATCCCTATTTACAATATAAAATTATAATATATTCACATTCTCTAAGTTAGTAACAAAATAATAATTAACATTATCAATATAATTATATAATTATAAATTGATAACTAAACTAAATCACTAAAACTATAATCTATAATTATAAAGAAATCACTATAAGTCTATATGACTATAAGTCTATAAATATATATAGTATTAAATTATTAATATCACTATGACTAATGACTATAAGTTTATAACTAATACTAATATATAATTATACTAATAGTATAATATTAATACTATTATATAGTGTAATATATTATATAACTTTACTAAATCACTATATCATTATAATACATACACACAAGTCTATATGTAGTAGTAATAATAACACTATAATAGTATAATATATAGTATTAGTATATATTAATATATTATAAGAGTTATAGGATTATAACATAATATATGTCTAATAGTATAGTATTAATATCACTATAAGTTATAACTATATATACCTAATAGGCTTATAGGCTAATAAAATGATTTTAAAAAAATTGTAAAAAGAAAAAAAAAAAAGAGGTTGGACCGAATGGACCGGACCGGACCGATAACTACCGAAACCGGACCGAAACGAATGGGTGTTTGGTGCAAGAAAATTAGTGGATCTTTTGTGGCCGGACCAATCCATTTACACCCCTAATCATAATCATAGGTCATTAAATTTTTTAATCCCCCTTTAAAGATGTCACCACTGGGCGTCCCCCACTTTTTTCATTGATTGAGTACTTCATTAAAATCATCAATACAACACCAAGGACCTGGAAAGATCTAGTTATAGATTTCACGTCTTTTCAAAAATTTGCTTTGAATTATGAGAAAGCTACAAGTGTGAGAATAAATAATTGATGATGCATATCATTATATATATTTATAAAAGACATGAGAAAGAAGAGGGTGTACTGTACGTGGGATATTGGAGCTAGCAGTGCGTACGTAGCTAGTTGGGCGGAAGGAATCCCCCGAGAGTTTCTTAAAAATTTTACTTTCTTTTTCGTGTAATGTTTGGAAATCATTGGGTAATTAAAGAAATTATAATTAATTTCCTTTATATTAATACTGACCGGTTCAATATCTACACCCAGTCACCATACTAGTAAGAGGCCTCCTTTGTTGCCTGAGGCCGAATAATTCACAAAATTATAGAAATCCCAACTATTTACAATAGATAAAACACTATAGTTTTCAAGAAAAAGATTGTATCCAGATTATAATTCTTAATATCGGCCCTAATTAATGATTTGATTGCCTTGGTCCGAGCCAAATCCCTGCAATTCCAAATCATGTCTTCATTTTGATGGGGGAGGTCTTCAGTTTTTTTTTTTTGGAGTGTGGTAAAACTGATCTAAAATATGGAATGGACCTTGATACTTCTCTTTTTTAATTAATTTTTTCAACTCGTTCAGATTTTAATTTCAGCAACACCTAAGCTAAATCTGCATCATCTGAAGAGCATACTAGGTTCTCTTGTTTTCCCTCTCTCTTTGGGCTTTTCTGTTTTTTCTTTACTCGCTGGTGGTCTTCAGAAATAATAGAGGTTCAATTTCGACAGCTTTTCTTTTGAGTTTACCCTCTTCCTCAAGTCTGGGTAGGGACTTGTTAAAGTCTGCTATTTTGACAACTTGAGTTTGGATCTCAGGTATAGGGAAATATTTTTCCGTATGGGAGACTTCAATTTTGCAGGGCCTTTTTTTCTTGACTCTATGTGGTTGTACTTTAATTGATGGGTCATGCTGAGTAAAAGTTGAGAGTGGGGAGATGGGCTTTCATTGAATATCCGGATCTTGATTTGCTTTTTGGTCTTGACTTGGCTGTTCCTGTTCACTTGGACCTTTGACTTTCTTTACTGATGTAGATGTCGTCGTCTGAGAAGTATGCGGGTTGACTGTGTAGAGAATTAAGAACAAATAGAAGCGGAATTTTGGTAATATGGTGACACTTCTGTGAGGATATTTGTCCTACAAGTTGGTGATAAATAAAGGGAATTAAGTAAGTTCATTTGTGCACCAATGGCCTCTATTTATAGGCCAACATGCACCGGTTGGCAAAAGGGCACAACTATTAGTAAACCAATGGTAATCCAAAAGTCACAACCATTGAGAAGTGACACAACCTTTTGACTAAATCAAAAGGTTGTGTCTCTTGACACTTTGTTAAACATCACCCCTTATGGGAACCATCACCATGTTAGAAGGTGTCATTCCAAGGAGTACACCGTTTGGTGATCACACCCCTTAGAATAACATCTCCCACTTGATCATACAAAACGGTAACTCTCCAGTTGAGTATTTTACCTTGGTACCAATATGAGCTTTCTACTACTCAACTCTCATCTGCATACTCTTGCAGATCGGCGTCAGAGCATGACAAGCCTCTACGTGTACACGTTTTTGTCATTACCTTATCTGACCGCACCCTTTACCATATGTGCTCCCACTGATCACATATTAGAGGTGACTTCATTTCACCAAAAAAAAATATTTAGTGAACTGCATCAATTCTCCGTGACTGGATTAATAATCCAGATCCCATGATTGGATTAACTATCCATATCTCTGTCATAATTGACGACTTCAGCCAAATACATAATACATGTATCGACCTGCGTTGAATTTTCGTTAAGTACTTCCTCTAGAGGCTATTCCTGAGGTTTTCCCTAATCACCTTATCAACGACTTTGCAAATGATTAACCGTTTAGTTGGGTAATCAAATCACATTTCACTAAAACTTTAGTGAACGGCACTGAATTTTCGTTAAGTATTTATTCACCTAAGTCTTTCCTTAATCACCTTATCAGCAACTTTACCATGATCAACCTTTTACTTGGTTAATCAACATGCATTGAAATTTCATCAAGTACTCACCCTAAGACCATTACTGAGATTTTCCTTGATCACCTTATCAGTGGCTTTACAAATGACCAAAATTTTTATTTGGATATCACCATAACTCCAATTTTCTAGGCGTCCCCAGAACTTCCTGAGTTATGCATGTCGACCATGAGATTGCTTCACCTATGTTTCTCTCAATCCCATTCTAGTCACATGTTCTCTGAATTTCTCCAGAGATGAGCCTTTGGTCATCGGATCTGCTACCATCTCGGTCGAGGAAATAAAATTAATCTTGACCTCACCTCTTTCCACTATATCTAAAATATAGTGATAATGCACATCAATGTGTTTTCCCTTAAAACTTTGTGTTCCACTTTTTATCAATGAAATGGCAAACTGATTATCACAAAACACATTAATTGGTTCTGTGGATGTATCCAAATTCAAGCTTTCAACAAAACATTTTATCCAAACCACATTACTCACTGTAGTACTACAAGCAATATACTCTGCTTCCATAGTAGACTTAGCAACACAGCCCTGTTTTTTACTTAACCAAGAAACTGCTGTTCCACCAAATAAAAATATATATCCAGATATAGATTTTCTATCATCTACATCACTTCCAAAATCAGCATCACTATAGCCAATTAATTCTAGATCATTTTTTCCAAAGAAAAATTTTAAATTTTTGGTACCTTGTAAATATCTTAATATACGCTTCACTGCTTGCCAATGTTCTTTACCTGGATTGGATTGAAATTTGCTTACCAATCCTACTGCATGACAAATATCAGGTCTGGTACTAGTCATTGCATACATGAGGCTTCCCACAGCTTGAGCATATGGAACTTTAAACATTTCACTTATTTCCTCTTCATCTTTTGGGCACATTCTTTTATTTAAAGTATGAGCTTTGCAAACAGGCGTACTTAAAGATTTACAATTTTCCATACCAAATCTTTTAAGCACTTTTTCTAGATACTTTTCTTGATCTAAATACAATAGATTTGAATTTCTATCTCTAAAAATTCTTATACCAAGAACATAAGCGGCTTCACCCATGTCTTTCATTTCAAATTTAGATTTCAAGAATTCTTTTGTTTCATGCATCATATCTAGACAATTACTTGCCAGTAATATATCATCAACATACAATGATAATATTGTTAATTTATTATCATTTTTCCATATGTATACACAATGATCTAGTGGACTCATTTCATATCCCATTTCTAAAATGGCTTGGTGAAATTTCAAGTACCACTGTCTTGAAAATTGCTTAAGTCCATACAGTGACTTCCTCAACCTATAGACTTTTTCTTCATGTCCATTAATTTGGAATCCTTCTGGTTGAATCATAAAGATATCCTCTTTTAATTCACCATTGAGAAAAGTTGTTTTTACATCTAACTGATGTAATTCCAAATTCATCCTAACAACGATAGACATGATGATCCTTACGGATGTGAACTTCGCTACAGGCGAATACGTATCCACAAAATCTACACCTGGTTGTTGAGTATATCCCTTGGCCACTAATCTTGCTTTATACCTTTCCAAACTACCATCAATTTTAATTTTTCTTCTGAGAATCCATTTACAACCAATAGCTTTTCTATCTTTTGGAAGATCTGTTAACTCCCAAACATTATTTTTGTTTATTGATTATATTTCATCTTTCATGGCCTCAAGCCATTTATCTGAATCAATGCTATTGATTACTTTAGAAAAATTTTCAGGATCATTATCTAAATTTGCCAAACTGGTATTTAGTACATAATGATCTTGAAATAATATTGATGGTCTTCTGGATCTTTTACTCCCACTGTCTCCAATATCAATATCTGAAGATTGATTTTTATCTGACTTTCTTTTATTATTATTATTCTGCATTTGAATAATATCAGAATTTTCATTGTCAGAGTATATGGAGATCTATTGATTCTCTAAATCATTTAATAAATCTATTTGATCAACAGGAGTAATAAGGTTTGTATTTTCCAAGAAAACAACATCCCTACTTTCTATCAATCCTTTTCAGAATGATAAAATCTATAGCCACTTCCGTTTTCTACATATCCAATAAACCTGCATTCCCAGGTTTTACTTTTTAATTTATCCCTTAGTGGTCTTATGATAAGTACTTGTGTCTTACAACTCCACACTTTGAGCTTGTTTAAATCTGGTTTATGTCTCGTCCATAATTCGTAAGGTGTAAGAGATTTTGCTTTGGTTTCAACTCTATTTAATTTATACATAGCAGTCGATAATGCTTCACCCCAAAAATGTATTGGTAGATCAGCATATGCCATCATCGATCGCACCATATCCAATAGAGTTCTATTTTTCCTTTCTGCAATGCCATTCTGTTGAGGTTTATATGGCATAGTATAAATGTGTCTTATACCATTCAATTTACAGAAATTATCCAAAGCTTCAAATTCTCCTCCTCTATCACTATTCAAACTTTTAATGGGCCTACCTAACTGGGTTTCTACTTCTAATTTAAATTCTTTAAATTTCTCAATTGCTTCAGATTTATGCTTGAGTAAGTAGATATGCCCATATCTTGAATAATCATCAGTGAAAGTAATAAAGTACTTCATTCCTCTATGGGTTTTTGTTTTAAAAGGTCCACAAACATCAGAATGTATAATTTCTAGTAAATCCGTGGATTTCCAACTTCTTGAAAAAGATTTACTACTCATTTTTCCTTTGATACATGGTTCACATATATCAAAATTATTTGAGTTTATTTATGGTATTAATCCACTTTTACACATTCTGATCATCTTATTTTTATTTATATGGCCCAATCTTAAATGCCATAAATATGTACAATCTGTAGACACATTTAAATAATCAGAAATAGGTACTTTATTAATATCAACATTTAGTACATACATATCGTGATCTTTCACACCTTTCACTGACACATTACCCTTACTTATTACAACGGTTCCAGACTTAAACTCAACTGTGTAGCCTTTCTTATCTAGTACAGGCATTGATACTAAATTTCTACGAATACTAGGTACATATATATAAAACATCACTAAGTAAAATGACTGAACCATTCACTTTAAATTTACATGTACCTTGCCCTAAGACATCGCAGTATGTATTGTTTCCCATATATACACTGTGATCTCCTGTTTGTTTATCTTCAAGTTTGACAAACATCTCTTTGTTTCTGCATATATGTCTTGTTGCTGCAGAGTCAACACACCATGAATCTGACGCTGGTTCCACTAGCATTACTTCTGAGACTGTCATCACAATTTCCTTGATTTCTTGTACTTTTCTTTTATTAGGACATTGTGATTTGTAATGCCCCTTCTTTCCATACTTAAAACAGTTTCCAGAAAATGGTTTATTCTGTTTCCTTTTTAACCATTTCTTTTTCTTAAACTGTTTTGGCTTCATCTTGTTCTGTGAAGAACGGTTGTCCTGAACCATCAATAAATTGGATGACTCACTATCTTTATTCCTTCTCTTCATTCTTTCTCTTTCAAGTACTAAAAGTACTGGAAACGATATCATCGTTACTTCATTTCCACTGTGTGTTAAAGAAGTAACAATGTGATCCCAAGATGAAGAAAGACTATTTAGTATGGTTGTAACTTGCATTTTATCAGAGAGTGAATGACCAGCATCATGTAATTCTTTTGCAATTAACTCCATTTGAAGTACATGATCCCTAATATCATCATTCTCTTTCATACAAGTCCTGTTATACTTATCCAATAATAATTGTATATAAGTATCTGACCTTAAACCATACTTCGCTTCAACTGCATCTATAATTTCTTTAGCAGTTTCATAGTCTTCAAATAAAGGAATAATTTGATCATTCATACAATGCAAAATTAAAGCTTTTGCCCATGCATTGTGTTCTTCCCATTTATCTTTATTTGAAATGCTGCTTCCACTTTCACTTGTACCATCTTCTACAATTTCTTCCCATGGCTTTGGTGTTGTTAATGTATATAAGATCTTTTCATGGGTTAGAAAAAAAGTTATATGCCTTTTCCAAGCCCAGAAATTTCTTCCATTCAGTTTTTCTATTCCCCGAGGGATCAATACTTTTCTTCGGTGCCATGAATAATAAACCTTAAAAAATTAATCAACAAGAAGAATGTAGAAATAATAAAATGTGTACTATTTAAATATAATAGTTCAACTGTAAAAAAATTAAAACTATTACAAACTTAATAGTAATAATAACCCTTGGATTTAATCCAAGGTGGCAGCCTAGAAATTCTCCTATTATATTTTAAATAAGGAGAATAATGAAAGTGACGCCCCGATCGAGGATACCCACGACCTTTCCTTGATGTTTCACCTTTTTCAAAGAATTTCTGGCGATAATTTCGACCAACAGGTGCTTGGTAATGTTTTGGCTTGAAATTTGGAGCAAAACGGCTTTTGAACGGACCAAATCGGGCTTGAAATGATCTCGAACGGCTCGATTGAACAAATCTGTCACGAACCGGTTCAGCCGGTTCAAACCGGGTTCAGGAGAAAATCGGCTGTCAGCGGCTCGGCCAACGGCGCGCTCAACGGCTTGGTTCGCGGCTCGGCTTGGAGAACGGCTCTGTTCGCGGCTCGGCTCAGTAAACGGCTTGAATCTCGGCTCAGAAAATGATTTGGTGGCTCGGCTCGGCTCGATGGCTCGGCTTGATGGCTCGGCTCGAAATTACCTTTTTCAGCATGGGGCAAAACGACAATGTCGTTTTTTCCCTTATTATCCTCTATGGGCTAAACGACCTATGTCGTTTAGTGAGGATAAATTTGAAAATGTATTTCCGTTGGACGAAACAGTACTGTTCCATCCACTTTCTTCTTCTTCGCACTGCACTTCTTCTGAAACAGAAAAACTGGGATCCTCACTTCCGTCCAGCGAATTGGTCACCGACTTTGAGGATTCCGAAGTGCTCCCGAGATCCACGAAGTCCGGTAGCAGTGATGAACTCCAACAATCCCTCGGAACAGTAACAGTGGGTGATAAAAAATTGAAAAATGCACTATTTCTTTGTGTAAAAATATTCCAATAATTTTCTTCAAAATAATAACAACTTACAAGATTTTGAAGATTCCCAGTGTACTCTAATCCTCCCACCGTAATTTGAAAAAGTTTCTCTTTCGGATTTTCAAGCAAACGAAGATGATTATAATATGCAAGTGTGGTTGCCAAACCAAGCACTTGCCTATTTATCGTCTTCACAATGTGCGAAAAAATTCCCTCTGACATGACCTGGCTCTGATACCACTGTAGAGAATTAAGAACAAATAGAAGCAGAATTTTGGCAATATGGTGACACTCCAGTGAGGGTATTTGTCCCACAAGTTGGTGATGAATAAAGGAAATTACGTAAGTTCATTTGTGCACCAATGGCCTCTATTTATAGGCCAACATGCACCGATTGGCAAAAGGGCACAACCATTGGTAAACCAATGGTAATCCAAAAGTCACAACTATTGAGAAGTGACACAACCTTTTGATTTACTTTGTTAAACATCACCCCTTATGGAAACCATCACCATGTTAGAAGGTGTCATTCCAAGGGGTACACCGTTTGGTGATCACACCCCTTAGAATAACAGACTGTCGGTTTGTGGCTCCAGGTTGTAGAAAAAATATCTCCCATATTTACTGCCTCTGTCATGGCTTTTAAAGAGAAATTTCCTCTTTTAGGATAAGATGGTTTTGTCCCTTTTGTTGATGAAAAGGTATTTAATAGTGTAGAGATTGAACTCGACTGATAAGTTTTGCAGATGAATGAACCCACGGCTCACTTGTCCCTGACAGAATTAAAGCTGATTTATCTTCTCTCATTCCCTGCAGGTCCTCCATTACATTACTTCAGAAGTTCCTTTCACTGTATTTGATGGGAGAGTATTCAGTGGACTTAATTGTATTTCCATATTGAGAGACACAACGGTTGTTGATGAAGACTTATTGCCAACAGTACTTCATTTGAGGAAGCCAAAGCAACTGGGCTTGACACGAGTTGAAGGAGCGTTCTGCCGTGAAGGGTCATTCGGCCATGAAGAGGTCTGCTTGTTGGTTCAATGTTCGTTTGGAGCCATCCGTTGTGCAATGTTTCGTGCATTGGTGCAAATAATGCCAGAAGTGGGTTGGTTTGGATTTGTTCCACCGCTTTGGCTTTTTGGTTGAAATCATTGCTGGAGAATAAATCTTTTTGAGAAGAAACTCTCACTGGCTTTTGTTGATTCAGTGAAGCGGCAGTTTGAGCTTGGTCCGGAATGTAAGATTGCATTCCATGGGTTTTGACAAAAAATGTTTCTACTGCCTGTTTCCAATAAAAGGCTTGGAGTGATTCTACTGCATGTGAGCTCAACAATAAATCTGTGGGTGCTTCTAATCGGGTTGTTTCTTGTGATGAAGCCTCAGGGAGTACATCAATTTTTCCTTTTCCTTTTTCACTGCCATCACTTTTTCGGCTTCTTTTGTTTTGTTGCTGCTTGTGTTCCCCTTTTGTTCATTCAAGCAAATTAATTGTGTATTTCTCGATTTTTCTTCCATGCTTTTGTCAAGTTGCATTGTTGCTTGAAAAGGTACTTGATTTTGCTATGGTGGTGGGTTTGATCCTATATTGTATGTATCAACTCTGAGCCAACAACCAAAGGGTAACTCTGAGGGGAAGGTTTTTAGAAAGGTAAAGAAAATCTGTGAGTGTCCCAACCTCCCACAAGCATAACAAAAATTTGATAGTCTTTCATATTTGAATGATACCCAAGTGTCTATGCTATAATCTCTAGGGAGCCAAAAGCCTTGCTTGAGAGGCTTGGTTATGTCTATTTCAACCTTCATTCTTATAAATTTTTTACAGGCTATCCCAAATTGTGGGTCTATATCCACCTCCGCTAATTTCCCAATAACATTACCTATTTTTGTTGCATTTTCCACTGTCATGTGATCTAAAGTAAGACCATGAATTTGCACATAAAACATACAAGAATTTAGACTTGTCTCTTGCCAAGTGGAACTTGGTGGCCACGGTTTTAGTATGAGCAGATGGCCTTTGAAGTTCTAAGGAGCTTGGTTGAGTATCCTCTGCTTGTCTTGGAGAGTTTGGAAAGTGAAAATGAAGAGGTTGACCTCTAAGTCTTCAATGTGAAATTTTTTGATGAAGTTCCAAGTTACCTTGAAGCTTGCATGCAGTGATATTTTGTTTAATGGACGTGTTGCTACCATTCTTTCCACCAATGCAAGTTATGTGGTTACCTTTGCATAGTCATGAGTTGGCTCCAAATTCAGATCTTGCCAGGAAACTGCTTTCGTTTGTTGTATTAAAGAGTCCATGTCCATGTTGAAGTTTGTTGGTAAGTAACTTGTTTCTGTGTGGAAGGGTGAGAACGATGGCAGTTGATAGTGTTCCTGTTACTCCAGAGGGATCAGTATTAGGGAGAGTCCAGAGGGATGAGTACTGGGCTATTAAGTAATGAAAACAAATGGCATAAGTGTAATACGACTGGACATAGAAGGACATAAGTGGAAGAAGGAACTGTCAAACAAAGACACTATTCATTCATGTTCATCCATATATATATGCTCTTTTAGAGTTACTAGTAGAGGGGCAACGTGCGATGCCCGTTTGCCTAGTTGGGTTTTTTGGTTTTTTTTTACAAAAATTTGTTCAGCAAAATAATACATAAAGTTAAAGATTAAAATAAGTTATAAATCTGTTTTTTTTTCCCACCATCATTGTAGTTCTGGACCATATTGGACAGGCCCAATTGAGACAATATTGAAGTTTTTGTGTTGTTGTTGGTTGAATATGTTTGGATCTGCAACAAGTTGAATAATCCATTATTTTTTTGAAGCTTCTAATGCCATGTTTTGTTTAAATGCTAAATGTTCCTGTATATTAAATATTTAATGAGATTAAATGATGAATAAAGATATAAATAATTTATATATAGAAAAAAAATTTATGAACTGAAAAATGATTTGTATGTTTTAGTGTTATAATATATAGTTGAATTAAAAAATATGTACAGTAAAACTTTGGTTAAGAATTTTTTTGGTTGTTGTAGTATGTGGTTGAATTGTTTTATAGAGAAAGTAAGAGATATCTTAAAATACACGTAATCATTTTTTGTTGAAAATGAAAAAACAATGAAAATGAAAAAAGTTACCTCTCCAGTATGATTCATAAAATCGATTGCTGAATGACCCAACGCCTCCTCTGCAAATTCTCTAAACATAACAGCAGGTAATTTTCATGTCCCATCATCAAGCTCAACATATGCTTGACAATTATAAACAATGGAAATTTTATTTTTTTGTTAGGATTGCTTAAAATCACATGCAAGGAATTTTTGGAGTGAACGATGAGAATTCATCAAATTTGAACAATATATACCGTGGTTGAGCAACGCTCTGGTACTTGCAGTGATAGCAAAGAAAGCTTTCATTTTGGTCATGATCAGAGTTCCCTTGTTACAATTGATGCATGACATGTAAAAGAATATTTGGCGCAAGTTGATGATGTTTATCTTTGCATTGATCCAGAATTTTGCTTTCTATATTATATCAGGAACAATGCTTTATGTAGTAATAATGGTCAGAAAGTTAAACAGGGTATTAAGAAAAGTATTTTACCTCCATTGTTTGTAAACTTTTTAGTAATGTAGCAACATCAAAATTTTGTGTTCTTTCTCGAACACCAACTGATGATAAAGATGTAGATGGATACTTCAAAGATTTTGCAATAATAATTTCAAGTCTTGAATCATTAATAGCCGCCCTTAAAAATAAAATGTAATTTTAGAATGTGGAAATAAAAGTTTAAGCCTTCAATATATATAGATAAGAAATATATTAGTTAATAATTGCCTATATATGAAATACCATCTTTGCAATGGTTCTGCCTTAGGAAGAAGAGGATTAGTTGTAAATACACTTGTTGGCCGTGATAAAAGAGATAAACCTGTGTTACAAATATAAATAATTGTTAGTTAGGGAATTTATGATTTAAAAAGAGATTTAAGAAAATTAATTGTTAAAAATATCATTATAAGAACGAACTTGTATCTTCGTTACAAGTATGATTGGTTTTGTTTTAATTATCTCTGAAATTTTTTGGCATTCATCTTGAACAAAGCAGCCCCACATGGTTAAACAGATGGGATTGAAACTATGACATATAAAGTAAAAGAATTAATAAAAAATTTACAAAAGAAAGATTACAAAATAATCTGGTAATAGTAAGAAGAAACAATTATTTTACCTCTGGTCTATAACATAGATTTCTTGAATTACAGTTGGTCCACTTGTTAATGTTATCTCTCTACTTGGCTTTATATGGATGTCAATTACTAAAAGGTTTGATCCATGAGATTTTGAGTTATTAGTTTGTTGGTAAGAAAAAATTTTAAAATAAAATAATAAATTACCTATTTTTGTAATCGAATCTTTATAAGGATCTAACTCTTCTATAGGAACGAGGTTGTACTTCAGTATTTCTACTTGGCCTTCATTTTTTTGTACTTCTTCAATGATTTTTTTCGAATTGAGAATCCATTGATATTCATAAGCCTCAATCTTGTATTTAGGATTCAGTGGCTTAACAAATGCATTTGTAATATAGTATGATCGGAAAAATTTGTAAGGAGTCATCTCGCGAATCAATATCTATGCCGAACATCATTGTTTGGACACGATTTCCCTACATGATAAGAGAAAATATGAGTTTTTTTTTTTTGTAATAGTTATGTTACATGAGTCATAAACGAATTTTATTTTGTGAAAAAAATCAAATTTGAAAAACATTTTTCTGAAAAGAAGAAATTATTTTTTTGTGATAAAATATAATTATATAGAAAGGAAAATATATATAATAAAAAAATATGATCAATTTTTTTGTTGTGAAAAAAAAGATGATAATAGGAATAAATGTTGTACCTCTTGATCAACCAATGTCAAGTTTTAGTATTTGACTGGTGAGTGTTGCCTAGTTCGTTTGGGGGATTTTTCAGCTACAACTATTTTTATTTTCCAGTTTCTCATGGTTGGAGAAATATCTTTAACTGATGTTTAAACGGTCTGCATCTTAATAACTGACAAGTTAGAAACAAATTAAATGTATAAGTATAAGACATAAAAAATGTAATTAATTAAAACACAAAATAAGAAAGAAGAGAGAATTTCTTTTGATTGCTTAAAAAAAAAAATAGCAAAATATTTAAGATACAAAAAATTAGACGGCAATGAACATCTAATATTTGGTTACCTGTATAATATTAACCAGAAGATGCCAACGTTAATAATTCTGTGTATACAATATTTTTTGTCAATCGTTTTCATATTCTTCAGTTGAGATTGGTCGTACTAAAATTTTGATTGCAGAAATAGTCTTAGTTTTTTATAAAGTCACATATAATTGTCCATGTGAGAAAACTGAATGAGGTAAATATATTTTAACAAAATCCAATATCTGTCCTTGTGATTTGTTTATACTCATTGCAAAGCTTAATTTAATAAGGAATTGAGTTCACTTGAATGAGAAATCACTATTTTCATCAAGATTTGGTAAGAATGGAATTCTCAGAATAAAGACATTTTTTCCACTATGATGATCAACTGCAATTTCTGCATGAATGACATTACGATCAAAATTACGTCAGATAAATCGTGTTCCATTGCATAATCTTTCTGAGGGGTTGATGTTTCTAAGTAACATGATTAGACAATTTTATTTAAGCAATAGTTCATGAGAAGGAAGTCCATTTGGTGTTAGAAAATTCAAGAAATGTTGCATAACTGCTTGTTCAGACGCATTAATTGATTCATCAAAGCTGTAATATTGTTTTAGCTCTTCAAGAAATCTCTAAATTAACAAATTGTTTATCTCATCAACATAACTGTTCTTCGGTGTCAGTATAACTTGATTCATCATACTTGAAATATTTACCGAATAATCAACAATATCATGAAAAACAACATCTAACAAATGATCCAAAGAAGTTGCATCATTTTCATATTGGATCAACATAGTCGCAGGAATTTTGACATGTTCATTAATTGTAATTGGTGGCATCCCATTGCCTAATTCCAATATGTATTTTGAAAAGTTTGGATCTAATCTTGCACGCATATTTTCAATCAAATGTAACTTTGTTAATAATGGCCATAGGTAGGAAGAAATCAAGACAACATCAATTTGTTGTTGTCTTGTGCCTTTTTGAACCACATGTAGAATTTGCTAAAAATCTCCCCTAAATACAACAACCTTTCCACCAAAAGATAGTTCTGAATCATTAATGTCTTTTAGCATTTTATCCATTGTTTCTATGGCTTCTTTCTTTGACATAGGCGATTCATCCCATATGATTAATATTGCTCTTTGTAACAGTCTTGCAAACCCACTTTGTTTGCTAACACTACACATTGTATTTTTATTAATATCTAACGGTATTTTAAATTGTGAATGTGTAGTTCGACCTCCAGGTAAGATTGATGCTGCAACACCAGATGAAACAGTAGCAAGAACTATTAATTGTCTTGACCTCATTGTAGCAAAAAACGTATTATATAAGAATGTTTTCCCTGTTCCACTAGGTCCGTCAATAAATAATGCAGACGCTTCATTTGAGAAAACTTTTTGCAAGATAAAATCATAAACATTTCGTTGTTCATTGTTAAGTAGTGCTGGTGCAAGGATATGTTCTTCTTGGATTGGAACAACTAATTCATCATCGATTTCTCTAGACAAGAATTCATCTTGATCAAAATGGATGTTATGGTCTACAAGATGAAACGAATTAATGTCTCTACCCATTGATTCAAGTATTGTTGAGATTGAGTGCAAAACTTCTGCTTTAACATTTAACGAAGAATGTTCAATTAACTGAAGATCAGCTGACATGTTTTGTTTAAAACATTCTCAAAGATCTCGTGGGTTGGTAGGATTACAATAAATCAAAATTGTTGCAAATAACCTCCTCAAATTAAACAACATTTGATAAAGAGAGGCTTCATACAAGCATTCTTCTAAACTGTTATCTCTCTGCAACAAACCATGTATGGTAGCTGCTTCACGAAATATTGGGGCCAAAATGCCATTTACTGTTTTCAAATCATCAAATGATAAACGAGCTCTTATATGATTTAACAATATCTGCAAATAATACATTTCTCTTTCAAAAGGATTTGTTGTAACAATCTGACCTATCCCAATCTATTTCTTTCGAACAGTTCACATCTTATGTTGTTGATTCCAAACATAGAATTCAGGGAACTCTTTATACAACAATTTTCTAGCATTTCTATCAACTTGATTTGTTGCAAACAATTCTGTTAACATTGACTTTGCAGAAAGATCAGAGTTCACATTTTTTAAGTTTTCATGTGCTTGAAAAGTCACTTGGTGTTGATTTTCAAGATGTAAATGCAAGCTATAAACTGCTAGATCTACTTCATTGATAATAAACCAAAATATCCTCCACATAGCTTCTGGCGGAGCAATCTATTGAACTGATTGAAACCGTTCAATTTCATCAATTTGTTGATTTGTTTGTTTAGAAATCAAATTGAAGACAATACGGTCATAGTCTTTATAAATATATTTATAAAGATACTTAACTGCTTTTATTGTAGAACATACTTCGACATTAATATGACAATCAAACATTGCAAGTATATAAGGATTATATGGAATAACTTAACGATTATCCAAATCATGCTCTCTAACTTTGACTGTTGTTCCATTGTCAAACCGTCTGTATATCGGGAAGGAATCATTTCCAACAATTATGTTTGGCACAAAGCGTTTTGGATAATTATTCTTGCAGCAACCATTTTTTTCATGCATACATTTGTTGGATTTAGAATTCCACACAGTCCATGTACCATATGTTTAACAACAGCTGTATACAGATATAGATTTCTGTCTTTATCAGGCAATTAAGCAGAGACAATCTCATCAAAAGATTCTGGTGCATATAACTTCTAATCTTGACGCAATATAATCAAAAAATGTGCATGCAAAAGTCCTCTCTTTTTATGTTCAATAACATAAACATACGTTGAAATTTTTCCAAATATTTCTCATTTGAATAGTTGATATTTTAGCTCTTCTAACTTTGCTCTAAAGGCTCAAGCAATTAAGTCAGGCCGATTTTGAGTTTCTTCATGTGGTTACAATTCATTTGAAACCTCTTTCCAATTTGGGTTACACGTGATTGTCAAAAAGATATCTGATTTACCATATGGTTGAACCAAAGTCATTGCTTCCATGTATCTTTTTTGCATGTCTCTTGGACCACCAATAAAAAATGAAGGCAAAATCACACGCTTTCCAACTCGAGAAGCATTCATTTCTCCAAGATTAACGCTATCCACAATCCCTTGATATAATTCAGATCGAATATGTTGTTAATTGGTACAAAAATAATCTAACATTGATGTTTCAATCTTAACGTACATATCAACAACAAATTGTTGAAGAAGACGACCAGATAGTAAGAGGATAGACTTGGTATTTTCTCTAATTTGTAACTTGTAACAATAATATTCACGGCATGAAACAATTGGATCTTTTCTTTTTTTCTTTAACACCACAAACAAAAAAGGTGAAATAATTTAGAAAATGACACCAATGTAAAAGGTTGGTTGTCATATTAAAAACTTAACTGCAAAAAATTTAACCTTCTTATTCTCTTCTAAGTATTCTTCTGTTGATATTGATTGATAAGGATTGATTGTTTGAACTATGCAATTATTTGCAGACACATATGCATTTCTTCTGTTAATCCTCTGTATGCCTTGGTACCATCCAACATCACCAAAAGGGAATAACAACGGATATTGAAGCGGGTCATAGTATCTAAAATAATACTGAACTATATGACTCCCACCAACATGGTTAAATACAAAAATATCACGAGGTGTTACTTGTTCTGTATCATCATTTTCAACCCAGATTACTACAACTTCTGATAATGTTGGGGCATTAAATACCCGTTGATCTAAACCAGGATTTGATCTTATACGAATTTTTTGATATTTTAAATTTGGAAGATCACCAATAGATCGGAAAAATATAAACTATGGATTTACACGAAGAATATTCATGAGCTAAGTAATAATTGATGGATTTTTTCTATCTAAATCTAGAATGCGATTTTCAAATTCATGTTCGGTGTCATGAAAATATAGCTGCAAATTAGAAGGCCTACCATTTGAAGAGACCAAATCAGAGAGATAGTGATAGATTTGACCTTGAGCTCAAAATATAAAAATTCCTCTATTTATTTGATATAAATTTCTGTCAAACTTGACTCCAAAAGATGTAAAAGCAAATTTGTTGTTAAACGTTCGGACATCAGTGTGAAAATGTTCAAATTCAGGAGTGTTTGAAACAAACAAACTATAAAGTTGTTCAAAAACATCGTTTGCAACCAAAGAAATTGACCTATTGGCACAACAAAAACTATTTGTTTCATGGAAGAATCTCTTTGCTTTACAATGCCTACAGTGTGGTACATGTGGTAGATAATTAGCTTCCAGTTAAACATTGTGTAATATTTGTCTATGCACAGCAATACAACGGCGACTTGTACCTATTAAATTGAGGTAGGATAAAAACAACGGAGTAAATAAGATTAGAATAAAGTGAATGATTTTCCATAAATCAACAGTTGAAGTAGAGATAATGGCAGAATGGAATGTCAAGAAGAAACAAATTCTATTTTGACTTCTTACCACAAAGAAATGTTGTTGCAGTTCTTTGAAGAGTGAATTATAGTTGGTCAACAGAGAGAGCCAATTTTGCAGTAAAAATCATTATTGAATAGAATGAATATGATAAGATATAATAATAAAAAAAGGTTAATTTGGTAAACCTATTGAATCATAATTTCTTTAGAAACTTGATCTATTCCTGTCAGTGCATTTACTGATATTTGGTTCAACAAATCCACAAAACAATTCAAATTGGTAAAGGAATCTAATAAAATATTTTGTTGTGTAGATCCTTCTAAATGTGCCCTAAGGATATCAACATTTGGAGAGACCCTTGCCTCTAGCGAGGAAGTCATTCCAACGATGTTAACATCTCCATGAAAAATTCGGGATATTTTTCTTTGAGATTGTTGAACAATATAATTTTGAGTGTCACTGATAGGTTCGAGATAATCATCTGATGTACTATCAACTGATATAATCATTTGATTGGCATCAGATGGCATTGAATTTCCAAGTTCAATCACATTTCTTTTACCAGCCTTTTTTTGAGCATTTATTTCTCTTGCTCTTTGGCAAAGCTAAACCTTTTTTTCTTCTGGCAAGTCTCTATATGAGATATTTTTTGTTGGTTGTTTTTGAGAAGCTTAAAAAACAAATATTTTGAAAATTTAAGTTTAAGGCATATTTTTATGTAATTTTTTGTTGTAATAAACATGTTGTACACAACGAACAAAATCTTACCACTCAATATGCTAGCAGAGAATATCACAAGCTGGAAAATTACATATCAGCATAAAACTTTAATAAATATTTCTTTCACAAGAAAGAAGAAGCTGGAGAAAAATTATAGAAGTCTAGAAATGCATTAAATATCAAGAATAACTTTTAACACATAGTACAAATAAATACTCATAGTTTTTTTCACTTGAAAGGAAACAATATTTTGGTTGAATTCAGATCTTCACCGATAATATAATCCCTATATTTCACACACAAAAAAATAATAATTATCGTTAATATTTGACAAGGAATTTCTTTTTTCATAATTCAAAAGGGAAAAAAAAAATTAGCTTGTTATAATTAATTTTAAAGAGTTACAATATAGTAACTATATATAAAAAATTTGTTAAAAAAATTCATAAAAAAAAACTCAAAATTTTCTTTTAAGTCAATTAAAAATATGAAGAGAATTGGCCAGTTATTGACAAAAAGAAACCCCAAAAAATCTTTGAATATAAGAATTTTTTGGGTTGTCAAGAATTTTTTTTGATGGAAAATTTTAGTTTTCATGGTTCAATTTCAAAAAACAGGAAAATATTTTGGGTTTATACAAATTTAATATCGGAATATATAGATAATATTTTTAAAAATAATGCAATAACCTTTGAAATTTATAAAATTGTTTTTATGACAGATAAATTGTCTAAAAATATAATAAAATTAAATATATATATATTCAAACCAATAAGACTACCTTTTTTTTTTTTTTTTTTAATCTAAATAAAGCGTTCTAAAATTCTCCATTTTGGTCTAAGCGACACCATTAATACTAACAGAAAAGAGTCACCCTAAGTTGCATTTTTTAGCGTCAATTCCTATTATATAGTTTAAATACGTTTCGGTTTTAATTTTGTTTGATGCATTTCTCTCATACAAAAATAGATAGTTACAATGGTTTTCTCAAAAAAAAAAAAAATCAAATGAACTAAAAAAATTGTACAGCTTTTTGTTATCTAATATGCTTGAATTTGTTTTGGTTAGTACGTTTGGGTCTGGATTTGTTTTTAATATTAACATATTGTTAAGTTGTTCTTTAAAAAACAAATGGGTTTATAATACAGGAGATATGAAGGCTTTTATTTCGCTGGTTTTCAGTTTTAAAGAATTGGATATTGAAAACATTTGAATGTATAGCTGGGTTGCTTTGAACAAAAAAATATATAACTTCTTACAATTTGGACGACTTTCATATGCAAAGCGGTCCAAAAACGAAATCCATAATTTCCATGGTAATTTTTACATCAAAACTTGATACCAAAATTGTTCATCCAATTTTACTCTAATTCAGAGAAAAATTTGCTCTTATATATTTATCAACTATTATTTTGTGATTATATGCTGTGACAAAAATATTTGCTTTAAAAAACACGAATATATATTAGATGATATCAAGGAGCCCTTTTTGTTGGCAGTGATAGTACATAACAGACTTATTGGCATATACAAACCGTTGTATCTAATAGATATTAGTTGTGTAATATAACTTTTATAAATTTCCTTTAAATTTGAACGAATAGAATATGGAATGAAAAAATTAAATTACCGATATTTCAAATATTTTTTGCAAATATTGTTCTGTCGGACACTAATTTTGGAAATGGAAAGTACAATATTTTTATACATGGAATGTTGTATGTAATAGTTTTTTCGTTTTTCGGAAGATATCATATCTTCTAAAATTGTATTAATATTGTGCTTAAGTCAAAATATATGATTACCCAGTCAAATATTAATAGATTCTATAAGTTTGCCAATTAAGAGAAAAAACATTTGATGTTATTGTCGGTGTCCTAAAACAATCTACGCGATGATATAGTCGATGGAGTGTAGTATTTTTTCAAGTGGAAAAATGGAAATTAACAGGAAATAAACATGTGCATTTAATTGTCACCAACCACAATAATAATTCTTAAAAGTCATTATAGATGAGTAACCAAAAACACTGAGAACATTCCTCCATTGCAAGAATATGAAAATACAAATAAAAATAATTTGATCATACTTATTCAGAAATTTAAACAGCAAAAAATCCACAACTGATATAAACCAAATGAGAAAACCTCGTCCGATATCAAGTCCATAAGGAAAAAAATAGATTTGATATATTCTTGAAATAGAAGAATATTCTAAATGTTTTAGGTTTTCTGAAATATAATGTTACTTTTTTTCATTATAATGTAAAGGGAAAAAAGTTGTGATTTCTTCTATATTCAGAGAAGAACAAAATATCATGATCATCAATTTAAAAGTTGAAAACACTATTTAGCACATTTTTTGTACCTTGATAAGAGTTTAATTAGAAACATCCTAAATATATAAATATATATATTTGCAGTTAAGATTTGGATCAATGCAAGCCAACCACATACACGAAAATACGATATATGTAATATACATACTCTGGAAAACTGAAATTTGATTGTTTATGCATTTCCGCAGCACGTCATAAATTAGTGCCTCAACTAGAAAGACAAGTGATTATAAGATTATGGAAATTACAATAATATCACTGAGGCATAGATAATATAATGTTTAAAATGTTATTTACTGACCCAAATAGTTAGGAGATCAATGACAGAAAAGCAAAATAGATGAAAACTTGAAACCCAGCGGTCAATATTTTATAATAGAATTTTGAATGTTTCAATCAGCCAAGAAAGTTAAGATATAACACTTGCACAGAACAACGATGGGAAAAAAAAAGACCGCTGGTTTGATTTCTTCTATTGCCTGGAAATCTCTCATTAAACCCAACATTATTAGGTGTAAATAATTTTTCTAACATTATTTATTTCACCCGTAGTAAAATAATTATAATTTTTATAAGATTCAAGGGAAACCTTAAACCATAACCTTCTATTTTCATAGAAGTTTCATGAGAAAGTAGAGAAAGGAATCAAAAGTTTAGACTATACTATAGCAATTAAATCTATAAAAATAAAACAATATGGGAACAAAAGAGAATCCTAAATTTTACAAAGCTGTTTGTAGACACAAACTATAGAATTTGTGAACATATATTTACAATATATAACTACTGATAAAAAAGTTTAAAAAAATATATAAAAGATTTTAACATTTGAAAAACATTTCAAAAGGAAGTAGTATTATGATCTAAAAAACGCAACATATAGCGTTAAAAACATAGGGTATAAAAAAACCAAAAAGTCCAACCACGTTTAAGAAAGACAACTTGTTAAATTTACAATGTGAAGAAAATAAAACTTAAATATATACAAACTCTGAAGTCATCCTGATATTAAACCAAAAATTATGAAACTATAAAAATAAAAGAAATTATGAATTAGTCATATATATATACAGTTAAAATTAAAACATGTTGTTTTCCGTAGGATCTGAAACATATTCAAAGCAAAACATTCATACGAAAAACATTGACCTTAACATAACAAAAAGACCTCATCTCCTTAAACAGCAAATCAAAAATAAGATCAATTCATAGAAACATCTATAAGAACATAACTATTAAGACAAACAAAAATTAACTAAACTGACCAGGAAAACAGTAAGTCCAGGTTCCCTGCAGCAAAGATAAACAAATTAGAGGAGCAAAAAGCACATAAGAAAGTAAAGAAGTGCCAGAACCAAGATTCAACAAACCAAGCAAAACAACACACACAGATACTGGAGAGAAAATGTGAAAAAACATTCATGAAGATTCAGAACCATCAAAAAGACATGAGATTTTCAAATTAGTTAGAAATATGAATGCAACTACAAAACTCAACCATAAGACCAAGAAAGAAAAATATGCAAATGCATAAATAAAAGAAATAAAAAACACAATAGAAAGAACCCGTGATCTCAGACAGAACCAACATCACAAAAGAATTTAGCCACGTCATGGTTTCAAATATCAACGATGGAAACAAAGAATCGGTGGTCTTAGACAGAAGCAACATCACAAAAGAATGTAGCCACGCGGTGGTTTCAGATATAAATGATGGAAACGACGGGGAAAATAACCACAAGAGGTAAAGTTGTCCACTTAAAGCATAGAACTGAAGAAACACAGATGCAACCATTTACAAATGAGCTCTACACAAGAGAAAAAGGATAAAAAAGATTGACGTAAATCTAATAACTAAAGCTACAAGCACATGAAATTAGCACGCTCGTAAACAAAACAACCATGCAGAAAAGAACAAGGGAAAAGAAACAGAACCTTTAAAATGCATAAAAAAATATATATAACACAAATGGAGTAACAACAGACATACAACTGGAAAAAGGAAAAAATCTTAGAACTTCAAGAGATTGGAAGAGTGAGGACCTCGCAAGGATGTACGAAAAAAGGGATAATAAAGGAAGAAAAGACTCATGCAGAAAAGATGTAATCAGCTCAATACACTTTTCCTATTGCTGGCAATATAAGGATGACACAAAAACCTAAATACTTAACCCATCGTTTCAAGCTGACAGACTTCCAGACAAAGAGCTAAGCGAATTGAAATTTTTAGAAAATGACAAAAAAAAAAAAAAAAATCTCTGACAAACTGGGCCATAGAAACAAGAAACAATTAATTAAAACAGCAGCAACAAAAAGCTCCAAATAGGGAAATTGGAATTGAAATGGACCAGACAAATGAAAAAGGAACAGTACAATTAATAAACAAAATGAATTTAAAAAGTTATGAACTAAAGTAACTGTTTCAAAGAGATCTGGTAGAATATTAAAATAAAATTTTGAAAAATGGTACCAAAGAGATCTACATGAATATCAAAGAAAATAAATCTTGAAAATACAATTGTCGCCATCAAGATACTGACAGGTGGATTTAGAGTACATTAATACACTGATTAAAGGCTGACACCTCCATTTGAAACAAAATTTGGACTGCAAGAACAGAAGCAAATAGGAAACGAAGGGCATAAAACATAGGATAAGATGCATGGGAGGCGAAAAAAAGATTGAGCAAATTTTTACTTAACAAACATTGCACTTCCTAACTCCTATGGGGAAAAAAATTATATAATATAACTATAGATATAGATGGAAATAAAAATAAAAGTAATGTATATAATAGATATAGATATAACAGATATATATATCTAGCTATATATATAGGTATAGATATAGATATAGATAGTATATAGTTGAAGATACAGATAAGGACTACAAAAATGATAAAAGCAAAATATAAAATTACAACCAGCAAACAAATATATCTATATCTTTTAAAAGATGATAAAACTCTAACGTAACGAAATCAAAAAATGAACTTCATGTAACAAAACCAAAAAAATTAAAACAGGATCAAAATCTTCACTGCATAAAAAGTAAAACTAAAGAAACGATAAAAATAAAAAACACCCCATAGTGTCAGACATTGCTTGAAGTTCTCATCACAAGAACAGTTATCTAAAAAAGTAACAAATCTCCATAATTAAAACATTTATCTAAACTCCAAGAAAAAGAAAATTAGATTTTTGATTGCATTTGCAAAACAAGAAACCAAAAAAATTACATATTTCATCAAAACTTCTACCGAAATCAAATATGTAAACAGCAAACGACCACAAGCTAAAAAAAATAAACTTCAAATAAAAATCAAAATGAAATGCCAAAAAAAAAAAATCCAAAAACAGTACAGAAACAAAACAAGAATTCACATACTTCTGTCCAGAAAAACATAGTCCATGATCTCCAATCTCGACAATTAAAACAACCATCTAAACTCCAAGAAAAAATTTATAAACAACAGACGACCATAAGTTCAAAAAGGAAAAAAATGCAAACTTTAAATTGAAATCAAAATCAAAACGAAACACCAAAAACTAAAACAAATCTAAAAACAACACAAACGAGACAGCAATGTATACAGTTTTGCTCAAAAAAGTATAGTGCATCATTGACCATAGGATGAAAACGAAAAAAAATAAAAACCCTACTTTAAAGTAAGACCAAAATGCACCACCAAAAATTAAAACTTTTATCAACTACAACCAAAACATGACAGAAAGAATCAATGAAGAAGAGGAGGAAAACAATCCGAACGAACACAAGACGAGAAGCCCAAAAAAAAAAAACTATTACCTTCAAAACAACACCAAAATGCACCATCAAAGACGAAAACTTTGATCAACTGCCACAAAAATAGCACAAAAAAAAATAAAGGAAAAAGATCGAAAGGCAACCCAAATGGCACCCAAAAATGAACAACTCATCATTGACCACCGGATCAAACTAAAAATAAAAAAATATAAATTTTACAGAAACCAAAACAAATCCACAGAAATCACATAAACTACATCACCAAAAATCAAAACTCTCATCTATCATCATCACAATAATACTACAGGAAAAATGCATTGATTACACGGAAAGCCAACCCAAATGCCATTTTATACACTGGGTTTCAAAAAAATGGAGCACATCATCGACCACGGGATTGAAACGAAAATAGCGAAAAATTTTTAACTCCGAAACAAGCCCAAAAAGCACCTCCAAACAGCAAGAAAACACACAAAACACATGGAAAAAGACCTGAAAGAACCAAATAGAAAAAATCAAACTGCAACTCGTTTATATCTTTCCAAAAAAAAAATGGCAACTTTTAAATGACAACAACATCCCCACCAAAACAAAACAACCAAAATGAGCAAGAAAAACTCCCAAAAAGAACCAAATAGGAACTCGTTCACACTCTTCCAAAATCAGTAAAAAAAAAATCCCAACTTTGAGCCCACAACAACATCCCAAACCAAACGAAATAACAGAAAAAATTTACAAAAAATCCACAAACCAACCAAAGGCCTCCCTCTTCGACAAACACTGCCAAAAATAGGAAACAACATGCTCGTAGAAAAGCCGAAGTAAAGATCAACAGCAGACCAAGAGAAGCAAACACCGACAACCACAGGCAGAGAGCGAAAGAGAAGGAGAAGATGAGAAGACGAAAACCTAGAAAAACAAAGAGAAGAGAGAAGACCAAAGAGAGACCGGTGAAATGAAGTATGACCGAAGCAGCCCCTAAATATCTAACCTAAGACAAAAAACACCCCCAACGCACGGAAACAAACTGCAATAAATCGAAGGGCAAAATAGACCGAATAACACGCATGGGAATGAAAAACAGAACAAGAAATTTACTGTAGCTCCCTGATTGCCGCTTACATAATAGCTATAGATATATATATATATACACACACACACACACCAAGTTGAAGTTCCCATGTTCAATTACGTACGTATTAGCTTTTCATTGTGGCAAAGGTCATGGAAGACTCATCTGAAAAAGATTGAAGCAAACGACACTAAATTAAATTATATATGTTTCTTTTATATATAGTATATATAATCACGTTTTACTTGCCCATAAAGCATTGGTTTTCTTGTGTACGTAAGAGATTCCTCTGTATGTCGGTCCAAATGGATCTCGTACAAAATTAACAAGCTGACAAGTAAGGTTGACTAATTAATAATTAATGTTTGCGGATCAAACAAAATTAAATAGTTTAAAATTTAGTGTTAATATTTAGTTCAAAGTTAAAGCGGCAGATACTGCCTGAATCTTTAGACAAAAATAATGAGTAGATCAAATATGCATGGGTTAAGTCAATAATTAAATATGTAGTAATGATATTGATCCATAGAGAAATGATATTTTTAGTCGTGGAATGTGAATGCGCCGCACAATCTCTTTAAAAAAGGTGAGTAAATACAAGATTCACATGATAAAAAATATTTTTTTAATAGTGAACCCTACTTTTTTCAAAAGAATTATACAGCACTTACGCATTCCATAACTATATATATATTTAGCATTAGTTTTTTACAAGTTTACCGTTAATTAAAAGATAAACAGCCTTTTTATTGCTACAATTTTTTTATTTAAAATTTTTATTGGATTAAAATATTATTTTAATTAGATATTCACAAAGAATTAGCTGGTTATATTTACAAATATGCTTGGGGATATTGGTTTTTCTCATAAATCTAGATGTATATTTAAGATATTATAAGTGGGCTTATAAGATATGCACAAAGAATTAGGTTATATTTTAATTGATATAAGTAGGCTTATAAGATATATTTTCGTTATTAAACCCATATATATCAAATATCGGGTCAATTTAAACCCCCTTTATATATTAAGACGTTGATTTAATGAGTTTTGTTTGAATGAACTGACTAGGATCTGTATATATTAAACGACTTATATATATTGGTCGTTTCATGCATATCACCTGACTAGTAGTTAAACAAATCATATCAAAGTAATTAAGAGATCATTTGGTCCATATACTCACATGTAATCATAAATCCATGACCTGATGCATGGTAACGTACAAGAATTTGATCATTAATGAATATTTTTAATTAAAAATTCTTTTTGTAATCCTCTACCATCTTTCCTTTACGTGGTATTAAATTACTAGAAAATAAGTAAAAGATAATAAATAGATTTCCAATCAATTAATTGATAACACATAAGATGATGGTGTGAATATATTAATAATTAAAAGGAAGATGAATATATATAAATATATATCCTCATTAATTAAAAAGCTTGAGCAATTGCCAGCTTCATCGACAATCCCCTTATTTTTGCAAAATTCTTAGAAGAAAAAAATTTAAATTAAAGTTTTGAATACCGTTTTGATGGCCGTTTTAATTAAAGCACTGAAACGAAATATTTTGGTATCGGTACCGTTTCGGGATAATCTATATATAGATAAATTAATTATATAGGTATAAATTATATTTCAAAATAACATCAATGCAAGTCTTAAAAAGTTAAAACACATATTTATAAAATTTAATAATACTTCTAAGTTCTTAATTCAGCAATTAAAAATAATAATAACTTATCTTCATAACGAAAAAGGAAGTAAGAATTTGATTTTCAGTTCTTGAGAAGAGTGGATTAAAAAAAAAAAGTTAATAAAATAAGATGTGAAAATTGGAATAAAAATTATGAAAATACACTAAAAATAAAAATAAAACGTCCAAAATTTTGGTGGATATAATGAAAAACGGCCAGTACATCGAAAACCGACTGGTATTGACTAAAATGCACCGAAATAACCGGTATGATACAAAATACCTATATCCCTGATTACTAGTCCGGCATGGTAAATACCGGCCGGTTTGGCACAACATGACGTTATTTAAAACTTTGACTCAAATGCCTTTGGTAGGTTTCTTAAGCTAACAAAATCATGAATACCCGCAAACCTCGATCGTTCCCTAGCAAGCTTGAAACCGTGATGTACACAATTTACATATGTGCAGAGTTGAGGGATCATGATCTACAAAATGCGCGCGCCTTTACTTTTTTTCTCCAAATTAATGTTGTACTTTGTATAAGTTAAGTTCCTTACTCTAACAATCATGTGTAATAATAATTAACTACAACCTCATGCTATATATAATTATTAACTTTATTATATATACGTACATCTTCATGTATAATATATAAAAATATCTTTTTAAAAAAATAAATATTATATGATTAATTCGGCTCGATTTAGTTTGAATTGGTCCGGATGAAACCCCGGTAACCGAACTGAAAATTCGAAAAAATGAAATACAAATCCCAAACTGACCGGCCGGACTAGGCCAAAAGTTGGACCAATTGGTTCGATTCCGTCCCTGTCCAACCGAGGTCCATTTTTTCCGTTTACGGCTGGCGGAGCTCTCGAGCATGCGGCGTGCAGATGATCAGCTGGACTCCAAGAAAAAAAAAAAAAAAAAAATCAAAATTTGGTCATATTGTGGCCCACTATCGCTATCTTTCTGGCATCTTTGTCAATCAAAAGCTTGAAAATCAAGGAAAAACAGAAGACAAGAAGGAAAAGTTCAACCATACCCAAAGATGGAGGGACAGAAGGAAAAGAAATGAAGAATGAACAAGAAAAGAAAAATAAAAAACAACTATTGCATTGAAATTACAGTTAATAAAGGATATGGCCTTTTGGCCAATATGATTCGTCCTTTTTTAAGACACCACAATATCCATAATAATTACAGCTTTGGTCGTCGTTGGTAATTAATTCCCTTTACCTTCACACTTCACAGTTCACACAGACAACAGCGTACGTACAAATCAAAGCGGAGGGTCCTAATTTTGGTTCTCCACACGCTTTATACATCTTCAAAAATACAAACTAAAAACCATTAGATGTACAGAAAAGTAAAAGGATTACACGTACGAATCCTCAAGATACACTTATCAAAGTCCATGCATGCACTGATCATAACACAAAGTTCCATGCCTTCAGCTTTCTTCAGGCACGTCACCATTATTTTCATTGACGATATTGATCAGGTGCTTGCCACTCGACGAGGAGTCAAGCGGCAAAGCGGAGACTGAACTCCTGACGAAACTATGATTTGGGTAGTTGAAGGAGCCCTTGAAGATGGCGAAGAAGATGCAGATAAACGATAGTCTGATGAGCAGAAGAGCTGTACATCCGACGTTTGGAAACGACCTGAATCACCGGGAAGTCTCATATAGGAAGCCGAGGGCGAGTCATTGAACCATGACCCAAGAGGGCTTTCTTTTCCATACTTGTACTGCATTATGGCCCTGTATACCAAAGGAATCAGACCCTCCATTTTTACTCTACTGTTTCAGACAGAGAGAGACCGATCTAGCTAGAGAGAGAGATTTTTGTGCGTGTTTTAGATGGTGTTTAGGAGAAGGGGGATGTGGGATTGGTTTAAAAGAGGGCCGGGGCTGAGGTTAATGACGTGAGAGTATTATATAATGGATTGGAGTCCAGCTCTGCACGCCAAGCCGCAGGAGAGACTTCAACGCAAAACAGCACGAAGACCGCCTCGAAAGCTATTGTACATGAAAGCTCTATCCAAACTACATCCCTTTATCATCGTTTACATCTCACCAAATCTCACTCTTATCCTTTCGTTTAATATTGCATTATTTTTAATATATATATATATATTTAATTTCCGAGGTTATATATATGGTTTCGGGGCGTTTTAGCTTTGTTAACAAGATTGGTCGGCTAGCAAGCTTGTTTTTTATTGTTTAATATTATTGTGATTCTTTTTATCTGTTAGCTAAGCTGGCCATTTGATATATCAACTAGCCATATAATATTTGTGCAACCCATCTGGAAGATGATCGATCGAGTAGTACTGATACAAAATCAAATCATGGTTTGCCACTTGTCCACGCAAAATTATAAAGACATCATGATCATCAATTTTGTAATCAGATAGATGTGGCTGATTAATCAATTGGAAATTATTGTCGTTTTCTCTGAGACAGTATTTGTTTTTTCCATAGTTTCTTCCTCCAACGTAATTAAGCCATAAATATATATATATATGTATTTATATATGGAACCAAATCCATTTGGTTACTCATGTACTTTCTTAATTAATTAATCAGATACTATATATAAATATTATGATAAGCTTTTTGATGCCTCATGATCTACCGTTGATTAGAGCAAAACCCTTGATTAATATATCTTAATATACACTACAAGAAAAATAGATTTTTGTGACTATTTGTTTGCGGCAAAAAGATTATTTGTAATTAATTTTAACTGTAAATAATAATTTCATTGAAATTAACTGAATATAAATAAATAATTTTCTTGTAGTAATAATAGTCAACCATGTATACCGTTAGATGGCTAACCATGAATAGAACATTAAAATAATAATTAAAAAAAAAAGTGCAAAAGTCCAATTAGTACGCTACTAATTCATAAGTTGTACGTAAGATCAGTCACAACCGAGTACCAAAGGTTTGAATTTCTAGAGTGCCGTTACATACTAGCTGAGAAAATTTATATTTTATTTGATAAGAAATTATTAAATAGGGTACCAAAAAATAAAAAAATAAAATAAAATCTGTTGACATATATATATATAAGTTAATTTTCAATAAAATTAATAATTGCTGCTTGCTTCATCGAATTACCCACTCCAATATTAATGTCCCAATCGTAGATGATCGATGAAGTCATTGTTTGCATCATCAATCGGTCCATTATATCGATCGTGCGGTTAAAAAATGATCTTCTTGTACCTTTCTTTCTCCACTCGAACATTTTAGCTTCAAAGCAGAAATCAATTAAGCGCTCCCTAAGCAAAAGCTAGCAATACTGTGTGCCCTAAGTTTACGTGGGCGTTAGGTGACGAAGAAGAAAGGAAAGAACTGCAGCTTTCACATGATGACATGAAATATATATCTATAAATGATGGTCCAATTTGGTATTATTTTCCCCTTTGATTAGATGCAAACCCAACCATTTAAAAGTGACATCAACTTGAATACAAAACCATTCCCCGCACTATCATGGGGTTCATTAAGGTGGTCATGTTGTGCGCCAGCTGGCTCTTTCAATCAATTTAGAATCTTGGTGGTGGGGCCAATAATTCAATTCTATTTTAAGTTTTTTACCCCGCACATTATCCACATAATAAGAATTGATTTGTAAGATTTAAATTTTAAAATTTATATTCTAAATCAACTTAATTATGTCACGTGAATAGTGTGATACACAAGTTTTCAAATAGAATTATCCATTCATTTTATTATTTTAACTAAAATTGCATCTTTCTATGCATTATCCTTTAACTTAGGATGGATTGATCAATAAATTGGTAACTAAGGACAAGTTTGGAGTCTCAGATAAGACACAAAATACTTATCTAATCTCATTTCATTTCATCACATTTTATTCCCAAATGTAATTCAAATACAAAATTTTCAAACTAATCATTGCAACTTTTACAAACTTTCAAATAAAAAACAATTCCAACTTTTTCAAATTTTTAAACAAAACTAATATTATAAAACTATATAATTATTAGAATATTTTAACTTTATAATATTTTTTATTCAACACTTCTTCTCTTATTTTTCAAAACTCAAAAAATATTTAGCTTAAAGTATCTCACTATTATTTACAAACTATTTTATTACTATTTACAAAACTCTTATCTTGTCTCACTATCCAAACTGCACCTAGAAGCCTGGTTTGTTTTCACAAATTATCTCATTTAATTTCTTCTAATAATTTTAGCTTTTTTGAACTCTCAAACAAAATATAAAAAATAATTTAATTTTTTAAATTGTGAAAACTCTCATTAAATAAAATATTATTAAAATATTTTTTTAATATTATTATTTTAAAAATTAAAAAAATTAAATTATTTATTCTACTTTATGTAAAAATTTATAAAGATAATATTTACAATGACTTTGATATCTAAAACTGAGCTATAAGAATCTCAGTCCACCTAATAATTGAATGTTTACATATATACAACTGAGTATCTAGACGTTGCTTCACAGGAAAGGTACGGGTTAGGCCCCATTAACTTGTAATCAATCCAGACTGCAAAACATGTATCTACATGATTTTAAGTTACGTTTGGGTAGTGAGATATTTTGAAATATTTTATAAATAATAATAAAAAATAGATTAAAAAAATAATAATAAAATAATAAATAATAGTGATATATTATGAGAATATCTAAAATATTCTCAATACTTAAACTAGACCTATGCATTCTTATTGCTTCCTTATAAATTTCTTTATAAGTTGGTTAAAAAACACACTTCTTAAAATTTTATTCTAAATTTTACTTGTCTTTTAAAAATCTTATATATTCCACAGTCTCACTCTATATTCTTTCTCTATTCTATTAAAATAATATTAATCTATTATTTCTTTATTATTTTTCTACTCCTTATCTACTTATATATTTTTTTGTAACGATCGGAAGAAAACTTTTAAACTTATTTTTTTTTTCATATTTTCATAATTATTTCATTATTTGTTGTACCTATATTTTCGATTTTTTTTTATCTGTAACCGTTTTTTTTAAACTACTCATGATCTCTCTAAATGATAATAATTTTAAAATCAATGCTTTTGTAATAATAATATTTTTAAAAACTCGTATTTTCACAAATGATCAATTTTTTTTAGAACTAATCATCTCATTGGTGACATTTTTTTTTAAAAATTTCAATTATAATAAATATGAGTATTAGAGAAAGTGTAAATGATTGGAAGAAAATTTTACCTTATTTATTAAAATAAAAAATATATATAAAAAGTTATTTAAGAATAAACAGTAACTCTCTAAATATAGGAAGCCATTATTTATATTTTAAAACATTTTTTTAAAATAGAGAATCGGATAAAGAGGTATTTTGTCAAAAAAATTAAATTAAAATTTTAAAATTTAAAGATTTAGAGGTTTCAATCCGCTGATGGGAATACTTTAAGAAAAATGATAAAACAACTACCCTTTATAATTTTTCTACAATCTTTCAATAAAATAATATTTTTTTATATATTTATTTTAATTTTGATTTTGACTTGATGTGTTTGAAATTTAAAATAATATTATTTTGTTGATAAATTGTATATATAATGCAATTCGTTTGTAAGGTTATCATTGCTCATACTTTAAATGGTGATTTGGACAAGTAGTACTTATTAATTAGCAGCACCGGAAAGCTACGTACAATAAGAATCAACCGGCTTAGGTAAATGGTGTAGACGTTACATTTGTGAATTGTGACTGCCGACAAAAGAGTGATTAAATAATCATTATCAAAGTCTTTTTTTAATTTCTTTCTTTCTTTCTTTATTCTTTTTAAAGCAACATTTTGTTCTTTGGAGTTTGTCTAATCATCACGTGTCTTTTATATTTATATATATATATATAAATAATATTTATAATTATAGAATATATTAACGCTATATAATTTTATTTTTAAAAAATAAATAAATATAAAATTTATATAAAAAAATTAATTTTTTAATAATAAGTATCATCTTTTTTCAAAATGATTATACGGCACTTACACATCCCACGACTATATATATATATATGTTATTACTTGTTTTTCGGCTCTACTAAAATGCCTGGAATAACTATACTTGACCAATTGATAAATGTGGACGGCAGTGAAGTAATTTAAGGACATTTATTGAATTTGCTTGTCTCATAAGGATCCTCCCTTTTGGACGATCTATTAGCATTCATGTGTGGCTCACACATTCATGCTCTGTTAATGCTCTGTATTTGTTCAGGTCGATTCACGATTAAAAAACTAGCGAGTAGTTAGGGTCTTTGGTGAAAGATGATCAGGATGTCATGCTAGCTAGCTTTGATAGTTAATTTTGTGATTCAAGAATTTGATTTTCTAGCTCTTCTTCCATTTCTCATTTATTCATATCCATTTTTCTTGGGTCTAGCAAACTAGGAGAACAATTTTTTAGATATTAAGTTGTTGCGAAAATCATGACAGATAAAAATATAAAAATTAAACAAATAAATCAATTATACAATATAAAATTAACGTGATTCAATAATGTATCTACGTCAATAAAATTACAAAAGATTTTATTATACTGACGAATCACAAAATTTTTATGACCTTAGATTCTCTCTCTCGTAAGTGTTTGGAAAGCTTTACCAACTTTATTATATGACCTATTTTTCTGCTAATTTTCTTGTTCACATAATCCCATGTGGTATTGGAAATTGACTCAAGGCAGTTGGCAAATACCTAAATAATATCCTTTCCACACTACTAATACTACTTCCAACCAACTAAAAGAGGAAAAATCATGTTTAGTTTTTGGGATTAATTTGCACTTTTTCAAAACTGATACTTTTAAATTTTAAATATTTGGGAGAAGCATACATAATTATGATTAAGTTTTAAATTGATCTTTGTTAATCTCCTCACATAAAGTATAATCATAGCAATTGACTATCATGCATGCACGTTAAAGAAAATCAACAAAAGAAAAAATAAAAGCAAAAAGTATTAGGAAATATCAAAATAATTTTAAAAAACATAAAATCAAGAAAAATCATAAAATTCCTAAAATACATAAATTATAGAGTATATGAAAATTTTTAAAAAAAATTATTGAAGAACTGATAAATATAAAAATGAAAATATTAGATAAGATAAGAAAAAAAAAAAAAACTAAGAGAAGATTAAAAAAAAAAAAACAAAATTAAAAATAAAATAAAAGGATGGCAACTCAGAAGGGTGGCCCTTTCGTGGGTAGCCATGGACGGCAGCCACCCCTTTATTTGGGGAGTCCTAGCTGAACCACACACCACTTAAAGTGGGGTGCCAATTTGGTTACGTTTTTCTTTATAAAAAAACTCTACAAAACACAGAGCTCTCTTCCACAGAACGCCTTCTCCCCAAATCTCATCCCAAATTCTACAAAGTGTTGATTACATCACAACACTTTGTATATATACAAGTGCACCCATAATTGATGGGATTATAAGAATCATTAAAGGACCCATAATTTATGCGCTTGCACAACTAATTGAAAGGTGAAAATGAAACTATACAAACTAAAGTTAAGGAAATGATTAAAAATAGGTTAACAGATAGAGAAGAATTAATGATACTTTGTCACCTCCTCAAGCCACTAATTGAGCCTCATTGCTATTGAGTTGTTGACATTCAGTTAAGCCTGAATGTCCTACTTTAGTTAAGCCTGACTATACTCTAACATACCCCTTCAAGCTAATGGGTGAGGTAGTCACTCTTAGCTTGTCTCTTAGCAGCAAGAAACGCGTTGAAGTAAGCCCTTTTGTGAAAATATCAGCTACTTGATCAATAGTGGGAAGATACTTGATGATGATATCCCCATTGACAACCTTCTCTCAGATAAAGTGATAGTCAACGTCTATATATTTTGTCCTTGCATGAAAAACTGGATTAGTTGCCAATGAGAGTGCTCCTAGATTGACACACCAAAGAATATGAGCTACATTTAAGGATAGTTGAAGTTCTTGTAGGAGTATTCTAAACCAGTATAATTCAGCTGTGGTGATTGCAAGTGACCTATACTCTGCCTTTGTACTGGATTTAGACACTACAGTTTGCTTCTTGGCACTCTAGCTAATGAGACAAGGGCCTAGGTAGATTGCATAGCCAGTTGTTGACCTTCTGTCATCTGAACTCCCATCCCAATCATAGCCACTATATGCATTTAGTGTGAGTGATCCTTTAGTGAACAGGCCATGATTGAGTGATCCTTTGAGGTCTCTTAATACCCTTTTGGTTGTTGTCTAGTGAACAGATGTTGGATTGTGCATAAACTGACACAATTGATTTACAGTGAAGCAAATATCTGGCCTTGTTAGAGTGAGGTACTGCAAGGCTCCAACAAGTTTTCTATACTCAGTTGCATTTTCCAAAGGATCACCATGGTTTTGAGATAATTGAGAGCTTGTTGGGAGTGGTGTCTTAGCTAGTTTTGCTTTAATCATCTTGAATCGAGAGAGTAGATCCAGAGTATACTTTGACAAAGAGAGCAATATGTCATTAGACAAACATTGAGCATGTATTCCAAGGAAGAAACTAAGAGAGCCTAGGTCCTTTATGGCAAAATGGTGCTTGAGGTAGTGAATCAAATTTTTCATAATTGGTACATAATTACCCGTAAGGATTATGTCATCTACATAAACCAACAGAAATATGAGAATGTCAATATGATGAAAAACAAAGAGTGAGTAATCCATTTTGGATTCTTGGAAGCCAAATGCAAGTAGAGTTGTGGCCAGCTTGTTAAACCAGGCTCGAGGAGTCTACTTTAGACCATATATGGATTTTTGAGGCTTGCAAACATGGTGAGGATGCTTTTGGTCTTTAAAACCTGATGATTATTCCATATAGACTTCCTCTTTAAGTGTCCCATGTAGAAAAGTATTGGAGACATCAAGTTGTCTCAAGTGCCAGTTGTAGTAAACTGCAAGAGCTAGAACAATTATGATTGTTGAAGTCTTGACTACTGGACTAATGTTTCAGTGTAGCCTATTCCATCTTTTTGCTGAAATTCTGTTTAATTTTGATGACCCATTTGTTATGAATAACATTCTGATTGGGAAGTCTTGGGCACAAGGTCTAGGTATGATTGGCTACAAGAGCCTTAAACTCCTCTTGCATGGCTCAAGTCCAATTAAGTGACTTAATGGCCTGAGAGAAGAGATGTGGTGTAGGTGGCAGTGTAGTGTTAGAACTTATGGTATGCAAGGCCATAAGAGGATGTTTGATGGCTGTGTAAACCTTATAATCTGAAAAGGTTTTGGCTTTCCTGGAGCCATCCATTGATTTGGTGATCATAGGATGAGTAGTGACAGTAGGGACTATTGTGAGTTCAGGATTGGGTGCAATAGAAGTTGTTGGTCCCTCTGCTTGAGATATTTCAGGTAAAGAAGGTGCAGTGGAGACCATTGGTTCTTCTGCTTGGAATGGTTCTGAAGGAGAAATGGGACGAATATGGTGCTGTAGTGGAGATAAGCTTGGTGCATCACATGGTTGCGCAGATTGTGGTGAACCAGTGATGGAAAGAATCTTGTGTGGATGCAGTGTGGTATAAAGGTAACATGACATCATTTGTAAGTGATGAACTAACCAATAGAGGAGGCTCTTGTGCAGTGGACTTTAGTAGAGATGGTTTCCAGTCTCAAGCAGGGAAGGAATGTTCATCAAACACAACATTCCTACTGATGAAAATTCTGCCAGTCACAGGTTCACGACACCTATAGCCTTTATAGTTTGAGCAATAATCTAAAAAGATACATTTTTTGGACTTGTAAATGAGTTTGTGAGTGCTGTATGGCTTGAGAATAGGATAACAAGTGCAACCAAAGACTTTGAGAAAAGAGTAGTCAGGTGCCTTATTGAGTAGCTTGATGTAAGGACAAGTATTGTTCAACACAGGAATAGGGAGTCTGTTTATAAGATAGACAGAAGTGTTAAAGGCATCTACCCAATAAGTAGTTGGGAGTTTGGATTGTGCCAAAAGAGCAAGACCCATCTCAACTATGTGCCTGTGTTTCCTCTCAGCAAGACCAGTTTGCTGAGCAATGTAGGAGCAGGAAATTTGATGGATTATTCCATTGGAAGTGAGGAATTATTTGAATTTAGTAGAGAGAAATTCACCTCCACCATTAGATTGAAATGACTTGATTTTCTTGTTGAGTAGATTTTCTGCCAAATATTTGAATTTGACAAAATAGTCAAATGTTTCAAATTTTGTCTTAAAAGGGCAAATCCAAGTGTACCTAGAGAAATTATCAATGAACACAACATAGTATTTAAACCCAGTTGTAGAAAGGATAAGAAAGGTCCATAAATCAGAGTGACTTATTTCCAAAGCTTTCTTGGTTACATTGACAGAATTAGAAAATCTTGCCTTAGCTAATTGACAAGCCTCACACATTGCTACATGTTCAGTAGACTTAAGTACAGGAATATGAGCATATTTTCTGATTTTTTCTAAGACGGGAGGTGTTGGATGCCCTAATCTACAAAGCCAAACAGTGGCATTGATGAGATTCCAAGAAAACTGATGAAATGCTTGATAGTATTTGTCTTGGAAAGTTGGATTAGATATAGATCATCTCTACTTTGTCCTTGCATAAATGTCCTCCCTGTCAGGTTGTCTTTCACAAATAAAGGAGTGGCAATTAGTTTAAACCAACAACTATTATCAGCACAAAATCTTTGAATGGAAAGTAAGTTTGCTACAGCATTAGGACAATTAAGAACATTTGGTCTTTCTAGTCAGTTTAATCAACTAAAAGTAGCTTATAATGTTCAACGTAATAAATGAGATTTGAATAATTTAATTGCTAAACGTGCACAAGAGGAGCATATGATGTGCCATGAGACTATTGAGACTATGCAATTGGCTTTTTAGCCACCGCTGAACAAAGGGCCTTCTCATAGTTATAAGTCCTAAGTTCCATAAGGGTAAAGGTTTTGGAGTGGTCCTAGAGAAGCCATATAGAAAAATGATCAATGTAAGTTCTGTAAAAATGAGGGTCATTGGCAAAATGATTATTTTAAATTTAAGGCCTGGTTAGAGAAGAAGAATAAGAACTCGACAGGGTTTTATAAGCAAACGGAAACCAAGTAAGGATGGGGTAAGCTTGTTCATTGGGAATGGAGTTCAAGTGAAGATTGATTTTATAGGAGTAGTAAAATTATCCTTTGAGTTAGGTTCTTCTCTTGTTTTGGAGAACACTGTTTATGTACCATAAATGAGACGAAATTTGATATCAATATCAAAATTTGATGATTTTAGTTTTTCCTTTAAGTTTGGTAATGAAAAGTTGAGTTGTTTCATGGTTCTCGTTTGGTTGGAAATGACCTTTTATGTGATGGTTTATATAGAATGTCATTGGTTTTCTTTTGGTGATTTTTTGTGTGTCACTAATGTAGCAAAGAAAAGGTCTTTAATCCATTAATGATCTTCTATTTGATGGAAGAAGAAGTTAGGATTTATAATTATCTTGAAAAGCAATTAGACAAAAAATTGACTCCTGGTTATTTTATTGGGTACCCAGACAGATCAAAAGGATATTAGTTCTATTATCCTAATCATGGCACCAAGACTGTTGAATCTATTATTGCTAAATTTTTGGAGAATGATATTGGTGATAATAGAAGTTTTGTATTGAAAGAAGGTCTGCATTGCCAAGCGATTACATTGTCTAATTGTTGGAGATTGATTTTAATATTGGGCATGTTGTTGATCTTGTTACTTTTAATCAAGTTTTGATAAGCTATGAGTCAGATAAATGGAAAAATGCAATGGAAGATAAAATGCATTTTATGGAACATAATGAAGATTGAAAATCTATCACACTTTTTACTTATCTGAACGATTTACAAAAACTTGAGAAATAACTGCAGACTGTCCCTATGTTTCTCGTAAATGCTGGACCTCTATTGTTAATTGCTATTGTTGACTTTGTATTTTTACTTTCCCTCGTTCCAACTCCTCCATGCGTGGTTGCAGGTCATGAGAGGACCTGTCCACAAATTTTTTCAACTCCTTGTTCTCTTGTTTTAATATTTTATTCTTCCTACGTTTATTAGCAAGCCTTTGTTGTAACTCTGTTATTTGATTTCTAAGCTGATCTACCTCACCTACTCTTGACTGTAACCTCCTAGACATGGTCGTTATTGCAGCAGCATACTGAGCATTAAGCATTCTGGCTCTTGCAACAACCTCGGCATCAATCCTACTAGCAAAATGCATCTTTACTCCCATCATGATGTTGATGGCCTCAGTAGAGAAAATTAGTGGTTGAGGCGTAATCGGTTCCTTATTCAAATCAGGAATATTCTTGGTAGAATGTTGCTCGGTCATGTGAGAAATTGTGAGATGCCATCATTCTGGAAATACAGAAGGCTAGGTCAATAAGAAATGTGAAGAATGGTCTGTGTGTTTTCGAAGGGAGAACATGGTTTTTTAAATAGGAACCCAGACGGCTCGAGCTTTACAGCGTGTGTTAGGACCTAAGTGGGACTCGAGGCGTTGCCGCACTTTTCCTGCAAATCCAGGCAGCTCGAGGCTTTAAAGTTTTTGTCAGGCCCTGGGCAGGGCTCGTACTTTTTGCTGCACTATCTCTAACGAACACAGGCGGTTCCAGGTCTTGCGGTACTTGTCGGGACCTAAGTGGCTCCACACGTGTTTCTGCCCGTCACATGTATTTCTGCTTAAGATGGCCTGGGGATTTTCCTAAGCCCAATAGCGTAGCCCCTGTGAGGCCCAAAAGTGAAGCCTATTTGTAATATATATAACATCACATTCCAGCGTTCAAATCACCTTAAGGTAGTAAGCTACTCAGATTCTGATTTTGCTGGATGTCAAGATGATTTGAAATCAACCTCAGGTTATATTTTTATGATTGCTAGGGGTGTTGTTTTTTGGAAAAGTGTTAAACATACTCTGGTGGCATCATATAAGGAATTTTATTTCTGGATTGAAACTTGTTGATTCTATCTCGAGGTCAATTACTATTTATTGTGATAATAGTGCATCGGTGTTCTGTTCAAAGAATATTAAGAATTCTAGTGGATCCAAGCGCATTGACGTCAAGTATTTGGTCGTAAGAGGCAAAGTTAAGGAAGGGCAGACAAAGATAAAGCATATAAATATAGAGGCGATGATTGCAGATCTCTTAACTAAAGGACTTGCTCCTAAAGTCTTTAAAACACATGTTACTAACATGGGTATTGTGGAAACTTGTGATATTTTTCATTAGTGGAAGTTACTTATGTAAAAGGAATTACATTTTGGCTTGATCCCTTTACGGGGTACGTAGGCAACCCATTTGTTTTAGGGTGCAACTCCTTTCCAATAATAATGAATCTCCATTATTCATAAATTATGTTTTTGAGCATGCATTGGGCTTATGTATTTTATTATGATATCATTAAAATTTCGATTTATATGGATAAAGACATAAGATGAGTCTCTTTTATAGACATGTGGCTTCATTTTGAAGCATTATGAGGACTGATAGTAATTAGCACAGCTTTTGATCACATTAGTGTTAAGTTCATACAACATCCTACCATTTTGGATGGAAGATGGAGATCTATGTCGATGAGAATATTAGCATTTGTAGCTATGGAGTGGTTTTACATCATTTAAGTGGTGTAATAATTTCCATGTTTAATGTTGATATTCTTGTTGGACCGAATCATGTTTTTTAAGGTGCTATCATTATAACTATATATGTGTGTGGCTACCTATGTAATCTAACCCGAGAGTCATTTTCAAAACAAGTTTCTATAGCAATCAATATTCACACAAGTGAGAGAATTTTAGAATATTTTATTCCATGTGGGCTTCAATTGATTGCAAATTGTGTTTTATAAAACGAGTTAGACATATAGCTCATAATAATACTTTGGTTGAACCAACTATAATGAGTGATCATTTGAGGTTTTATGCACCTTATTAATATAGGACAATATCTTATATTTAATGTAGTAAATTACGTATTTAGGCCGAGTAACTTAAAAGTTTTACTATGAAAATTTACTAAAACCTTGTAGGCATTTGAGTCTTTAATGAGAGGACTTTATATTGTTTTTCGCTATAAAAGGCTAGGTCCCATCTCCTCTCCATACGTCCATTTTCAGTTTTGCCCCATTGAAGATCTGAGTTTTGTGAGGAGCAAGGAGAGAAAGATCTAGCCTAGGATCAAGGAGGAGCTTCAAGTTTTTCTACCAAAATGTCTTATGCATGTATGATCTCAAAATTGGAATTTGTAGATTGTGATTATGTTTTTAGCATGTTATTTTCGTAATATACAACATTGCATTCTTCAAATTGAAAAATCCAAAGAGTGGGAAAAGCATATTGTAACCCAAAACTATAAACGAACAGAGTTTCGTCTATATTTTTAAAACTTTCTCCTTGTTTACAACATATATCATATACCTAACCTTCAAAGTATTCACAACTATAATACAATAATCTTCAAAAACGCATTCACAAGTTTAGTTAGAGCCATTAAATTCTAAATAATTACAAATATAGAAATTCCAACAAAAACTGCAAAATAACTAAAATATGACTATAAAAAAACTCTTTGTACAACCAAAACCATCTTCAAGCAACAAAATCATCAAACCCCAAAACTTCCAACTTCAAGTGACTAAACCAAATTCACTCTGGAATCTTTGGCTCATAAGCTATCACTTCAAATGAATGAACTTTCTACAACTATGAAAAATATGTGAAATAAAGTGGTGAGTTGCCACATGCTCAATAAGTAGCAATTTAATGGGGGTATGGGAGTTGACAATTTTCTTGAATATAAGAATGTGCACAAATTCAAAACTTACACAAGTTTGAAATATAATACCTCAGTGCACCATTGCAAACAAAACCAATAGTTCTTTTTATTAAAAACTCATTAAAGAAACACTTACCTCAATTTCTAGTCAAAATAGTCACGATATTTCTTTGTCAACGATTACTCATAACTTATTTCAAGATCATTATAATCCATCAACTTATACTCTAAAAATGATCTAACTTAACTCTAAAATTTTACACCATCCTTAAATAACATGAATTTAGACTTGTTCTAAAAGATTATCCTCTAAAATTGATAAACTCCAAATTTCTAGGTTACAAATACGCTTCTGGACAACACATACACTAGCCTCTATCCCTCTATTAATTCTACGTAAATAATGTCTACAATCAACCATATATCAGTGCCATAAAAATAGATTAGTTCTAGCTAATACCCATCACCAACAGTTGAATATTAAATTCATTTTCAATACACCCTAACAGCCTAATTAACTAGGTATATTCTCAACAATTCACAATACAAAATCTTAACAAATTTTATATTCAAGATTCATTAAATCTACTATTTATAAGGGATGAGAATTTATCTGATATTGTCATTGATGGTGATGAAATATCAAGGAACAGTGGTTGTGGGTTGAGGTCACACAGAGAGAATATATATTTATACAGTTTAGAGAGTGAGAGAAAGAGAGTAAAAAAAATATGTATATACATATGGAAGGCTTGAGAGAGAGAGATGATGGGGGTTTGAGAGAATCGGGGAAAGAGAGAGAGAGGGGTGTAAGAGAGTGAGTTTGAAGAGGGTAGAGAAAGAGAGAGACGAGAAAGTGAGGGAGGGAGTTTGTGTGTGAGAGCATTGGCAATGGACTAGCCATTTGCCAATGCAAGTCCAAATTAAAAGGAAATGTGAAAAAAAACACCTGCATTAGCCTAGCTAAACTTCTCAAGTTTAACATTTATGCTACAGTGTATGTTAGCAGCTCTCCATATTTGGCCAGGGACTATACACCCTTCATCACATTATTTTATTATTTTAATCAACGGCCCCTTCTTTCTTTCCCTCGTTCTTTTCTCTCTCCTCAACCCTCAAGCTTCCTCGCCCTATTCTCTCTCTAGTTCATCCCTCTTCTCTCCCTCGTTGCAGGTGAAATGTCGTCCAACGGTTGTGCGATTTCCTCCACGTCGTCCAAGATGTTGAGCCTCGAGACAAAATGTAGCTAGAAAGATGTTGAATCTCCCAATTGCTTTATCTTCATCAATCAGCTTCTCTTTGCAACCCTGTTTCCCAATCTTCAAATCCTCCTTCAATGGTGCTAAAATCCAACACATTAGCAAGATTCTAGTGCCTCCTCATACAGTGCAATTATGAAACCCTTCATCCTTGGTAGTGATGATGGCAAAGTGAAAGGAGGAAATGAATGAAATCAGGGTGAAGACCGCAGAAGAAATCAACGAAGGGGTGGTCGACCTCAAGGGAGATCTCCTCATGCTTCGCCAATCAACGAAGGGATGGTCGACCTCAAGGGAGAGCTCCTCATGCTTCGCCTCCATAAGTTCACCCACATCAAGTTCAAAGTCCAACGAGTTCCATCGCATGCACAAAAGGGTACTTTTCCTTTCGTCCCGTCTTATTTTTTCAAGATCGAGATGACTTAACTCATTATAGATTGATGTTTTTTACTAGAAATGTGGTGTTTGTTGATTTACTTCACTGATCTTGGGAGACTTTGATATCAGTAATAATATATGGTTTGATAGGAAAAATCACCTAGATTAAGCTGGGATGAATGAACGGTAATAACCCCAAGTTTATGTTTGAATCTAGATTAGTTAGTTTGAATGTCATTAATCGACAGCCTTTAAGTTGTGTGGGCAGGATTTGGGAGTGAATAAATGGTAATAACTCCAAGTTTATGTTTGACTCTGTCTCTAGGCCACTTCATTGTAGTTCTTATTTAGGAATAGTTCAATTCTCGATCTGCTTTGTTAATAATATGAGAAGAATCCTTCCATATAGAACTGAAGGACGGTAGCTCAAGATGGCTATTGGCAACCTCAATAAACATAAATGAATTATGTGGCAAATAAACAGAACTGAAGGAAGGTAGCTCAAGATGGCTATTGGCAAATTTCCTTGTTGTATCATAGATATGACTCTGCTACCAATATGTGGCAACCTCAATAAACAAAAATGAATTATTTTTCTTGATAGGATTCTATTGGTATTATCATTTTGGCATATCTTTCTAGTGTGTGATTGAAGGAAGCTTGAGGCCTTTCCAGAGGAGATGGGTTCATAGAATTAAATTAAAAGTAAATCATTTTGTACTATTCAAGACACTTCCATGGAGCCCCATTAATTTTTGGATGATTAATGCTTTTTTTAATTTGCTAACTAGAGGAAATGCTTTTTAGAATATGAAACTGATTCGTGAGGAATCTGAATTTGAAGGACATAGTCTCAAATCTTGGTTTTTTTAGTGACTCTGATTTTAAGTTTGGCTTTTTTTACCTTTTTTTTTTTTTTTAATAATGTGGACATAGTCTCAAATCCTGATTTAAAAATATATATGCAGAAAATCATCAGTGCATGTAATTGATGCAAAAACAATGTCAGCTGATCCTATTGCAGTTGTTGAGTTGCCCTATCGAGTTCCATACGGGTTCCATGCCTTCTTTGTTACAGAGGTGAGTGTTGAATTAATTGCTTCTGAATTAAATGCAGCTCATAGAAAGTAGGATTAGAACAAAAGAAGCATTGGAAAATGATAATTAGAAGATACTCGATCGTGATCATATATGCCAAGGGAAGATAGAACGAGAAATTTGCTATCCAGATGAGAGCATTGCCTTGCAGTTTATAGTGTTTTTTTTTCCTACTTGTTAGTTCACTATCAAAGCTGCCTTGGTAGTTGTTACATACATCTAAGATAGTTCTTGATTTTTAACATATTTTGCTTGCACTCTTGTTATTCTGGTGATTCCAATTTGTATTCATGGTTTTTGGACAGGACCAATTTCAAGATCAGGCAAAACTCAGATTTTCTACCCGTTAGAGACTACACAGTGTATGTTAAATAGAGAATGAAGGCAGATCCATGTAAATTATACGCAAGAGAACTCTCTGGCAGCACTCACTACTAAAGTTTTTAATTCCGTACCGTACCGGCCGGTACGGCCGGAATATTTCGTACCGGTCACTGGACCGGTACCGGAAATACTGTGCTCCGTACCGGCAAAAATACCGGCCGTATCGGCCGGTACCGGCCGGTATTGTATGTTTCGGCCGGTATCAGATTCAGTTTCTAAAGAATGGCAGTTTCGTAATTTCGTCTGGCAGTTTCGTAATTAAGGCAAATATTCAGGAGCATTTTCGGAAATCACACTTCAGCTCCTTTCCTTTAGGTTTTCACTTTCCGATTTCGTTCCTTTTTGTTTTTTCACCCCCATAGCTTTTCATCTCATTCTCAGCCGCTCAGCCTCAAGCTTCAGCATCTGGGATTCTGGCTTCACGGTTGACAGTTCGCACTTCGCAGTTCTAACTTCGCAGTTCCCACTTCGGCATCAGTGAATCATCTTGCGCCGTAGGTATGAGTCATTTAAAATTTTAAATAATTTTTTCTATTAATTTATTTTTTTCTTTAATCATACAGATTTTTTAGATTATATTTTTATAGTGATTGTTTGTATTTAAATTGTACATTATATCTGTGATAAAAATCTGTGATAAAAAAAAAAAAATCTGTGATACCGTTGTCTCACGGTATGAGTTGAGGTTTGAGTAATTTTTTTATTAATTTGATTTTTTCTTTAATCATAAATATATTTTAGATTATATTTTTATAGTATTTGTTTGTTTTTAAATTCTATATTGTATCTATAATAAAAATCTGGGATAAAAAAAAAATCTGTGATAAAGTCTTTAAAGATGTGAAAAAAAACAAATACTATAAAAATATAATCTAAAAATCTGTGATAAAATTTCCTTTATTATTTGGGGTTTAAAAAAAAATCTGTGATCAAAATTTGTTATAAAAAAAAAAAAATCTATGATTCAATCTTCACTCTCAATTACTATTTGATCTTACATGGCATTAATGTCAATTGTCAATATATGTAGTTAATAACTCTAATGAAATTGATGGTGATGTTTAATTATAAAAAATCTGTGAAATTAAGGAGGGTGAAAAATAAGAAATTCAAGAATATTTTTACAAATTTACAAAATGATTTTGTATCATTCCAAATATAATTTTTAAAAATATAATCTCTAATCATTAACTAATTTTTAATCTTATAATTTTTATAACTGGCCTTTGTTCATTTCTCTTTTAATTAGCTTTTAATTATTTTAGTTCAAATGCTAAATGTTGTTGTTCATCTTTCTAAGTTTCTTACTTCGTTTGATTTTTTTTTTTTTTTAAATTTTGCTTACTTATAATCTCTAATATTATTATTAATCTTTTATACTTTAATAGTTAAAAATGTCTAGTTGTCAATCAACTGGTGGTATGACTTCAACTCCAATACTTGCTTCTGCAAGATCAGAAGATCCAACATGGGCCCATGCACGTGCAGTGCCAGGGGCAAGAAATAATACTAAATGTTTATATTGTAATAAAGTAATTAGAGGTGGCGAGATCACTCGGTTGAAACATCATCTAGCTGGGATTCTAGGCGATGTAGAAGCATGTAAAAAGGTTTCTGAAGATGTGAAATGGCAAATGAAAGAGTTGATTGATAAAATGAAAAAAAATAAAGAGAAGAAAAGAAAAATAATATCAGAGATTGGAGGGGATATAGATTTATCATCTGATGATATTGATGATAGTAATAGTATGGAGGGACAGTCTCAGCTTTCAAAAGGTAAGGGGAAGTCGAAAGAATCTGGAACTGGAAAGTCAGTGGGGGGATTTAGTAGATTTTTTGCTCCAAGAACAACTCATGGGGCCCAACATTCAATTAAGAGTTCTATGTGTTCAAATGAGATAATTGTAAAAGCAAAGATGTCTGTAACACGCTGGTGGTATGATGCTAATCTACCTTTCAATGCAGCTCAATCCAAGTTTTATCAACCAGCTATTGATGCCATGACTGCCATAGGGCCAGGATTCAAAGGCCCTTCCTTATATGAGTTGAGAGGAAATTTGTTAAAGATGGTTGTGGATGAGGTTCAAGATTATTTGCAACAAATTAAGAAGGTTGGGAATGAGACCGGTTGTTCACTAATGGCAGATGGTTGGACAAACCAGAAGCAGCAATCTATAATCAACTTTTTAGTTTATTGTCCGAAGGGTACAATGTTTTTGAAGTCTGTTGATACATCTGGTATTAGAAAAGATGCTAAAACATTGTTTAATATCTTTGATGAGGTTGTTCAGGAAATTGGAGCTGAGAATCTTATGCAGTTCATAACGGACAATGATGCAAGTTATAAAGCTGCAGGAAAAAAGTTACAGCAGAAGTATGGCTCTTTCTACTGGTCTCCATGTGCAGCTTATTGCATAGATTTAATGTTGGAGAATTTTTTCGATCCAAGATATTTTCCTCTTATTGATGATACTATAAAAAAGGCAAAAAAGATAACAAANTTTTTTGAAGTCTGTTGATACATCTGGTATTAGAAAAGATGCTAAAACATTGTTTAATATCTTTGATGAGGTTGTTCAGGAAATCGGAGCTGAGAATCTTATGCAGTTCATAACGGACAATGATGCAAGTTATAAAGCTGCAGGAAAAAAGTTACAGCAGAAGTATGGCTCTTTCTACTGGTCTCCATGTGCAGCTTATTGCATAGATTTAATGTTGGAGAATTTTTTCGATCCAAGATATTTTCCTCTTATTGATGATACTATAAAAAAGGCAAAAAAGATAACAAAGTTCATCTATAACCATGNTATTGCATAGATTTAATGTTGGAGAATTTTTTCGATCCAAGATATTTTCCTCTTATTGATGATACTATAAAAAAGGCAAAAAAGATAACAAAGTTCATCTATAACCATGGTTGGGTTTTAGCATTGATGAGAAAAGACTTTACCAAAGGTCATGATTTGTGTCGTCCTGCAATTACAAGGTTTGCGACAAATTTTTTAAGTATCCAATGCTTGCTCTTATTTAAGAAAGAACTCAGACAAATGTTTACTTGTGATAAATGGATTGCATCAAGTCATTCTAAGTGCAACATAGGGAATGAGATAGCTGGGATCGTTGTAGAAGATAAAGAGTTTTGGACTCAATGTCAATTTATTGTTAAAATTAGTGAGCCTTTGGTTCGTGTTCTACGACTTGTTGACGGGGATGAGAAGCCTGCAATGGGATACTTGTATGATGCAATGGAAAGAGCCAAGGAGAGTATCAAAGCAAGATGCAATAACAAAGTTAGTATATTCAGTCCATTCACCAGGATCATTGATTTTAGATGGGATAAGCAGCTTCACAGTCCATTACATGCAGCGGGTTGTTTTCTTAACCCTAGAATTTACTATAACCACAATTTTAAGAGTAAAAATGATGTTGTAAGAGGCTTCAACAGCTGTGTTATGAAGATGGAACTTGATCTTGATAATCAAGACAAGATTATTGCAGAACTTGACTTGTATAAGAATGCAGTAGGTGAGTTTGGACATTCTTTAGCAATCCGCCAGCGTGACAAGATTAATCCATGTATTATCATTTGTTAAATAGTGTAACTTTAAATTTTGTCTTATTTTATTTTTACTTTAATTAATAATTTATAATTGCATTATTGTTATAGTTGCATGGTGGACCCAATTTGGTTGTGAGGTCCCAACGCTTCAAAAGTTTGTTGTTCGAGTACTAAGTCAATGTTGTAGTACAACTGGATGTGAGAGAAACTGGAGCACATTTGATTTTATTCATTCAAAGAAGAGAAATAGATTAGTGCATAAACGTTTGAATAATTTAGTATTTGTTCGTTATAACTTGAAGCTGCGAGAGAGGTAAAT
>QEOT01005693.1:56577-94271 GCA_003123785.1 Pterocarya stenoptera | reverse complement strand
AAGCAAGTGGTGACTCACCCTCCAGTATTAAAACTACTTAATTTCTCTAAGGAATTTATGATAGAATATGATGCTTTTGGAGTGAGATTAGAGTGTGTTTTGATGTAGGAGGGCCAGCCAATAGCTTTCTTTAGTAAAGTCTTGAAAGGGAAGGCCTTACTTTTCTCAACATATGAAAAATAATTGCTGGCATTGGTGACTGCAATGGGTAAGTGGAGACCTTACTTGTTGGGTTAGACATTTAAGATCAAAATTGACCAACAGGCCTTAAAGTAGGGGTGGGCAATGGGGGCCCGCCCCCGCTACGTTCTCTAGCTTTAATTGAGAACGAATTAATATATATATCAACTATATTCATATGCAGAAATCGATTAGCCACACAAAACGAATTAATATATAAGGAAAAGAGAAATATATTTATATATATAGGGACTTACTGCACAATTTGGCATACGATTCGCCATATTCACTTTATAACATCTAGCCAAATCAAACTTACTTAGCTGTGGGAAATGGGATACATTTGATATTTCTAGTAAACTTTCCAACGATATGCATCCCCTAGCATATAATACTATTAGATTCCGTGGAAGCTCTGTAATTTCTTGAAGTTGCTTGCAATCTCAATGTAAGACCCCACAATCTAACAAATATTTTGATGCTTGTAGGAATGCTTACGATATCACTACCTGATAGATTTAATGTTGCCTGATTGGGAAAAAAATTAAATGGCCCAAAGAAATTCGATTTTGATAGGCCAGAGTTTCTAAGATCCAATTGAAGAGAAGTGGTTGAATTTGTTGGAGGCGGGAATGGGAATAATTCTGCACCCAATGAAGCTTCATTTGCCCAGCTTGTAGATACTACATAGGGTGTGGGTTGTCCATTATGCTCCTCCTCCTCCATCCCAAAACTTATCATATTTGGACAATCACCGAGATCAAACATCTCTAGAGATCTCAACCGATGAATACTACTTGGTAGACGCTTAAGGTTTATGCAGCCACGTAGGAGTAAAGTTTCAAGCCTAGTGAGGGACCCAATGGATGAAGGCAATTCTTCTATTGAGGTGCGCATTAAGAAGACTTGGCCTAAATGTTTCATTTCACATTCGATTTCAGGAAACTTTTGGAGGCTTGAGCAATCACTAAGATCAAGGAATCCAAGAGATCTCAATTGGAGTCCCCTTGGAAAGATCTTTAGATTGAAACATCCAGCAAGACTCAATTTCACAAGCTTATCAGGGAACCCAACAAAATCATGAACTTCAACCAGGTTTGTACAACCTTGAAGATTTATTTTCTTCAAATTTGGGCACCTTGAAACATCCGAGAGTTTCGTTAAGAATTCACAACCACGAAATTCATAACCATGAGATTCTGTTAAAAAGAAAAGAACATCAACTAAGTTTAAAGAAAGAAATATTGAAATTAATAAGAATTGTACCTTAAATTCCAAGCGTATCTCCTGGATGTGACTACTAGGCATTCGTAGAATAAAGAGTTTTTCTCCACGAAATTTAGATAGCATAGATTGTAAAGGACAGTTAGGCCAATCAAGCACTCTTATTCCATCAGGTAGAGAATTAAGTTTTCCAGAAAAGTGAGCATTCCGACATCTAAATAATCTGAGTCTTTTCATATTCTTGAAGGCCTTGGGACTCAAGCGGATAATATCATCACCTTCAGGAAAATCTGCAACAATTGCTTCAACTCTATCTGTTCCCTATATAGGAAGACAATGCATGTTTAAGTGTGCTAACAAATCAAAAAAAATTATTCATATATTTATATACACACGTATAATATGTCGCATGTGCCAAATTAGAAACAATGTTTAATTAAAAGAGATTTTGATTTCACTTACTGTATTTTCCTCCAATATATCACGAACGGCTTCATGAAAGAATAATCTGCTACGTGCTCCTGGTATTTTTGGTGATTCTTGTCGAACAACTTCTCTACCCATATCTCGTAACAAGTCATGCATTTGCAATATTTGATTGAAATCCGAAATAAGACACTTCTCCCTAAGTCTTGGAATCGAAAAGTTTGGGCAAAAACCAAAACTCTCTAGTATCTTTATAATGACATCATCAAGCCATTGTCCATTGAAAAATCATGCAATGTCAAGAAAAACATTCTTTTCATTTTCACTTAATCTATCAAAGCTTGTTTGAAGTATTTTTTGAATATCTTGGTGAGGGATTTTCTTGTACTCATCCATGCACTTACCCACTCACTTTCACTTCTACCACATACATTCGAACCAAGCACTGTTAAAACTAGTGGAAGGCTACCAACATAATTTATGATCTGTTCTACAAATTCTTCATAACCGTCAACTGGTTTATTTCTTTTGAAAGCATGCCAACAAAGAAGTTCAAAAGCATTGTCGTAATTCAATCCCGTCATTTGTATGTTGAATTAACTCCATGAGTAGTCAACATGTGTTGATCTCTTGTTGTGATTATGATTCTACTTCCTTTACCAAACCAATCATGACCTCCTGTTAAGGTTTCTAATTGGGTCAAGCGATAACACCATCAAGAATTAGAAGAACTCTTTTAGAACGAAGCTTGTGCTTTATCATAGTGATTCCCGTATCCATATTATCCACCTTCAAACTTTTACAATCTCCAAAGATCTTAGAAAGAAGGGTCTCTTACAGTTGGACCAAACCATACACTTGATTCGCAGTGTCACTAACATTTGCAAGAAAACAACTAGCTTCAAATCCAAAAGCAATTGAGTTATAAATTGATTTGGCTAGAGTTGTCTTACCAATTCCACCAACTCCTAAGATCACTACCATTCGCACGTCATTTGTCCCAACGCTTACATGCAAATTCATGATATCCCATACCTGGGAGTCTAATCCAACTGGATACTTTGCAACAGGTAAATATGAATGATTTACTATTCTTGAGACCTTTTGAACGATTCCTTCAATGAAATTATATTCATTCCTATTTATATATAATATAAAGAAAAAGGATTAGTTAATGAATAGAACTCTTCGCATGAAAACAAGGAACATAAGCTAAATAAGTTTTTTTCCCACAACCAGAAAATAAACTAAAATAAGAAAGACAAAGAACATAAACAGAGCATTCGAGTTGATCAATCTTTGCATGTACTTTAGTTGGCGATCATAAAAAGGCCAAACAACAACTTAGATTTTTAAATAGTTTTGTTTAGGTAATTGTGATTAGTTCAATTTATCTTGCTTTAATTTCCAATAAGCTTATAAAGAAATTAATGTTTTAGTTCCATAGTAAAACCCATATATATACAAGAAGCAGACTAGTGATTTATACATATGATAGAATTTTGGGGGGGGGGGGGGGNCCATTCAATTTCTTTGCATGTTTAGTCAATGCTTCTCCAAAACTTCCTCTTTGATGTCAAATATCTGATGGATCTACATGGTAAAACACAGGTAAAACTACTTGTTGCTTTGATTTTTTACACTCAAGAATCTTCAGTAACTCATCCAAACACCATGTTAACGATGCATAATTTTTTGAGGGTACAATGATAGAAATCCTTGAATCTTCTATAGCTTGGAGGAGTGCAGGTGAAATCTCATGTCCCCTTTTAACTTAATCATCATCTATGAAGGTACGAATTCCCTTTTAAATCAAAGCATGGTATAGATGGGCAGTAAAAGTATAATGGGTATCTTCTCCTCTAAAGCTCAAGAACACATCGTAGAGCCATGTAAAGGTGCCAAAAGAAGAGGATGAAGAAGAGATTGTAGAGAAGGCCATGGACGTATGTATGTACGTAATGCCTGAATCTACTTAATGGATGTAGAGCTTTCTCCTTAATAAAGAGAAGTCCATGCCGCTTTCTCACACCATGCCTATCAATTGATCCTTATAAGGGTAGGTTTGGGGGATGAGATGAGAATTTTGTGTTTTGTTTTAGAGTTTAAAATATTATTTTTTAGTTTTAAAATTTGAAAAAATTGAATTGGGATTTGAAAAAAGTGTATTGGAATTTGAAAAAGTTGAATTGTTTATTATATTTTGTATGAGAATTTAAAAAATGTGTAATGATGAGTTGAGATGAGATGAGAATTTTTGAAAATTCTTGACTTCCAAACCTGCCTATCTTGGCAACTTCCTTAATGATGAGTCAATGCGGCTTTGTATTATTGCATGTATTAAAAAAGGATATAATCGATCGGTAACTCTTGGCAATTTCCTTACAGCTTTAGCTTTTTTCAATTTTTTAGAGATGCGATTTTCACACAATTTACTTCTCATAAATTCTGAAAAAAAAAAAAACAGAGAGAGCAGTAACTTAATTGATCTCTCTCTCTCTACCCTTGTTTTTTTTTTTCCCTCTATATTTAATATAATTACAATTAGTAATGAACTAGACCACATTCATATTACTTATATATATAATCAGTCACGCATGGATTCATGTCTAGTTAGTATTAAAGCGCAGACTTAGCATAGCATCAATCTTATCGGAACTAGAAAAGAAACAGCAACAATAATTTATGGATAAATAAGTACCTCTGATAAAACAATAATTAACTCTTGTTATTTTTTAAAATAATAATCTAACTTTCAACAAAAATGTGAATTCCTTCAATTGAAATACACAAATAATGTCTTTTTACCTGATATATAAAAAATTATAGGTGGAGCATAAAACAAGCAATAAAGAGTAATCCTAGCTAGATATCTTAGGATGTGCAAGTACCGTACATTCCATTTAAAAAGAGTGGAGCCTGTCATTAATTTTTTTTTTAAAATTTTTTTATGTGAATATCATATTTAGCCATTTTTTAAAAGAAGTGCACGGATCTTGTACACCTGCACTAAGAATGCAAATATCATTTCTTTCCTAGAATAACTATCAGAGGGCCAATCAGGGCTGGCCCCTCGATTTGCAGCAAAGTGGACGGTTGTTCACCTGTGTTAGATTACTCAATTTTTAAAACAAAAATGATAAAAGAATGAAAAAATCCAACTATTACACATGAACTATCTAATGAAATTTTTAACTTTTATTATTATTTTTTTTAACTTTTTCTTTGACTTGATGTGTTTGAGTTCTTAAAAGTTATTATTTTATTATGGAGGTCTGAAGTAGTTGTGAATTAATTTGTATAGAAAGTAAAATAAAAGAAAAAATGAAATATTGGTGAAGAGAGAATGAGTGAGAGATGTGAGGCCGGCTATCATGAATGGAAAAAAACGTTGTGAGACACTAGCTAGGAAGCCGATGGCTTTGATACTAAAATGCCGACGACAACTCGGACAGTCAATTGCTGGTCTAATATGAGAAAAAAGATAATAAAAAAAAAAAGATCGATGCAACCGAGAAAATCTTGTGAGAACTGCATCAACTAGCTAGCGATTTAATACTCGTGCGTAGTAAAATATTAATATTATTTTTAGTGATCCACTTGACTCATTGCTTTGTTGAGATCAAAGCAAGAATCCGACATTATCAAGTTCGATCTCTGGATAAACAAAGAAGAAAAAGAGAGTAAATTTTAAAAGAAAATGTTTAAAAATTTAATGGTAGCTAGCCTTAAGGGTGTGCATCCGGACCAGATTTTTTTCCGGTTCGGTTAAAAATCTAGAAATCCGGATGACCCGGTCGGATAACCGCTCGGATTGGATCCGGGCGGATACAAAATTATTATATCCGCCCGGATCGGTTACGGATCCGGTATTTAACCGGTTATATCCGTAACTGGATTTAAGCCTTTAACAAAACCCAAGTACCATCTCAACTCTCAAGCGTGTTCGACGAAACCAAAGCGTCTCACTTCTCGATTTCCTCTCTCTCTCTCTCGCAGACAAAACCCAAGTGTCCTTCATCAAATCCATCGCCGCCGGTGAATAGCAGTGGCCGTCGTTCATTTACTTCAGTTTCTTCTCTCTACTCAGTAGCTTCTCTCTCTCTCTCTCTCTCTAAGTTTGTAGATTTAAGTTTGTGTTTGTAGATCTGAGATTCGGGATTTGTAGATCTATTTTTTGGGTTTCTTTATTTTTTAAATCTTCCAGCAAAAACGTGTTTGTAGATCTACATGCTCGTAATACTATAAATTTTGTAAAACTGTGTACTTTGTTGCTTCTGAAAAATAACGTTAGATGCTTTCTCGGTTGTTATATCACTTTCCACTCTCGTTGGCTGTTTACCTCTTTGGCTAGATCTATTTTTGTGGTTTTAGATCTGAGTTTTGGTGTTTGTAGAATCTCAGTTCCGTGCTTGTGGATCTGAGTTTTGTAAAACTGTGTACTTTGTTGCTTCTGAAAAATAATGTTAAGATGCTTTCTCGGTTTGTATATCACTTTAATCTCTCTTGTTGGTTGTTTACCACTTTGGCTAGATCTATTTTTGTGGTTTTAGATCTGAGTTTCTGTGTCTGTGGAATCTGAGTTCCGTGCTTGTGGATCTGAGTTTCTGTTGGTATGGTTTTTTTTTCCCTTTCCTTTGGGTTTGGATCTATATTTGTGCTTGTTCTGTCATTTCTATTCCTCAATAATCATTTTGAGTTCTAAATGTGAATATGGGTTTTTGTGTTTGTGTTTAAATTTAGATGCAATTTGCCCAGATTTGAGTATTTGTATTTGTGTTTGGGTTTTTGGGTATTCTTTTCTCTTTTCTCTCTCATATTCATCGACAATCAGGCCCTAGTACTACTTTTATGTATATTAATGTATATAGGTGCTTACTATTGACCTATCTTATATATAAGGCTAATTAATATGGCTGACTCTATATATCATTAAGCATGTCAAATTCTGTTCATGATGAGATATTTCAGCCCTTTTTTTGAAAAAATTAAGTTCATTTGTACTGTGTATGCCAAGTTTTTACTAACCCCAAAGAATATATATTAAGAAAAGATAATAAGATTGGAAAAACAAAATCCAAAGGTCAAACAAAATCAAATATTAGAAATAGCCTAAAACCAACCAAACAATCGCCCGTCCAGGAACCTCGTGCCATATAGTATTTCTTTTTTATAAACCCAAGCTGCAGGAACCTTGCTCTAATATATATCTAGTCTTTGGTATTCTCATATATATTCATACACAATTTACAAGTGATTTTAGCAATATCTTTTACTTGCATTGAAGTTCTACTTTCATTTTGTATATGACTCATTCATGCATGACTCTTATCTCATCTAGTCTAAGGTTATGTTTGGGGGCAAAGATGAGAAATCTCATCTCTATCTCATCTCATCTAATCATTACATCTTTTTTAAATTTTCATATAAAATATAATAAACAATTCAACTTTTTCAAATTCTAATTCAACTTTTTCAAATCCCAAAACAATAATAATATTAAAAAATAATATTTTAAACTTTCATCTTAACACTATTCATAAAATTTTTAAAAAATCTCATGTTATCTCAACATCCAAACCTAACATTAAATGCACAAGCAATTTCCTCAAAAATCTTTTTAACATGCATTTTGTAACTATTTAAAATTATTTGTTCTTTATGTTTCTTGTTGTATTTTTGTTTAATGAGCAGTATATATATCTAGCTTGTTGCTGAGAGTTTTAGTAGTTTTGTCAAGCTACTAAAACATATGTTCTATTAATATATCTGTATGCTGGTAATTATTTATCAAGATGCTGATCATAAATTGAGCATCAGTATATTCTTTTCCCATAAACTAATATGTTTGAATATGTGCTGAAGTGCTTTATTGTGCTGCCACTGTTTCCCCAATTCTCCATCTCCACAACGGGGTAAGCATATGTTTCTAAATCTATTTTTAATAATCTTTATCTATTTTTAGTTCTTTTTCTTTTACTAAATCTGTTTTCAGAATAGTTTTGGCACCATTGACCAATTTGGATGGAGACAATGAAGAAGATGAGCAGCAGCAGCAGTAGCAAAGTGGCTCTTTGGAAATATTAAGAGATAGAAATATTTCTATCTTTGTTTATATTATAGGCAAATAGTCATAACATTTAGTGTTACCTCTTGATATTGTATTATTATTTATTTTGTTTGTTAATTGATGTTTTGCATTGTGATGTAAACAACAATATAATATGCATGGTATTGTGTGTTGATATTTATTATTAATTAGTTTTATAAAAATTTGAATGGTTAATGAAAAGTTTAAAATACCTATAAAAAATAATAAACATAATGGCCTTTTAAAAAGTGTTAAAAAAGATTTTTTTTTTTTTAAAAAAAGGCTCTTAAAAGTGTTTAATAGATTTTTTTTATTTAAACAATAGTTAGAAATATGTTGACTAGACATGCCATGTCACCATTGATCGTCGATGATCATGACCATTTAATCATTGAGTAGAGGTGCCCAATGTCCGTGCATGGGCCCGTGCACCAAGCATTATGTGTTAATTTCTATTGCATCAATGTAAGGATTATGTTCTCAAAACTAGAGTTTGACGATTCGTGTTTATTGGTCGTGTTCGACTTGTGTCGAGTTATGAGTATTTAACTATATTGATCATTTTGAATATGACTCGTTTAATTAAATATTGCTTAAATCCTAAAATCCTAATATAACTTATATAAATAACAGATGACAAAACAAGATCTGCATAATCTGTTTATTCATCAACTTGAATTGAGTTAATCTAAACATGATCTACTTCAACTTGTTTCATACAAATGGCATAAGCTTATTCGTATATTTATTTTGACTCAATTAACAATAAACTTAAGTTGGTATTAATCTGAATACTGCCTGCTTCAACTCATTTCATACAAATAGCTAGATTTGACCTATACATTTATTTTGAGCCGATTAACATAATTCTAAATATAAAAATGTAAACTATATAAATTATTCACAAATAAAACTAGATTAATTATAAAGTATTTTATAATAAATATCCAAAACTACTAATACATAAGAAAATTAATATTTATGATTTGAAGTAGTGCTATTATAGCTAATATCTCCAAAATTAATAAGATTAGATACCCTATCAAAAAGAAAAAAAAAAAAGATACATTAATACTTTTGAGACATTTACTCAAATAATAATATCAATAGTACATCTCAATATTAAGATATGCATAAATCTAAACGTTATATAATTTGAAGATGGAAGCGGAGTTTCATCATTGATCTTGTTGGAAATATAATTTATTCTCAATATACAGTGCGATCCCGTGTCTTGCTTGTTAATCTTTTTATTAATCATATCTTATCGGATCAACACATTTTGATCCAAATCCATTTGACTCTTTATTAATCAATCATATTCTGTGTTTGTGTCGAATTTACGCATTTTGTCACATATTGTTATCTCTAATAAAAACAACTATCGAAACTTTGTGTAGAATTGCTGTTGAAAAATATTTTGAAACGCTTTGTAAACTAGAGAATATGTAAAATAACATGAACAAATTAGAAAGAGAGAACCCAGTGTTGAGGCACATTGTGATAGACGTTTTTCTTAGAGTAGATTCCACCGCCTCCAATTTTAAACATGCAATAGGCTTCTTGACAGTCTACTCCAAAGATACAACAATGTCAGTTCCAGTTAATCTTCTCATCGGTGTACACAAAAGGAGATCCTCAAACCTGATATAAAATAGCCAAAGCCTAAAGAAAGATAAAAAGAAAGAAGAAGTGTTTCTCTAATTTTTGTAGGAAATTTGAAGTGAATGAATTTATGAGTGGAGTTCCATATTTATAGAGAATGAAATTATGACACTTGTGAAAAATTATAACTAGAATAAAATGACACTTGTGAAAAGTCACAACTTATTTAAATGAAATGGTACTTGTGAAAAGTTACAACTTATATAAATGAAAGGGTATTTGTGAAAAGTCACAAATAAAATGAAGGAGCACTTTTGAGAAGTCACAATTCTTCTCAAATATTAGAGAATACATTGAAAAGATTTCTAATTCACCAAAAGACAACCCTTTGTTTGGTTGGGAAATGGTTAAGACTCATATCCCCAAGAGGCATGCATTGGTTCAAGTTATTAAGACATATTTTCATTTAAATCTGGACACCTGAATTGATACATTAAACAATAGTAATAGTTCATATTATTTTTATTTTACATCAAATATTTTAAGCATTTTTACGTTTAAAAACCAACAATTGCTATCGAATACACGACAAGATGTGGAAACTTATACAGGTATCAATACATGCAAAAAAATAAATTCACATGCAACGTACCCACAATTTCTCTTTTGATATAAATTACGCTTTTCTCAATTTAGAGGTGGTTTGTTTTCTTAAATTTTAAATTTGAAAGTCAACCTTGAACCCAAATACGTGATTAATTAGCGTTGCCCTTTGTCCTTCTATATATTATACTTAGTAACTTAAATAATATTTGTGTTTTCTTTTTATTATAATATATAAGTTTTAATTGTACGTGTTTACACACTATATACTGTAATCTATATAGGTTTACTACAAGAAATCAGGTTATTCACAGCGTGCAAAATTGTCGAAAATACCCACCAAAATTGCTAGTTTTCCTCTTTATCGGCGATTTTAAAATCGCCGACTAGTTGACGATTTTAAAGTGATGATTCTGATAATTTTCAGTAAAAAATCGTTGGAAAAACTCTTATTTTCGGCGATTATTACTCGCCACAACTGTCCAAAAAATCAACGGAAATACCATTTTTGTTTCCCCCTAAATCGTTGATAAAAATCAATTGGAGCGACATAAATCATCGCAAAAGGCTGGAAAAACGCCGCAAATAACTCAATATTTTCCCAGCGATCTTAAGTTATCGTCGCAGTTATATATTTGCAGTCGGCAATTTTCGCCGCAAATAAACATTTGCGTCGATAAATGTTCGCCGCAAATAATCAACGAAAAAATAATTGCGGCGAATTTTACTCGCCGCAAAATAGTTTTCAAGAAAATAATAAAAAAAAGGCACAAAAACAGAGATGAACTATACCCAAGCTATACTTTATACTAGAGACCCTTATATATAATATATGTATATATAACTGTAAGATATAATTAAGCCACATGTGAATGCTTCATACTTGTTTCCAAACAATTTTTATTTTATAGGTGCTTACTTGTTTCCAAACAATTAGAAATGTGTTATGATGCAACCATGTGTAATGTTGCAACCAGAATTCCTGGTGCAATTTCAATGGGCTAGGGATCACATCAAGTTTGTCTTGCCAGTGAAACCATAATACATCCTCCATATAATGACCATATATGTAAATCTAAGGCACTATCGTACCTTTGTTTTGAACACTTTCAATTGCATCTTTTATCACATCAATATTTTTGCGAGGCGCAACACCCTTGTCATAAAACTCGAGCCGCTCTTCAACTTGTGAGTGAAGTTTCTCCCCAAAAACAGTAGTTCCATTGTTTGCACCACAAAATAAGGCAACAAAATCATTTCTCGAAAAGGAAGGAGGGGATGTTTACCCAGAGATTTCTGAATGAAAAAATAAATAAAAACCTGCAAAGTAGTCGATGCGTGATGCAATAGAAAACTTGTTTGCAAGAAAACGAGCCATTCTTCCTTTGTTCTTTGCTGACGCTCGACCAATGAAAGATGAATGGAATATCAGACCATACTTGGGTGTGTTTCCTATAGTTTTCAATGCCCTGAAGATAACGACAAATGATGGGCTGACTTAAAATGATTTAGAAAGATTTTACATTCAAAATAGCATCATTAGAAGAAATACAACAGAATCAAAGACATCCATGCACACAACATTGACAAGGCATGGATTTTAGTAATTATATCTCAAGGATGGAAATCCAAGGTAGTGGAAAGAAAATAAACGGGTTTCAAATTTATGATTCCATATAATTAGATAGGTCCATTACCCTCTGTGCAAATTGGTGGACGTTAATCAAGTCAATTGGGGACAAATCTTGTCCTGCAGAAAAATAAAAAAAACAAATAAGAAATAAAAACCCAAGTGAAATAGAGGACAAGATAATTAGTTGCATTAGAGGAACAAAAAAAACCACTTTAGACTTCCGCGAACCAATAGATTCTCCTCGATCTTTCCACCATGATAATAAAGTTCATGACTTGAGAGAATACCAAAGAAGCCTCCCAGGAGGACACAACAGGAAACCCAGTTTGGACTGTATGGGACATCAAGAATGGTAGTTTCAAGTTCATAAAATGTTTCTATAGAGGTTTCAAGAACATACTTGACTCTCACGGAGAAAGAATTGATGTCCTTATCAAGAGTATCGAGAAGGAAGATAGCTTGTATCACCATACTGTCAACACGGTTTACATTGAACTTGACTTTTGCACAGCTGTAACTGTGACACAGACCAAGTTACAACTTAGTAGACCAATGTAAGTCAAGTTACATTGAACTTGACTTATGACTCATATATGCATTATGTGTTCCCCTTGTGTATTACAACTTAGCAGACCAATGTAAGACCAAATTAGTACTCGGTATGCTTCTAATCTAGCAAAATTAAGAAAACTAAGTTTTAAAACTAAGTTCTTACATAAAAGTAACGTATACATGTAAAAGAAGCCATATGCTACAACAACTAGGCTTGGCCGAGATGAGTATAGCACAATTGAGTCTAGCAAAAGAATTAATCTTTGCATCAGCCTACACACCACACACCACACACCATAACTTTTTTTTTTTTATTTTTTTTATTTGTTTCTCTTATTAAATGTGTATTATATGGATGATGAATAAAAAAATATAAATGTTTCAAGAAGAGTAAAATAAAAAAAAATTAAAAAAAAAATTAAAAACACATTGGTGTGTGGTGTGTAGGTTTATGCATAGCAATGCTCCTAGCAAAATTCCTATTGCTCCTCAAACATAAATAGTTTATATACGTAGGCGCATAAACATGCATGGCTTCGTGTCTACAGTAATTACCTCAAAAGGGCCCCCTACCTCTTTAAAAAGGCACCAAGAAGACACTTGCACGGAGTATATATATATATATATTATATACAATAAATTCATGAATATTATATATAGTAAATATTGTTGTTTTCTGATATATATATATAACATTTGTTGTTGAAATGACACCTAAGACAAATCTTTGTTGTTGAAATGACTGTTAAATTTTTAATAGTGATGAAATCAGCTGATTTGTTGTTGTGTATTTTTGGGTTTACTAGAAGACCAATTTCTATTAGTTCATGAATAAACACAAAAAAACTGGAGTTTGATATCAGATGCAACTGCCAAAATAAGCAATATAAGTTAAATCATACTTGAGATGAGGGGAAAACACTGCATGAAAAGGTCCTCGGTGTTGATAGTCTTCAGAACTTTATCTTCCTTTAATATTTGGATCACAATCCCTAATTTAAGATGAGAGTGATCTAATTCTTTTTGTCCTGAAATCAGTTTACATATGTAGCCAGCAACAACCAATGTGTTTGTATGTTATCAAAGCTACTTTAGGCATTTATATTTTGAGATTAGATGTGTGATGTTTCTAATGTATTCTTTGCAGCATGAAAGCTGCATATAGAATTCTGTGTACGCATTTAAAGAATTATTATACTTTGATAATGTAACTTTAATTTGCAAAACTTTCCCGTGGAGGTTTAGAGAAAATGCAGGACATAATGCTAGAAAAATTTTTACTTGCAAGCACAAACACTACAAGAAATCTGGCTTTACCTAAGCTTTATAAGCAACTCATAAGTCCTAATTTCTTTGCATTTCCTAAACTTTATAAGCAACTCATAAGCCCTAATTTCTTTGCATTTCCTAAGCTTCTCAGCGACAAAACACAGAAGAAACCCCCAATCATTAGACTAGTAATTATTTAATACCAAAAAAACACCTTATCAACGTCGGCCCACCATCTCTGAACTCGGCCTCCATCTTCTTACGAATCACATCACACAAAAGGGTCGGATAAAACAGGATCCTAGCCCCAGCTCCAACCAGCGCTGTCTTCAGTGGAGGGTCTGGGCACCGTTGGGGGGTAGCTACGCTGGTATCTGGAGGTGGTGCGTCGGCTGTGGAGACGGCGACATTGGGAATCCGAGGGAGAAACGAATTCGAGGGAGAAAATAGGGGTAGATCTGCGAGAGAGAGAGAAGCAGCGAGGGAGGGGGTAGGCTGGGCTGGGCTGGGTTGGCTGGCGACGGTGCAGGTGAAGGTGACGGTGGGTCGACGGCGATGTGCAGTGGCTCCTGCATGGAGGCATGAAGAGCTCGTTAGATCGGGGCAGCAGAGGGATTGGGGAGAGACGGGAGGGGGGTGGGGAGAAGCACAGGAGGGAATTAAATGAATGAGGAAAAATGGGTGTTTTAAAATTTCAAGTGTTTTTGCGGCGCATACAGATTCGTCGCTAATAATAAGTAATGCCCAGTATGACTCTAGCAGCGACAATATTCGCTGCAAAAGAACCTTTATGCGGCAATTTTTAGAAAACGATGGAAATATAGTTGTAAACTTGTTTTTGACGATAAAAATCACTGCAATATGCATTAAATTCGCCGCAAAAATATAAACAATAAAGTATCATTCAGTATTTTCTATTTTGGACGTATAATTCAACGGCAACTTGAAAATTGCCGCAAATACTCATCTTTTGCAGTGATTTTTTTGTGACGATTTTAAAATCGCTAAAAAAAGCTTGATTTTTTGTAGTGGTTGTAATTAAGCGGCCGAAAAAACCATTTAATGAATTTACTCCAAATTCCCTCTCATTTGATCTCGAAGGTATCCCGACCCGGTCCGAGCAATTCGATTTTCATGAAAATGGTGGAAAAACCCTTTCCTCTTTGTAAAGAAAATATTTCTTCATTCATGCAGCTGGGGGAATGCCCTCGTCCGTAGCCAGCCATACAGGCCGTACGTTAACATTTAATTCTCACACAGCTAGGATTATTGCCCACCACAAATCAATCCTAATGTAAAAGAAGAGTTAGACAAGTAGTACTAGTACTGTGATTTAATTTCAGGGGGATTATTAACTGAGACTGTAAATATCTCAAGAAATTCCGAAAAGATGCAGGAACTTTAAATAAGAATAAATGTAGGAGACCTTATAATTGAACTAATTTAACTACAAACTAAATAAACCATTTGACCGGAGATCATAACCCGCCTAGCTCTTTTTAATTAACCACCCTCGTATATATAGCAGGGGGATCCGAAAGAAAGAACGCAAAAGTTAATTCATTATCATTGCGTAGTACCACTACCCCTATAAGATCAGTACTACATGAATAAAAATGTTTATTTATAGTTAATTATTTATTATAAAAATGAATAATTTTTTTGTCTAAATGAGTTTATTTTTACAGCTTGATACAATCGGTCTGGCTATTTATTTTCCAAAATTCTCATGGAACCTGTAACAAAAGAACAGTAAGGAAACTCATCCTTACCACGGCACAAAACTTGGCTCGTAAAAAAGGGAAATATGCGAGAATGCAAGTCTGTCTATAAGTGAATGAAAGCTTTTTAGTCATCATAACCATTGCCTTCATCTTCGTCAAGCTCCAGTACTTCATCATCAGATCTAGTAACGAAAGAGAGAGAGTACAATTGCAACAACCTGTGTTGCCAAAAAATATTTGGCCCTTCTCCTAAAAGTTTTCTCCTCATTTGTCTTTTGCCTCTTGGGTTTGGTCCTAGGCTTTGAACTCCAGTTCGGAGGACCCCTTCTTAAAGTTGATGATGGTGGGTCGGACTGAAAATATGGGACAGAAGAAGATGAAGAACCTGCCTCTATCAACTCTATCTTAAGCTTTTCAGCATACTTTACAAGATTAGCATGCTCTAAAAGTTTGCTCCGCATCACTGACGTTTCAGATAATGCTTGTAGAGTCAAAAGTGCATGCACGAGAAAAATTGCATCCACACTAGATGCGCGAGAAAAAGTTCGCTCCTGTTTTTCTTTGGATTTGCTTTTTACATAGCAGTGGATTTTGATTTTACATGGAATGGAAGAGGGAGGAGAAAACAAAATGGAGAGGGAGAGGGAGGCGGAAACGAAATTTCGAGAAGAGAGAGGCGGAACGAAATGGAGAGGGAGAGAAGAAGATGATGAAACGGGTGAAAAACTCTTAAATGACGTGGGCAAGTCGGTTGCACGCCAGTTACATCGGGTGGTTGTATCCATCATTTTTCTTATTTTTATCAGTATCACAAAAGAGCCGTCTTTTTAGTGGGTGTAACACCATCAAGTCAAATAAGGTTAATTTCCAGATCTCTATCCTTTTTCTCAGGATTTCTTTTGGTTATAACTGATTTTGTTCGAAGAAGAAAAAAAGAAAAAAAATAAAGAAAACAAAAGAAATTGATGGTATGTATACGTACTACGTACTTACGTCCATTAATTGCGATCACATGCATTGATCTTGTTCTTCAACTTAATCATACCCTTATATAATTTCCTTTAATCCCATAAATCCGCCAAAAAGTTCAACCGCGGCCCAACCATGCATGAATGCATGCGCGCATGGTTTCCTTTTCCTCAATATTCTTCCAAAGAGTGAGTCGATGAACGGTAGAGATCATATGGGGCCCAAAGATGATCCACAATGCATGGCTTCCTTGAATCCAACCTTAGCCATGGCTTCCCTTTACCACTCCAATGAAGTAGGCTAACAGGCCCCGGATGCAAACTCCTGAATTTCCCTTCAATATTGTCTCCGCCAAGCCCGTGCTGGTTCCACCTATGATCCACACCCTTAATATCCCCAGCCAAAACTAACAAAAATGGAGGCAAAGATCCCAGGTGGTATATCCTCTTTTGTTTCTGCAATACCATCCATTCCTCCATCTTCGAAGTATAACTTCCTTCCCTCCAATTTTCCACATCCACCACCATCACTCCCGTGTTAAAATAGCAAGGTCTTCGAGCCTTAAAAGTCCCAGCCATTATTGGGTCAGACCAAAACATGTCCGTGAAGTACTTCGTGAAATTTGCATGGCAATATTCTGGTGCAGCCAAAACCTTGTTATCCAACTCCACCTTCCAGAGCTTTTCGACGTCATCCACAACTACGAGATCAGAGTCTAGGTATATAAGGCGTTTCACCTCAGCAGGAATAATGTCCCCAAGATATATGCGTGCGTAGTTCAAGGGTTGGTCTAGTGCTGGGCGTATTGATTTGGATATTTTTCCACGTACCCGATTGGACTCAAAGCGGTATGCATTGAAGTTGAGGTAAGGGAAGGTGGACTTGATGCTGGAGAAGATGTCACGCTCAAAGCGTGCCCATAGGAAGTGGAATTCGAGGTTTTCCGGGCATGTTGAATGCTGCAAAATGGAAAGGACGGCGGCCATGGTGCCCCTGAGGTACTTGGAATCCAATGTCGTGGAAATGTGAATTTTATCAGAGCCACAGCCGTCTCCATTCCGGAAGGCGGGGGCTTCCCGAAATATATGGACGTGGGGGGAGGGCTTTCGGATAACGCCGAGACGGATACCCGCGGCGGTGGTGGTAGGATGGAGAGGGAAGGGGAGAGACAGGAGGCCTATTAGAAGAAGGGAAAAGAGAGAATGGGTCCAAAAGGCCATCCTGCCCGAAATGGTAGGAAAGGTGGTGGGATATAATTAATCACGTACAGCATCGTTAGAGGAGGTGGCAAAGAGGTGCTTGTTGTAGTGACAGCCAATATATATATATTAATGTTAGGCTTCGGTTAAGAGAAGGATAATTAGGGAGAGGTTAGAAATAATTTGTTCTGATTTTGATTGAAAATAAATCAATTCAAAGGGAAGGAAGGAGAGGGAAGTTGGTGAGATTGTGAGGAAGAGAAGAATCCTCGGAAAGGATTTTTATTGAGAATATCCTGCATGCATTCATGCATGTTCCAAAACCGTGGGGTACTCGAATTATTTCCCATTACTGTGTTAATTATTATTTGGTTTTGGTGGTATCTAATTATTATGAAATTTCAAAACTATGGCTAGCTTTGTTTGGATGTTGAGATGATCTCAATTCATTTTATTTCATCTTATTTCAACATTCAAATACTATTAAAATATAGATATTTTTTAATTTCAAATTCTTAACTTTTCAACATTTTTTGTCAAATTGTTACCTAATTATTTATAATTTTTTCAAACTTCCAAACAAAACACAAAAAAATAAAAAAATAAAAAAATTAACTTTTTTACATCTCAAAATTACAAAAATAATATTAAAAATAATATTCTAACAAAATTTTAATTGCATAATATTTTTATTTAACTTTCTCTTTTATTTTCCAAAATCTCATAAAATATCATAACTCAAACTATTTAACTACTATTCACAAATTATTTCACTATTATTCACAGATTTCTCTTTTCATGATCTCATTATCTCAACATCTGAGATTTACTTTAGGGTTGTCAAAAAATATTTTGTGTCCGTTGAATTGTTTTACAAATATTATTATGTTTGTGTGTTTTATTACTATATTATTGTTTGACTAATATTGTCGTAGCGTAAGTCTGATAACGAGGAAACGATGATATAATAAGGGTGCTGCTAACCCATCGACACTTTCCACCTAGAGTGTCACTGAGAAGTTTTTGTGATTTATTTTTAAACATTTTTTAAATCATTTAAATATTTAAAAAAAAATCACAAAATTATTAAAAAATGCTTTCTTAATTTTTAAGTTAAAAAAAGAAAAAAAAAATCTGTGAGGATCCTCGGTAAGCCAAGCATTTTCCATATAATGGAGAAGAAGCATTGAAGAAATAAATAATTCTTGGAAATAAATCACAAGCACCAATTGCTTTTTCTTGCTAAATAAAAGGGTAAGAGGTGGTTTCCCTACTTGAACGTAATCATAATACCACCATACATGTCAAGAATCAAATTGGAGAGGCCTAGACAACCGAGAATCACAAGTATCCCTTAAATTGAATTTGAGTCATAACTTATACCACTCGCTAGGGAATTTATGAATGAATCATTATGCAGCTAATACCAATAGTCAAGGTAAATCCATGTGTTAAGAAATTACTTTAGATAATATGATTTATCACAAAGGGTGTGGCTCAATGGTCATTGGATTAGTCAATGAAAATTTAGGCCGCTAATATAATGTCATTAGGTGGCTAAAACATTTAAAGTAATTTCTTCTATTGGTCACTTATATTATTACATAGAAGACCATCAGGTATTTACATACTCCCCATAAGATCAAAGTATTTGCTTCGAGAGCCAATAAAAATGGATTGCCAACAAAGGATAATTTGCTGAAAAGAAGAGTGATCACAGATGATTCATGTAATTTTTGCAAGGGAGCAGTTGAAGACATTGAGCATGCATTATATTCTTTCCCTATTTTAGAAGAGAGTTGGAGAAAACACTTATCACTTCTATATGATGCTGGCAGAAATACAGTTTTCATTGAGATTGCTAAATATGTGAGAGAGAGAGAGAGAGAGAGAGAGAGAGAGAGAGGAGCTAGAAAAGTTTCTTGCTAATAGGATGGGATTTCTAGTACAAAAGAAATCAAATGATACATGAGAATAAAAATATAGCACCAAATTATGCAGTAGAGCATGCTCTTGCATTTCTTAATGTTCACAAAGACTTGAGGTCCAGTTCTTTGAAGCCCTAAATATTCATTATGTTGCTGGGAGCCACCTCCACAGGAAGTTTTGAAGCTGAATGGTGATAGCACCATCTTTATTGACCAAAAAACAACAGGTGTTGGGTGTGAAGAGAGAAGTGTGCTTATGGCTGCAAGTAAAAAAGAAAAGGAAGTATTGAGTCTACAATTATGTTTGCATATGGGCATTTATGATTTAATAGTGGACAGTGATTCATTATTAATTGTAAAACATATACAAGAGGGAAGATTTGTGTTCTCTGCTAGGAAATCTTATAAAGTAAACTCAAGAATTGATGAAGAGATTCAGGAATTGTAAAGTTACACATGTTGGTCGGGTTGGCAATGACGCTGCACATAGATTAGCAAAATATGCTTGGAATGTGGATGATAATATGAGTTTATGGTGGGAGTCTTTTCCATATGTAATTTCTCATATCATTGGGGTTGACAAACATTTGTAATCCCATTTCAATAACTAAATGAAATTTTTTATAAAAAAAAATACCCATCGATTAATGTGGTTATAGATGGAAAAGTCCAAGATGAAAGAATAACATTTTTTAAGCATACTAGAAAGTTCATTTTCTACCATTGTTAACAAAAATTAAAGAGGGCGATTCACTACAAGAGATGGTATCTTTTGTGACGGACAAAACTGTTACACAAAAAATAACAATCAACACTAAGTCTTTTATATGATCGAAAAAAACTGTCACACAACCAACACACAACAACCATTATACCAAATAGATTTTGTGTCACTTTACTATTTAACCGCCATAAAAATAATTTTTGTGACAGTTGTATTTCTATCGTTCAATTTATCGTTCGAACATAATACCCAATTTGTGATTGTTTGTTTTCATCACACAAATAATGTATGAATGTATGACTAAACATTCAAACATTATCGACCCATGTCATGGCAGATGTACGATCAATAGTAATGTTGTAACGATTGATTATAATTATGTGAACAATAAGTAAAAAATAGTTCAAACGTAATCTTCATTTGAATATTGCTTAGGTAACATTAACGCTACAATATAATTAGTTTTTGTGTAATTTTGTAATTCATTTGAATGTTAATTTAGCAATGTTAAGATATGCAAACCTACGTTTGCATGTTGTACGCCACATATTTGAACCTAATCTTGTTCGAATGTCGGTAGATTTGAACGTTTTCCATCACACGTCTTAACTGATTTTTGTTCGAATGTCAAATTGAACGTAAATGTTAAGTTTGAATATTGTAAGCTTATATTAGAAAGTAAATTTAATAAGAATTAAGGAATACATAAAATATATTATATATTTAAAATAGCCCAAATTGTATTATAAATACATAGACAACAATCAAAATTGTTTTCAAAAATTAGGGAAGAAAATAAAAAAATTAAATATAATTTCTTCTTGTTCTTCCTATTGTTGCAATCTTGCTGCAGTACTGATATTACGCATTCCATCTTGACCATCATTTCTCTCTGAATTTGTTCCAACACTTCAACGCATGTTTTTTCCTCCTGCTCCTTTTGTTGCTCCCGCAAAGGCATTTCTAGCTCAGATTGTCTAGATATTAGATACTTCAGTGTTGTCTTATCTTCATTTGTTCGATGTCTTGGCACGCAATGTCCAAATGTTTGATAAGATTATTCACTGCAACATTTGAGGTCGTGGAAATTGAACTCAAACACTTGAAAGAACGTCTGAGGACCTGGGTAAATATGTCAATGTCACTGGAAGGTGATGATTCTTCAGAAGCATACAACAACTAAATCATTTTCTCCTACAAGAATTTAGGGAGTAATTAATAAAAAGAAAAAGAAAGTGATTAACAATGAGCATAATTTTCTAAAAAATGATTTTGACTTGCGTAATATAGGATCAACCCACTTGTAGTTGCCATCAATATGAATCGTAGCATACACATAAATGAGGGCGAAATTTCCACGATCCTTATATTTCTAATTAAACCACATTAGCAAAAACATATTATCACTTAATTCATACGCCAACGTACAAAAAGATATAATAACGAATTACCTTTTTCGATGTAAGACAATGCAATGACCTCAAACCCGCCTGATGGTGAGTCTTCAATTTTGATCATTTCTATGCGTTGATAGAACTCAAGTGCTGCCTGAAGAATTAATAAAGTCAAGTTATACCCTATAAGATCATAGCATAAATTAAATGATTTAGATAAAAAAATTAATTACTTGATAATCAGGGCTTGAGAGAAGTTTGTAGTACTTTTTCCAATTGTCTAACTTCATTTCTTAGACAGGTGTTTGCATAGTCACCTCCTCAAACATCTCAAGAGTCTTAAAGTGGTTATGACATCTACATTTGTGACACCGAAATAATGTAGACATCAACTCATTAACAGATCGTACATCATCTTTACAACCAAAATTGAGTTTGAATTCATCCTAAAAACTGAATAATTAAGATATCATTCAAAACAATAACATCAAGTTGTGGAAAACTAATAAATTCTAATTAAGAACTTGGAAGTATATAAACTCATTAGAAGTTGACTTTGAATGTGGTCCTTAGTTAACCTCTTTCGGAACCTCTCGGCAATATCTTACATAAAAAGGCGCATAAGTTCTAATTATTGTCTCGACATGGGAGGAAAGCCATGCACCAGTCTCATCCACACCACCTATGTAGTCGTTGGGGATATTGACTTTGGCTTTTTGTTTCGCCACACCTTTCCCAACCCCACTCCACGTGTTATGCCATGCCTACGACATGTAAATTAGCTAATAAATTCAAATGTATTAAAAACATGTAATTCTTCCTTAGTAGGATAGAATAGTCAATAATATGGAACATAATACTTAGTCATTGTTGAGAATGTAATACAAATAATTAAATTTACATATTTCTATTAGTTTAAACTTTTGGGACAAGTGATTATTTTACATGGTATTAGAGCAGAGGTCTTGAGTTCGAACCTCGAGTCTACACTCTACCTCATTTATTAAATATTCTACTTGTTGGGCCCACTCATTAAGGAAGAATCTGGCTCATACGCGAGGAGAAATGTTAAGAATATAATACAGATAATTAAGTATACATCTTTCCACTAGTTTAAGATTTTGAGACAAGCGGTAATTTCATAGTCATCAATCCGTAGGAGTAGAAAGAGGCATGTCCTCCTCTGTAGGCGAGTCCTCAAGTTCAAGACTGGACAACAAAGGCACAGTTTTTCATTACCTTTTTCGTGGCATTCTTGCAATTCATTGTCATCTCCAATAGATTAGCATATAAATCATTATGAAAAATATATACATCTACTTGACCAAAAACATTAACAAGATTTATTCTTCATCATCTTAGAACGTATTGTTCATGCTTGTTCCAGGATCTTTTTCAATAACATCATTCGCGCCTTTTTTTCCCCTTCTTCGAGATCTTCATCATCATCATATTCTTTCTCTTAATCTTCATCTTCATCCTCTTCTTTTTCTTCCTCTTCGTCTTTTGCTTTAGAGTTCTCAACGTCTTCATTTCGCACATGATTTAATATCAATGCACTGAGATGTTCGAATTGAACATGATCTCTACATAATGAGATTAGTTCATGTGCACCAAAGTCAAGAAATAATAAACTCACATTCTATTCACTATCTTGGTAAGCCTCTATATTCAAAGAGTCATATTCAACATCACTATAATTATCCACTACCATTGAGGAATCATAAATATTCCAAAGGGCAAGCTTTTGTATCACTCGCCAACTTATGTTTCCACTATATTCATCAAGCTCTTTCATCGTATCAACTAACTAATACACTTAGGTTGCTTGGCATGTTAATACGAATGGATCATTTTCATATCACTTATATGCAGTATTCATACTCGTAAAGTGGCTATCTTTATGTATTGATAACCTACCACCACTCACATTTAAATAAACATGTTACATTTCCACCAAAGAGTTTCAATCCAATAATGTTACCTATGACTCCATCATAGTTAATGTCCTCTGTTGCATGACTACCCTCACCTAACACACCACAGTTTTGATTCTTTCGATTACGCTTATGCTCAATAGTATGTAACTTATAACCATGAACCATGCAACTAGTGTATTGAATGGCTTTACTTGAAGGAACACGTGCCAATGCATACAACTCAAAAGATACTAATTCTGGATTGTAGTCACGTAGTTGTAAAGTCTAAAAAGTGTAATACAAAACATAATTGTTTTTAATGTGAAGTAAAATAACTAATAACTGAATTGAACTTAACTGATAAGTTAAATGCATACATGTTGGTTTAACCATTTGGAAAATACTTCTTCAAACTTAGCCTCTACATACTTTATGCCTTGTTTTCTAAATTCGTTTATGTGCTCCCTAATTGACATAAAAGTATACAAGGAAGAGAGTAATTTTTTTTAATTGAGTTAGTTGAAAATGTGAATTAAGAATTAAGCTACAAGAGTATATACTTAAGATATGTATCATTTCACGACAATTATTCAACATGTACAGCTAAGCTTTATAAAAAAATTTACAAATTAAGTCATAACCCGATTGTGCACCCAATGATCATGCACTTTGGGAAATATAGAGAGCTCACAAGTAGAGTGGTCAGCAACAAAATTAGTATCTCGCTCTTGTCGGTTGAAAAGAGTCTCAACTTCGAAGATATAACAAGCAAAATGTCAACTATTCATCGCTTATATAAGCCTCTACTATTGACCCTTCTACATAGGCTTGATTTCCAACTATCTACTTTAGCCTACCCAAAAATCCCAACATCCATTGAAATTGCACTGGTCCACCAAGCATGATCCTTTGAGGTAAATTCACTACTAAGTGAACCATTACATCAAAGAAAGTAGTTGGGAAGATTTGCTCAAATTTACATAGTATTATTGCAACACCCTCTTACATCCTCCTCAACATATCCAAATCTAATAAACATGACCACAAGTTTTTGATTCATGCATAAGCTAATGCTACATGAACATTAGATGTCAACTTCTTGCAAAAGCCAATCGGTAACAATCTCTATAAAAAGGTGAGACAATTATGGCTTTCCATCCTACTTACTTTCAACTCATCAATGTTCACACATCTGGAAATATTAGAAGTTAAGCTGTATGGCAGCTTCACACCCTACAATCATTTACAATACTGCATCCTCTCATCCCTTGTCAGGATAAGACATGCAAGCAGCATAACAACCCGATTGTCTTCCCATTCGCTCAAAATCTTTCTTCACTCTATTTTTTGTCTTTTTAGTAATACTCATCAATATCCCTAATATGTTCTTGCACAAGTTTTTCTCAATTTATATAACATACAAACTATATATGATGCAACTTACAAGATTACCATTATGTTAGCTAAAAAAATAATACTCCGCTTTGTCCAATTTAACTTTTTTGCACCACATTTTCTTTTATTATTTCCTCGACCATTGCCAAATTGCTGGAAAACAAATGATGAAAAATTACTCTAGCAGCGACATGCTTGCAAAATAAAAGTGTCAGAAAAATTAGCCGCGGAAACAAGCTTGCCAGAAAAAATCAAAATTAGGCAAAGAGAACACTAGCAGGAACATATGGTTTTGATACCATGTAGAAAATAAAATAAAACAAAATATAAACTAAGATAGAGAACATAGATGAGGAAGAGAAAATCTGATAGCTACTTCTTTGATATTCTCAATTGTTAACGAATACAAGGCATAGACCCCTCTTTATGGGGAAATAGGCTAAGTGAAATAAAGTATTCTAATCAACATAATATACATCAACTTAATATGGGTAGTATTCTAATCAATCTTGATTTGACTAAAATAATAATCATATCAAGATAATATCAAATTAGGAATCTTAATTTGATATTATCTCTAACATTACCTGAAGAACAAATGAGAGATACTACAAAATTTTCATCACTATACGTGAAAAGCAAGAGTTTCAATGATGTGCAATATAGAAAATATAATCTCAAACTATTCGCACTGGACAATTTAAGAGTTAATTGACACCCAAACACGTGTCCACTAACTCCTAAATGGATCAAAGGCTATTCTTACAATTTCACACATAACTTACTAAGTAAACACATAACTCAATATAATCATACAATTAGTGGCAAGTATAGTATATATGACTGACACCCCATCTTGTAGGGGTTGATGTTGTGTTTTCTTCTTCTTTTTTTTTCTACAATTAATCATGATTAGTTTAAAAATAAAGGCAATTTCTTTTTTCTTTTTTAACTTGCATTGAATCTAAATTTAAACCTCTTAAGGCAAATAGTCTAAGTGTCGAGGTTAGTATTTTTTTTTTTTTTTTAACAATAGTTATGGTTAATTTTTAAATGAAATGTGTTTTATTTTTTATAAGCTGCATTGAATCTAAATTTAAACTTCGAACCTAAGGCAATTAAAGTATCTAAGTGTGGGGGTTGGTATTATTTTCTTTTTCTACAACTAGTCAAAGTTAACTAAAAATGAATGGTTTTTCTTTTATAAGTTGTATTGAATCTAAATTTAAACCTACTAAGACAATTATATTGTCTTACTGTGGAGGATGATGTTATTTTGTTGTTGACAGCTAGTTATGGTTAATTAAAAAACAAAGCGATTATTTTTTTAAGTTGCATTACGTGACGTCCCGACTCCCACGTACAAAACAACACAGGAGTCATGATGTCAGGATGATGACAACACAGGTCACATATCCCAACGATAAGTGTTCAAGTGTGTGCAACGTGCAACCATAGCACCAAAGAGTCGCAGCGGTTAAAATAAATAAGTCTACTAAGTACTAGAATTTTATTTAATACAAAAATTATCCAAAATAAATATCTAAAATTATAGCAAAAGTCAAATACATAAACAAGCGAGAAATAAATTCCATAATCCAAATTGACAATAACCACATGCCACCTTCTCCAGAGAGCCGATCTCACAAGCTCCACAAACTCACCTGCACCAAAATCTACAGTACCATAAAATGATACCGCAGGTAAGTAACAATCCAAATAATCTCCAAGATCAAAATACATTTCATACTACTAACCATGCATGCATATGATGTACTATGCACCAGATCCAAAATATCATTTTTTTTTCGAAAAAATGAATATTTTCCAACACACGCCGAAATCTCATTTTGACCCGAAAACATAATCCATCATTTTTCCAAAAAAAGATTCGCATAAAAATATTTATAGGACACTGTAGGCGGGAATCACAGGTGGGACTCTACCACCATCCCTACCGAATGCACCGTAGGCGAGAATCACAGGTGGGATTATACCACCATCCCTGCTTACTACCATCCCTACAGTTCCTTTCGACACAAGAGGTACCCATTAGAGCACTGTAGGCGGGAATCACAGGCGGGATTACACCACCATCCCTATCACGTGCACCGTAAGCAGGAATTGCAGGCAGGACTATACCACCATCCCTACAGTCTATTTTCCTTTAAATCACATAAAAACTCAGTTTTCTATAAACAAATGAACATGAATGCAATTACACGAAAATCCAGTTTTCAATTTACAGACATGAACATGCGTGCACATGCAATGTACTAGACCAACAACAATATTCAATAACCAATTCCAACCTCCAATCCATCCGACCCCCAAAACTCCTCGGACTCAGTCCGACACAACCAACCAATCACAGTAATAATAAATGAGTTAGTGCAAAAATATATTAAAATCTCAAAAGATGTTTGGAAAAATACTTACAACGCTATATAATAATTTTCGGAGGATCACGGGAGAGCTAGAAGTGCCAAAACAGCAACTCCACAGTATAAAAACACTGTGGCCGAAATACACAATACACCCAAATTTACACGGGGTCAAACGAAGACTTGGAATTGATAGGATAGGGTCTATGGAGGTTGGTGAAGCTAATGGTGGTGGCCTTTGGCTGTGGGTGGCAGCCGAAACGACATTGGAAGGCCAAAAAGGGTAAAACAGAGATGAGTTTGGCTGGGCTTCACCGGTGACTGGATCGGAGTCGAAGTTGGGTGCTTTGGATGGCTGGAGGGCCAGTGATGATGTGGTGAAGAAATGGTGGCCGGAGGTGGCTGGACGGCGGCGGTGGGACGAAATGAAGCTCGCAGCTTCGCACGACTCGCGACGGCTAATGGCGGCGTTAGCCGGCTTGAGATTTGAAGAGAAGACTCGCCGGCAGCTGGGGAGTCAACCGATGCCGGTGGTATGATGTTAAACTCCCACGTAAGGCGCCCTCTAAAACCATGGCACATGTCCTAGCCATGTCCAGGACATGCCCCTTGACCATGCCATGAGCATGCCTTGGCTCGTGTCTTGTCACACACGGGGCGCCCAGCATGCCCATGGACCGGCCACATGCATGCCTTGGCCCATGCCTTGACACGCATGGGGCGCCCAGCATGCAGGCCATGCGCACGCACATGCGCGCGCCACGCCTCGGACACAGCGAGGTTAGTGGCCATGCGCAGCCCAGCGCACGGCCAAGCATGCGCACGCACGCAGCCCACACGGCACCCGCGTGACCCTGCGCCCCCATGCCATCCGCGTGGCCCTGCGCCCCCATGCCATCAGCGTGGCCCTGCGCCCCCATGCCACCCGCATGGCCCTGCGCCCATCCTGGCCGCATGGCCCCAGCCAGCGCACGCCCATGCGTGCACCCCTGCAGCCGGCCATGCCTTCAGCCGCGTGGCCCTCCTGCCGCACACTAGCGAGGTTAGTGGCATGCCATCCAGCGCACGGGCCCAGCCCGTGCCATGCAGAGCAGGCCAGTGGCACGCCCACCAAACGTGCCATCCAGCGTACGGCTCCAGCCTGTGCCATGCAGAGCAGGTCAGTGGTATGCCCACCAGGCATGCCATCCAGCGCATGGCTCTAGCCCATGCCTTGCAGCCAGCTCACATGGCTAGCCACCAGCAGGCCGAACATGGCTCCATGCCATGCCCACCAGCCGGCCCATGCATGGCACCATGCCATGCACCACAGCTAGCCATGCCGAGCCACCTAGCCATGGACCAGACCGTGGACCACCATGCACCCACCTAGCCGACTCATGGCTCATGCATGCCACGGCCATGTGGCCCATGCCTCTATCTTATTTGCTTTATTTATTTTATTTATTTATTTCTTTTATTGCAAAGGGACCTATTGGGGGTTTCCAAGTTGTAACCTTATAAATAGGACCCTTAGTCATTTCTTAGACATCTTTTGGCAAATTGAGTGAGTGAGGACATTGTTGAGAGATCATTTTCGGTGCTAGACACTTGGGCTCTTTGGGTGCAATTCATTGAATCCCATAGAGAGGATTACTCCATGCAATTCATTGAATTGGAGTAATCCATTTATCTTGTTTATCAACTTGGTGCAATTCATTGAATCCAAGTTGATTATCTTTATCTTTTGTTCTTGATCAATATATGAGGTTTATTTCTATCTTGGTGCACTTTGTGATTCATTATTGAATTGATCTTTGCTTGGCCGAGTACACCATTGTTCTTGGTGTTCATATTGTGTTCTTGTGTTCATCTCAAATTCGGCCACTCCAATCCATTCCATACACATTTTCGGCCACCCAAGTTGTTTGTCAACTTTCCATAAGTGAACCACATCATTGCACCTAGCCCTAGCCGAATACACTTACCATATTCACCCTAGAGGATTTCGGCCAACACTTGCCTTGTAGGGCTTGACTTGGTCGACCAACACTTCTTGCCATATTAGGGTTTCCACACTTGGAAACCCTAGTTGACTCCTTCCTTCCCTTTGGCTGGCCACTTATCCAAACACAATCCAATCCCTTGTTTTTAGGAAACTTCCTAAAAACACTCCAACCCTATTTCGGCCAAGCTAGTGCCGCCCCTCCTAAACCCTAAACCATCTTCCATCCTTAACCCTAGCCACCTCATCCAACCCTAGCCCTAATCACCTAGGTGGTGACACACATGCACCTAACCCTAGCCGTGCACCCCATGCATCCCATGCAAGCCTAGCCATCCCAAACACTTAGCCATTTTTCCATCTTCCATCCACTCCATACTAGCCTAAACACCTAACCTCACCATACCCAAATTGCCATCCTAGCCATCATTGATCGTGAACCAAGCAAGAGAGGAACTAGAATTCGGTCAACTAAATGAGAACATAGCCGAGGAGGACATAGTGTTTAGGGACTTGACCGGGGTCCCTAACATATGAGCCACAGACGGCCGGAGGTGGCGATGGATGCTAAAGAGCCGAATGGAGTGGGAAGAGGAGAGAGAGAGGGTCGAGCTGGGGAGAGGAACAAACTGGAAGGAAACAAGAAAGAAAAAGAAAGAAGAATTAAAAAAAAAAGGAAAAGAAAAGATGAGGAAAAATAAATGAGGTCCAATCCTCATAACTGGAGTCCTAAAAATGATCCAACGATAGAGATTTTAAAACTATAAACTAAAGAAAATAATTCAAACTCAGTGAAATGCTTAATTAAAACAATAATAATTTTAAAATTCATAATCTAACTAATTTAAATTAAATACCAATTTAAATTCAAAACAATAATTAATATCAAGAAAACATATAAAATAAATAATTTTCACAATTTAAAATATTCTAAAATAATATTTCAAAACTTTCTTAATTTTAAAGCAAGAGGATAAATCCTTAAATTAATTAAAATAATCCTTCATTAAAATACACTAAAATACGGTGTGTTACATTCTTCCCCCCTTAAATAAAATTTCGTCCTCAAAATTTGTAGGGTCAAACATCAACGCTAAGATAGTTACAGCTACAACTCCGAACATGCTAGAGAAGACCAAGCCATCAACAACTCTCAACAAGCATGAGTAATACTCTCCCAAGTCTATTCCCATAAGTAATTCCATAATACTTGCATTAGTCTCCCAATACTCTTAGGGTGGCTATGAAATCTGAAATCTACATTCCACAAAAACTTTAATACAACACCTAGAAGATTCCAATGATTTTCTTCACATAATAAACTGCTAACCTCAATTAACTCTTATGCTATAACTTCCCAAACCTTCCTTGAGTTCTATACCTTTGGTAACTTAATGACCACTCCTAAAGTCAACCATCCATAAGCATAATTTGCACAACTAAAAGATTAATCTCTTCTTACAAGTATCGACTCAAATTTTTAAATCATCAATAGTTCCTTAAAAATCAACACAAGATTTGAATCATTAATCATATCACAAAACACCATTAAGTACAAGGTAGCTCAACACTTACTAACCAGAAAACTCTCACCACAATTGGTAGAAAATTCTTGATTTCCCAAAACTATGAATTAATACACTTTCCTCAAACTCATCCATAATTCCTTCTTGAATCTGCACTATCTATTATCCTTAAATTAATATCGATCAATCCTGAAACTTGGCATTGTAACCTCGAACTAATAACAATTATTTTTCTGGATCCAATCCAAATCTACAATCCTCAAATAAATATTCTCCTTAAAAAATTTCATATATCACTAACTCAACTCTGATCAACCCTATTTTAATGGTTATAACCTAATCAGTCTCCAAAATAAATCAAGCTAGCACCCCAAGCCTGCATAATTAAAACTTAAATCTTATTACTAATCAGTCCTCAAATATGCAATCTAAAACTTCAAATTAAAATAGAATCACTTTCTAAAATCTGTAAAATCGAAGAACCTATATCCAGTAATAAATCAATCAACTCCCCAATCATTTCAAATCTAAGACATTAAATAATAACTAATCATTTAATTATACAGCACATTCATTAATTTCACAACATTAATAAAATCCAACGTCACACTACCTATACAAGTTTAATCGTAAAATAAATTCCAAACAACTTTAATCATACAACACATCAATTAATCTCACAACATTAACCAAATATAACATCACACTACCTATACAAATTTAATCATAACATTTACTAATCTCACAACATTACACAAATCCAACATCACACTATCTATCTATATAAACCTAATCATATAATAAATTCCAACCAAACTTAATCTTCCAACACATTAGTTAGTCTCACAACAATATAGAAATCCAACATCATATTACTCATAATGATTTGAAAAATCTCGTAAATTCAAAAAATAATTAGACTATTACCTCCAACACACACTTTGCCTTTCAAATCCCTTCAATTAGACCAAAATTGCATTTCTAAGAAATCAAGCTTCAAAAGTATATACTACAACACTAAATTAATATACACTACAAAACTAGGGTATCCAAAGTATGAGGCAGATAAGCTTCAAAACACATATATCCTTCCTCCACACACAATTTGTATAAGTTCTCTCTCTCTCTCTCTCTCTATCTCTATCTAAATTGTTGCCGAAACGGGAGAGTAAAATCACGTTCCCCTGAGCTTAAAGACGCCCCAGACCTGTCTAGGGTGAGTTATTTTTCTGTTAACCTTTTTTTACTTATCGCATTGACTTTGGTTGCTATAATAAGTTGTCATAAGCAAAACAACAATGTTTTGGTCCTAACAGGCTTATTAACTTGACATTTTTTTTAAAAATCTTAGTTACATTTAAACGTAAAACAATATCAATTCAAACATTTTCAATTACATTCAAAATAAAATATTATCTATTCAAACATTAGAAAAATTTTCATGCAATTGTCTTGCCACGACTCGAACACTTCACTAACATGCAAACATTTATCTAGAATACATGCGAATGTTCCACTGTCTGGGCTTCACAATAATTTCTCAAACTCTCAACACGAGAAGGGTTCTTGCCCATTTCCATTTACATTCGAAAGTCAAAGTTATATCATGCGCCTGTAATTTGCCTCAAGTTAGAATGTAAAATGTTACATACATTCGCACACTTAAGGCCCGATTTGGATACAATAGATATTTCATCTAATCTCATCTAATTATTACAATTTTTCTAAATTTCTACATAAAATATAATAAATAATTCAACTTATTCAATTCTCGAAACAATAATAATATTAAAAAAATAATATTCTAATAATATTTTATTCAAATTTCAACCTTTCATCTCAGTTCATCTTATCTCAACTCACTATCTAAACGGCACTTTAGAAATATTCACTTCTCGCTTAAATGTCCTGCCACATGTATTAAATAATCGAACATAATTTCTAGTCACATTTTAATGTAATTGGGTAATTTAAAATAAAATTTCTTAATTAACATATGTCCTAAAACTCTGCGGTGTTCATCAATGTATCCAAATGTACGAACCTCATGTCCATAATATTTAGGAAATGGTACTTCTATAGATTTCTTTCTCATATTGTGGGTCCAACTTGTATAGATCTAATTATAATATTACCATGTTATTATCAACAATTATTATATCTAGTATTTTTTTTAACCATAAAGAGGGTGTGGGATTCACAACTCATGAATATTCATGGGCTAAATCAGCCCATGAGCTATTATGATAGCCTGGATTTACTAACAAATGTAGAGAAACAACTGCCTAGCAATTGGCTTCGTTGTGCATGCGTGGTGGAAGGCTACTCTTTAGGTGCATTAGCAAGTAATTAAATATCAGTTGTCACTCGGGTTAGTGCCTGTTCATCACTAAAATTAATGCATCTCAATTTTTGACATAACATGTTTGGCAAGGCCATATAGCTAGGCAAGTATTGTTGTTAGTCTTGTGCATAACATGATCATCATTAACATAGGAAACATAGAAACATATATAATCACATTACATTGACCCCACCGGTTTTTAATTGCACGCGCGCATTATATTTTCAAGACTAAAACAATCCAGATGTAATATAAAAAACATCATACATTTTACAAACTAACAAAAGAAAGTTTCAATTTACAATGAATATGATGTTTAAATAATCTCGATTTAAACTTTCTGAAAGTATTTAAACTGATTTTTGGAACCATTTAAATTTACAATGTGAAAACTCCAAAAATTCTATGTGATATCCCATATGATAAGGATAAGGATAGGTGGTATATGGGATCCCACATTACTTGAGAAGGAAAAGTTCTTGCTCTTTATAATGTTCTAATTGGGTGTATCGTTTAGTAATCCTTTTGGAATATAGGTCATGTAGTTAGAGCCTTTCATTAGAGTGTTACAAATTGCATAAGAGCATATCCCAACCAGAAATGTGAGATTTGAGTCGTGTCACCTACGATGGACAAGCCCGATGAGGACATCGGGAATTTAAGGTGGGTAGATTGTAATATCCCATATGATAAAAATAAGGGTAGGTGGTGTATGAGATCCCACATTGCTTGGAAATGAAAAGTTCTTGCTCTTTATAAGGTTCTAATGGGGTTCCACTTGTATAATTGACTAGTCATTTTGGAGTATAGGCCATGTGGTTTGGGCCTTTCATTGGGAAGTTACACCCTATTATTTAACTGTTATCACTATTCCTATCATAAAAAAAAGTGTAAAATTATGGAACTTCTTAATATTATACATGCACATGTCGACTACCAAACTTCGGCATGTAAAAAAAACGAAATAACACATTCGCACTTAGGGAACTTGAAAGCCCAATCCTCACACTCAAGAAAGTTGAGATGAACACACGTTCAAGCGGCTTTTAAATAACGTTGATCGAACATTTCATGCCAATATATATATTATCTGAATATGAAACCTCATTTTCATGCAAACATCCTCTCGTCCGTCGCCTCTTTCACCATTCTATGCCATTGTTAAGCCACCAAATCCAGCTCAAAACAACCCAAATAGGTTCATATCTCTCTCCATTATATTTTATATTGGGCTTTGTTGGATTTTTAGGGGGGTTTTAGTGTGAATCAAAACCTAATTTTCATCACACCACTTTCATTATTTTTTGGCCATGGTAGCTGAGAAATGGCCAAACAACCACCATAGGAAGGTTACCCGCGATGCACCCTTCCTTTTTGCAGTGTTTATTTGTCCAATAGTGGAGCAAAACATGAAGCTCATAGATAGCTGAGTTAACTGAGCCATCTTTAAGATTTCACAGTTTTGAAGTTCGAAAGTACAATCGTACATTCGAACATTTGCACTTACAGAAAAATTATTGTTCGCACTTAATAGTAGTACAAATATGGTTTGCACGTTTTATTATACGTTGGAATTTAACACAAACATTCGAATGTATGTTAGAGTGGTTCAAACGATAGTAACTGTTAATGTTTGCACGAACATTATAAGATGTGGTTCAAACGTTTGAGTTCTCGTTCGCTTATAAATTTTTTAGTTTGAACATCATGTTTGTTATTTGAACATTAGGTATTTAGTTTGCACATAATTTTAAATGGTGCGAACATTAGTTATCTTAGTTTGAATAACTGCTTGAATGTTATAGATTTTAACGAATCACATTGCATATATTTCATAAAATTATATAACGACACATATTGATAGACTTTTTTGTATTTTTCTGTCAAAATATTTATAATGTCTTAGTTCACAATATGGAAATAGGGTAGGGAAGGGATTTCGAACCCAACAAGGCTTGATCTTCGAACTATTATGGCAAAGCAAAAGATAGAAATTTGATGAGTTTGACTCTCTTACATGGGAGAGTAGAACTCTAAGGTCCACCTCTATACACAGGAGGACGATAAGTATATGCACATGCAAGATAAAGATTTATTCATATATGGTTCAAGAGTTCTACATTCAAATGTAGAACATGTCACAAGGAGTCCAGTTTGAGGTATCGGTGGATATCTTTCTTGGGTTACTGCAAATACCTCGAGTATCTGAGGTCTCTTATTCCATGAATCGGGTCGAGCAAGCACCAAATGTTGGGCATCTAATAATGTTGCTTGTAGTGAGGACGAGTTAATGAGCATAGATGGTGCTTTGTCAGACAACACTGAGATTGTTGGCTAGGATGATGACCATGATGAGGACTTCCAGGCTCTCATGGGGAGATATCGCACACCATTCGAAACTAAAAATTCCTTCCACCAAAACACATTGTCCCACTTTTTAAGATGTTGCAACTCATAGTTGCAACAAATGTAGACCCAATGGGACATAAAGTCGCCTTCAATCGGGATCATGCGCAATTCCTTCTTCCATTGGCATGGGGAGATCCTATCGACCTACCTTTACGGATACTTGTGAGAATCCATTACTAGTCCACTGTCATCTCTACCGACAATCTTTCATTTGGGCTGACTATTACTCAATTGCTACAACAATAGGGAGTGGCATATAAGTTGATGAGTAGTTGGCCTAGCAAATTGGCCATTCAACATGGCATCACATAGGCACAACCTTGAACAAGTGAAAGTGCTTGCTCGGCATGATGCTGGGCCTACACCAAATCTTATACCACCGACCCAGACTAAAGTCAGTGTTAATACCAATGACTGCACTAGTAGGAAGGGTCTATCTGATATGAACCCGCAGGAATGGAATCTCTTAAACCCACAATCAAATTGAAAAGTCACCTAAGAAAGCCAAATTCAAGTCAATGGATGCAGAATCTAGACCTGATGAAAACTCATTTCAAAAACCTAGATTATATTAAAATCTAAACTAGTTGAAGAACCTGTCTCAAAAACTCAGATTACAAAGAGGAACACCACAAATATTGTGATTTACTTTTAAAAAGTTCAAAAGTTCAATCAAGAACAAGAGGAGTAAAACTCAACTCACGATGAATAAATTCATCAAATTTCATAAACCGATTAAAATGAAACTACAAATAGTATTTAAAGCAAAACCTAATTAAAACCCTAGAAAAAAAAAATAAAACAATTTCTCCCAAAATTACCCTTGCATGAACAGTGCCGCGGCTGCTACAGTGTTGCTACAGTAATCTGGCTACAGTAAATCCTTGAAACCTCTTAAAAAGTAACTTTCCAAATAAACCGTTGGCCAAAATACAAGGCCTTCCCAAAAATCCTAGTTCATAAAAATAAGACATATGTGGGCCAAACATCTTCAAGCCCAATTATTCTAGACTAATTCCTATACTAATAAAATAAGCCCCTTTAATTAATTAACCAACTCCAAAGCCTTCAATCACATAACCATAATAATAGGCCCTAAAATATGTTGCACTCTTCCATAGCTTGTATCACTTGGATGATGACTGAATCTCCTTCTCAAGCCTATCTTGAATATTCGTCTCTTGCTAGACTCTTCTTCAGTGGATTGCACCAATTTTTGCATTACTTCCTTGATTTTCTTGTCTCTTGATTTTATAGTTGGCCCATCTGAAACTTGCAAATGATCTTTAAGACTAGGTTCACCTTAGTTCTCATCACTATCTGAGACTATAGGAGACACACGCTCTGCTTGGGTAGATGTGATGATATCAAAGATTATAGCACAAACTGATAGACGCTTTAAAGCACATATTGATCCTCTCTACACATCATTAGAGCGCAAGATATCTTCACTTAATCGTCGTTTAGATATCCGAAATGGTAAGTTCAATATGTTGGCAGACGAGTTTCATGACTTTACTAGATTTGAGGTTTTGTATATGTACTTTTATGTCCTAAAATGTTTTGCTCTTTAATGTAATGGAAAATATCGGTTATATATTTCTGTGTATGTATTTTGTTCCTCTATAAATTCCATAAATTTATTTTTCTTCCAATAGTATATTCAATAGCATATTCCTTGTTTTGGTCTTACAACGTTTTCAGGTATTTAAATTTAAAATTTCAAATCACGATCATATGTTCGAATGTTAAGCACATCCGTTCGCACAGTAGTTAGTGCATAACAAGCGCACGAGAAGCAAATACGTGCACAAAATACAGCAAATGGTTTCGCATGTCACTTGTTACATTTGAATGTAATTCAGCAAAACAATATACATATAATTTTGAAAATTATGTTCACGCGTACATCCATTAACGTTTGAATATATTCCAACACTATTTGGATGTATAAATATACGATCTAATCTATGTTCTATGTTCAAACATTTAATGAGATGCGTTCAAACATATTAAATTCTAAAGCAACCGTGTATCATTAACGTTCGAATAAAACACCATTTACGTTTAAATCATCAATACAATACTAGTACCCCTGAGTCCCAATCACTAGATAGTACCTGCGGCTCAAGCAAGCAATGCAAGCAAATCGAAGCAATGCATTTTACCACATGATTCTCTTTTTCTTTTTCTTTTTTTTTGGGGGGGGGGG
>QEOT01005693.1:26834-54404 GCA_003123785.1 Pterocarya stenoptera | reverse complement strand
CTACAAACAGCAAATGATTAATCCTAGTTCCACCCTTACTCATTGCAACTCCTTTATAGTCTTTTCTTCCTCTGTATCATGTAACATTGAACTTAACCCTTCTGCACATAAGATAAAAAGGTAAGGAGAGAGTGGATCTCCTTGCCTTAATCCTCTTGTTGGTGTTATTATGTTGCTAGGTGTCCATTCACAATGTTTGAGTACTTCACAGTTGATAGACATTTCATAACCAGGTCTGTCCATCTACTCTCAAAACCAAGATTCTCCATCACTACCCTCATATATGCCCATTCAACCATATCATATGCCTTTGACATATCTAATTTCAAATCCATACTCCCTTCTCTTCCCTTCTGCCTACATTTCATAGTATGTAAAGCTTCATACGCTACCATCATATTATCCAAGATAAGCCTACTAAGTATAAAAAGCACTCTGGTTATAGGAGATAATTTCAGGTAGCACTTTCTTCAACCTATTTGCAAGGTTTTTAGCAATAATTTTATACAATACATTGCATAAACTTATTGGTCTAAAATCAGTCACCCCACTAGAACTCTCCAACTTAGGGATTAATGCAGTATGTGTGGAATTTATGCTTTCATCAAATAACCCATCATTAAGAAGTCTGAGTACTACATTAGCAATATCATCCCCAATTACATTCCAAAAGTTGATAAAAGCAGGCCCAAAACCCTACAGGTCCTAGAGATTTTAAAGGTCCCATATGAAATAAAGCCTCATCCACTTTATCCCTAGTAAACTCTCTCTGTAACTAATAATTCATTGCCAAAGTAGCTCAACAATGAACATGATCTAAACCCCTGTCAATTGCTTCTTGGGAAGGGCGGGTTGAGCAATATACATTCCTATAATGATCTTCAAAAGCCTTTCAAATTTCTTGTTGATTTGTTCTTAAAATTGACATATAGTCCTTCACCTGTGTAATCTAATTTCTCCTCCTTCTCTGAGTAGCACACATGTGAGAAAATTTTGTATTCCTACCCCTTGACTGGTACTAATTAGTCTTAGCTCCCTGCTTCCACTTTGTCTTCTTGTTCTAACAAATAACTCACTTCTTTTGGTAGATTTTTAACCATATCAACATTATTTGGCCCCTCTGTCTCTTGCAATCTTTTCAATACTTTTGTCTTCTCCTTTATCACTTTCTCCCTTCCTGTACATTTATTCTTACTGTACTTTGATAGTTCTTTACTACATGGGAAAGAGCAAATTGTAGACTTTCCATAGAATTAGTTTGCTCAGACTTCCAAACCTCCTCAAGTATTTTACCACATTCCTCATCTTTAATCCAGCATGCTTCAAATTTAAAAGCCTTACTATAACTGACTCTTCTTCTACCCTCCTATAGAACTGATGGTAGCAAAGGTTTATGATCTGAACTTCTAGCAACCAAACATTCAACCCACAACATGTTTATGCATAACGTTCCAAGGTAGATTAACCATAGCTCTATCTAATATCTCCTTAGTAAAGCTATCATCAGCATGTCTATTTCTCCATGTAAAAAAAATTGCCCTTACATCCTAAATCAAACAACCTATTATCTTCAATAGCAAACTTGAATTCTCTCATTTGGCTCTCTGGTCTATTTCTGCCTCCTACCTTCTCTAACTGCCATAGTATTTCATTAAAGTCACCCATTACACACAATGAAGAGTCTCCTGGATTAATCTTAGCCAATAATTCCCATGATAATGACCTTCTACTTACATATGGATGGCCATAGAATCCAATTAATGGCCATCTTGTTGACTGGCCCTAGATTGTAATCCAAACACTTATATGTTTTAATGAGAAATTATAGATACTAAAGTCAATCTTATGCTTCCAGATCACTGCTAAACCTTTATTCCTTCCCACTGGGTCCACTGTAAAACACCTATAAATAACCTTCTCAGTTGGATTGATAACTCCAGAGCCCCATATTGCTGTCTTTCTTACTTGTCAGATTATGGGCCCCAATGGACCTTGGGCCCATGTGATCAATCACTATAACTTGAATTTCCTCTCCTCAGCCACAACCCAAATCCTCAACCACAACCCACTTTGTTTATCTCTATCCAAACTTCGTTTGTCATTCACATACCCAGCTTCACAACGCACCTCACCATGAACAATTCTGCCACATCTGAAACATATCTTAGACAATTTCGTGTACTTGATCAGCACCCACATACTCCTTGAGTTGAAATTTATAGTTCGTCCACGAGCAAGGTTTTCGTAAGTCAATCTCCACTTGAACTCTGAAGTAGCTTCCCCATCTAACATCATCTTTAGGGACATCCACATCCGAAACCCTACCGACTGAATTCCCTATTTGCTTGCCAATCCTTCTATTCATGCAAGCCACAGGCAAATTATGCAATTGAATCCAGTAATGCTCAAAATGAAAATTGATCTGATCAGGTTGTAAGGTCACATCAAATGGCCTCACCACAAATAAATTGTTATGGTCTACCAGTCAAAATGTGTTCTTTATCCTTTCAATTAGCAAAGACAATAGCATAGGTGTCTCAAATCCATTTAAAAGTAACATTGACATCCACCTTCCACACCTTAAGCATAGTTGAACGAATCATATCCTTCCCAATACGTTTGTCAGCAAAAACTCTCCCAATCAAGCTCCTTGTCTCACACCTTCTCAATTCATCATAGTCCTCCACTTGAACCTCGATTTCTGCTTTTTCTTCCACATTAAGACTCAATTGTTGCCAAACGTCACTCAGGTGTTCCACATTCAATGGAGAAACCCCACTCAACGTGGGACTATCCCTCTTCAATCAGTAGGAATGAAGAGTCAATTTCCTTCTCCTATTTCTCCTAAGTCGACGTCCGAGAGAAAACTCATTAGGCGATAATATTTAAATAGTGATGATCATGTGAAGAAAAAAAATGTATTACTAAAATAAATGCAAATGTGATTGTAATGGGTTTATTGGACTTGCTCTTTCTTTTTCAACCTTGATATATATGGTGGCATGCATGTAATGCTTGCATGCATCTTGGTCCAAGTCTAGCCTTTTATAACTAGAAGCTAATTAGATAAAATTAGGGTTTGTTTCTTGGGAGGGCTTGATATCATTTTCTATAAAATATTAAAAGTATAGTTTCTTAAAATTAATTATGACTCTCCTTCTCCTATGTACATGCATGTTTTGTGTTCCATTTGGGCCATCTTCTAGATTGATTTGGGCTATTGCCTACCAATTGGAAGGGGTTGATTGGGTCTGAAAGGCCATGCAAAGATGAGTGATTTGTGTAGATCTAGTAATTGTGTAAGTGACCAAGAAATGGCTTTAGCCACGATGGCTTGCATGCAGCAAGTGCAGAAATTGTCAACCCACTGAGAGAGGGCAAGGAACGAGTGAGGATTCTGCCAGCCTATTTAGGGTTGGCAACAGCCCTAATCTCATACCCACATAGCATGTAGAACTCTAAAAATCTACAGCTCTCGTACTATATTCCACCTAATAACTCTACCAATGGTGATCCTATTATAGGAATAGTATATAATCATCCTATACGTAAAGGAAGCGCGCTATAGTAATGCTATGAACGGCCCAGTATCAATTACAGGAAATAAATATTAGCAAAACAACATTCTCTTGGGCTTATAGCCATATCGATCTCCATCAGGTGTATGTGCATGAAAAGAAAAGGGGATCAGTTCCATAAAAGATGAGATCAATAAATGGAAAATTCATTGAAATTCAATATTTGTGAGATCGTCAATAAAGTATCGAGGGTATCTTAACAGGAACAGGATGAAGTGGTGGTTGAAGCTAGCGAGTTGGAAGATATTTCTCTGTGCAATGGGAGGGGTTTGGTTATCTCCCTTTTTACTGAGAAACATTATAATCGCGATGCTTTTAAACTAACGATGAAGCGAGCTTGGCACTCTATGCGAGGGGTTCATTTTCGCGATCTTGATGCCAACCTATATTTTGTTGAGTTTGATGATATGCGAGATAAGGAACGGGTGGTGAGGGATGGACCTTGGGCTTTCGATAAACATTTAGTGTTGATGCAGGAGTTTGATGGTAGTAAACAAGTGCACAAGATCAAGATTCACAAGGCTATGTTTTGGGTGCGGATTCATGATCTTCCATTGAGGGCCGGAAATGAATATGTGGGGGATCGTATAAGACGAAAATTTGGTTCCGTCGCGGAGGTGGACTTGGATAAAGGGGAGTTCATGTGGGGGGAGTTTCTTCGAGTTCGAGTTGTGTTGGATGTTACAAAGCCTCTTCTAAGGGGCACGAAGTTTTCCATGGGTAATCGTGAGTCATGTTGGGTTAGATTTTCTTATGAAAGGTTGCCTAGTTTCTATTTTTTCTGTGGTTGTTTGGGGCATGATGACAAGAAATGTAGTCTGAGACAACTTGATTCTCAAGAGGGTCAGGAGGAAGTTTTTCCATATGGTAATCGGTTGAGAGCATCCAATTATGGTGATCAATTCCGTGATGGTCGTTCATGGGAAAGACATGCAAATTTCAGGTTTAGATGATGTTCTTCTTTGCCGAATGGCTCTGAAGCAGGAAGAAATGAGGCGGCGGCAGAGGGTGGTGTAATCGCTCATGAGGTTTCGGTGTATGGAAAGGAGGATGACAAGCCTATTGCTGATATTCCTGCTCATTCTGCGGATTGTGTTATGGATGATAATGCGGAGACTGTTGGCGCAGGAGCTGAGGTTTCAGGAACCGTTGTAGAGGATCTTCATATAGATCCCATTGATTGTTCAGTGGATTCTCAGCGGTTGAAGTCAATCCCTGATGTGTTTAGGTCTTGTAAGGTTGATCGGTCTGCGCAGAATGAAGGAGTTATTTGTTTGGGTTCGGCCCAATTTGCTTGCCTGGATGGGCTTATGAGTCGTAAGTGGAAGAGGCTAGCCCATTTACAAAGACCCATTTCTAAGGTTGATAGTGCCCTAAACTATCCTTCTCTTCCCAGAAAGAGAAAGTTTCAAAACAGTTCTGTTACAAAGAAAGGTAGGTCTGTGAAACGAGTATCTTACAATGGAGGTATTGAGGAGGCTATTGAGCTCGATTCGACGAAGGAAAATGGAGCGGTGGATGCGATTATTGGATCGGCGGTGGCTGTTGCACAGCACCGCCGTAGCTCATGAAGATCCTTAGCTGGAATGTCCGTGGGCTTGGGAACCCACGGGGCATTCGATCCCTCTGTGATTTGGTGAAGAGGGAAGCTCCCAATATCTTGTTCTTGCAGGAGACTCGTATGAAAGCAAATGAATTTGAGGTATGTAAATTTAGATTGGGTTTTTCAAACTGTATGGTGGTTGATAGCCGAGGTAGAAAGGGGGTATTGCTCTGCTTTGGAGTAGGGATGTTAATCTTTCAGTAGTTAATTATTCTCATTGTCATATCAATGCTTTAATGATACTGAGATAGGATCCTGGTTCCTTACAGGAGTCTATGGTTTTCCAGAAGTTAGTAGTCAGCGTGCTAGAACTTGGGAGTTGTTATGTGCTTTGGGTAGATTTAATGGTGAGTCTTGGTTGGTTATTGGCGATTTTAATCAAATATTACATCATCACGAAAATTTGGGGGGGGGGGGGAGACAACAGTCTAATTGGCAAGTTTCTGCTTTTAGGAGTGTGGTGAATGACTGTGTGTTAAGGGACTTGGGGTTTAGGGGAAACAAGTTCACATGGAGTAATAGGAGAGGAGGGTCACATCGTATTATGGAGAGGTTGGACAGGGCACTGGCAAATTTTCATTGGTGTGGCAAGTTTCCCAATGCCTTTATCACACATGGGTTGGAAGCTTATTCAAATCATGTTCCAATTTAGCTTAATACTGAGGGGGATGGAAGATTCTCTCGGCACAGAAGACAATTTAAATTTGAATAAATGTGGGTCGGGGAACAAGCTTGTGAGGACATTATTAATACTTGGGGAAGTGGCGAAGGGAGACACCATATGCTTGATATAATTAGTAAGATTAAAGAATGTGGAGGTCTTTTGAACAACTAGAATTACCACAGTTTTGGTAATGTGCAAAAATAGCTACACTTGGCAAGACAACATATGGAGCAGTTGAATATTTCTGATCCAGTAGGGGAACAATTATATGAACATGAGAGGGCTCAGGAGGAGGTGCAGAAATGGTTGGGGTGGGATGAGGTGATGTGGCGTCAAAGGTAAAAAGTTTTGTGGCTTAAGGAAGGTGATAAAAATTTGAAGTATTTTCATATGAAGGCATCTCAAAAGAGGAGGAAAAATAGATTGGAGAAAGTTAAGGATGAGAGAGGGGTTTGGAAGTTTGGTGATTAAAGGGACCGGATTTTGTTATCCTATTTTGAGAACCTGTTTACCAGTTCTAATCCTCAAGGGTCTACTGATTTCTTATCTTCCCTTGCATCTTGAGTAACGCCGGCAATGAATGAAGATCTGTGTATGCCTTACATCGAAGCTGAAGTGCTCAATGCTTTGCATGACATGAATCCTTCTACTGCCCTTGGACCCAATGGAATGTCTCCAGCATTCTTTCAAAAATACTGGCATGGGGTGGGACCCTCAGTTATAGAAGTTGTGTTGCAGGCTTTAAATTCAGGTGCCTTTCCATCAGATCTTAACCATACTTACATTTCGCTTATTCCGAAGAAGCATAGTCCTGCTGCTGTTGTTGATTATAGGCCCATTAGTTTGTGTAATGTGGTCTATAAATTGATTTCAAAAGTGATTTCCAATTGTTTGAAAACTATTTTGCCTTGTATTATTGGAGAGAGTCAGAGTGCCTTTGTCCCTGGTCGTCTAATTACTGATAATGTTCTAATTGCATATGAGTTGGTGCATTATTTGAAGCATAAGAAAAATGGTAAACAAGGATACATGTCTTTAAAATTGGACATGAGTAAAGCGTACGACTGGGTTGAGTGGAGTTTTCTTAAAAAGGTTATGGAAGAGATGGGTTTCGCTATTGAGTTTATTTCTTTGGTGATGTTTTGTGTTAAGTTAGTGTCATTTTCATTGTTAGTTAATGGAGAGCCGAAAGGTCCGATTCACCCAAGTAGGGGATTGAGACAAGGGGATCATTTGTCCCCTTATCTTTTTCTCTTATGTACTGAAGGTCTCATTTCACTATTGTTTACAGCAGGCCAAAGGCAGGAAATTTCTGGTATTAAGATCTGTAGGAGAGCCCCTAACATTAATCATTTGCTTTTCATGGATGATTGTGTTATTTTTTGTAAGGCTGAGGTAGAAGAGAATAGAAGGGTCCAAGTTTTATTAGATCTGTACGAGAGGGTGTCAGGGCAGAAGATTAATAAGGAGAAAACTTCTATGGTGTTTAGTTCTAATGTGCAGCAGGAGTTAAGAGAAGAAATCTAGTTGTTATGGGGAAATGGGGAAGTTCAGTAGTATGAACAGTATTTGGGGCTTCCTTCTATTGTTGGTAGATCTAAAGTGAGGGCTTTTCAATCCATTAAGCAAAAAGTTTGGCAAAAATTGCTGAGTTGGAAAGCAAAATTACTATCACAAGGGGGTAAGGAGATTTTATTTAAAGCTGTAGAGTTGTCTATTCCTACGTACTCAATGAGTTGTTTTTTGTTGCTTAAGAGTTTTTGCTCTGAATTAGAAGGTTTGATCGCAAAGTTTTGGTGGGGTCAAAAGCAGGAGGAAAGGAGAATTCATTGGGTTAGTTGGAGTAAAATGTGTGTAGGGACATCCAAAAGAGGGTTGGGTTTTAAGGATCTTAGAAATTTTAATTTTGCTCTTCTTGCAAAGTAAGGTTGGCGGTTATTGCAAAATGAAGATTCGGTGTTAAATAAGTTACTCAAAGCTAGATATTTTTCCAAGTCTTCTTTTATGGAGTCTAATTTGGATAATTGTCCATCTTTTACTTGGAGGGGCATTTGGGAAGCAAAAGTTTGGTTAAGGGAGGGCTGTTGTTGGAGGATTGGGGATGGAATGAAGGTGAGCTTATAGAATGGTAGATGGCTTCCAGGCCATAAATCTCTGTCACAAGAGCTTGGGGTGCAGATGCATGAGAATGAAAAGGTAGTGGCTTCTATTATAGATGAGACAACATGCTGGTGGGATGTTTAAAAAATTAGATCTCTCTTCAATCCAAGTTTAGTGACTGAAATCATGAAGATTATGGTATTCCCAAGAGGCACAGTAGATAAACTGATTTGGCGTCAAGAAAGATGTGGACTATTCACTGTTAAAAGCTGTTACAAACTGATGTTGTCAAATTATGAATCTGGTGCAGTAGAGTCTTCTGTAGCATGTAGTCAGAGAAAACTATGGCAAGCCTTATGGAAGATGACAGTTCCTAACAAGATTAAAGTATTCACCTGGAGGGCGTGTAAAGACTGTCTTCCTTCAAAGGACAATTTGATAAAGAAAAATATGATGATTGATCTAGCTTGCAGTTTCTGTCAGTACCCAGCGGAGGATATTTCTCATGCAGTCTTTGGTTGTATTCAGATTCGTGAGTTGTGGTTTCATATTCTCCCTTCTTTAGACCCTCATACTAATTGCCTAATTCCTGATTTGCTATCTAATTTTGTAGAAGCAAAAGACTTGCAAAAATTGGCTATGTTTTTCTATCTTGTGTGGGGTTTTTGGTATCAGAGGAACAAGTGAGAGTTTGATAATGTTATGTTGAGTCCAAGTCATGTTTCTAATCATGCCATGGGTATGTTGCATAATTTTAAATCTCTGTTTAGTAAACCTCATGCTCAACTCCAGGATCACCTTAGCTGGAAGCCTCCAGCTCTTGGTATTCTTAAGCTCAACACAGATGGAGCTATGTTTCCAAGTTTTCAAAAGGCAGGAGTGGGGGCTATTTTACGTGATTCTACAGGGAAGATGGTGATGGCAGCTTCTAAAGTTGAACAAGTGATGGATGATCCTGAAGCAGTGGAACTAATGGCTATTTTCAGAGGGCTTCAATTGTGCTCCACCATGGGAATCTCTCATATTCCAGTTGAATTGGATTGTTTACTGTTAATTCAAGCTTTGCAACAAAATAACATGATGAATTCTATGCTGGGGAATCTTTTAACTGAAGTGCAACATGTAATTAGGTGTTTTGTTAATTGTTCTTTTTCTCATGTGTATAGGGAGGGTAATGGAGCAGCTTATAAGCTTGCTTGTAACGCTTGGCATGTTGAGAATATTGAGATCTGATGGGATATTATTCCAGACTTTCTTTCTCAAGCCTTATGGCTTGATAAATGTCTATAATTTTTTGGTATCCAATGAAGATGTTTGTTTCTATCAAAAAAAAAGTAGCAGTAGTAGTAGAAGTAGTAGTATAAGGGTTCTCTCCATCACTTGCTTTGAATTAGGAACCTGAATATCAGATACATGAACGTTTATTTGAAGGATTGCTTTTAAATAACCTAGCGAGGGAGATTATTATTTTCCTTTTTTGATTCAAAGTCAGGGTGTAACAAGTTTTCCCATTCACTACAACAAAACGGCATTTTTCGACAAATTTATCGTGACCAAAAGACTATTCACAATCAATTTTAGTAGTGAATAGTCTTTTGATCACGATAAATTAGTCGGAAAATACCGTTTTTGTTATAGTGGTTCCAATGATCATCATGAACGACTAAATGAATGAAGAAAAAAAGTAATTTTTGTTCAAGAGTGAAATATATATTATTAGAGCTGTCCAAATCCAGTTTATCATTTTGGAATCATATCATATGATAAATTGAGACGGTATCATGTAAATAAGTAATTATATATCTTGAATATACAAACTATTTCTTTATTTCCAGGTCACCAGGAAGGAAAAAAACTTAACATGTTCTTTTTCTTCTATAATTTCTAATCTCTAATTGACCTATCATCAATATAGGATTTGACATGACTAAAATCATGAGATATTTCTAACCATCTGTTGGAGAAAAGATAACTAAAAGATCTCGTAAGAGAATGTTCATGAGTTTCTTCTCAAAGCATATATATGATCATACTAATTGTATGCTTAATTATCAAGTTCCGTAAATAGATGGCCGGCGAACCACACAAATAAATTTTAACGAGCTTATAAATTTTACAGGCCGGGTTAATTAGAACTTCATCAATTCATTCTTATTGTTATTATTATTTTAGTTATAATAAAATAAATGTTATAATTATACTATAATTATTTTTTATTACAAAGCAAATATTGGTTTTCTTCTTCTAATTATTATTATTATTTAGTGAATATTATATATAGTATATATATAAATTTGGCTTACAAAATTATATATAAATAATCACTGTTTATATATTTACCTGGCTTTTAGATTTCAGTGTGTCAATAGATCACAGTTNTCCTTGGGTTATTCTCAATTAGTTTAGCATGTCATGTTAGATTGGGTTGGAATCTGAATATGGATTCACCATTACTATTAGCTACGTACTTAAGGATTCACTGATATCCCTAGTGGGGTTTGAGTCTAAACTATGATTCTAACCCGACTTGAAGGAGCGTCTGCGACTTCCTGCTGTTGAATTTCTTCTTGTCTAGTTCAAAGTGAGTAGGCTTGGGTTATTCTCAATTAGTTTAGCATGTGTTAGATTTTGGGTTGGAATCTGAATTTTAGCTACTTAAGGATTCATTGATAACCCGAGTGGGCTTTGAGTCTAAACTATGACTCTAACCCTACTTGAGGGAGCGTCTGCGACTTCCTGCATGCTAAGGGTGTAACCGGTCCGGTTCGATTTGGATATATTATAGGCGCAAACAAATATATATCAGTTTTGAGATTTGAAGAACCAATACCGTACCAATTACACCCCTAAACCGGTACTTCCGGTATATTATATATATAATATAGTATATTATATATTATAGTATATTATAATATATATTATAATTGTATTATAGACTATAATAATATATTATAATATATAATATAGTGATATATTATAGTATATTATAATATATAGTGATATAGTATTAATATAACTATTAATACAATAATAGACTATAGTGATATAGGATTTTAAAATTTAATATTATATTAATTAATAATTTATCATATAATACAAAAATATTTTTTATATAATTATATATATTATATATAAAAATTATATATATTATATATAAAAATTATATATAATATAAAAAATATTTTATACAATATAAAAAATTAAAATATGTACATGAACCGGTTAGGTCCGGTGTTAGAAAAAGGAAAACTAGAATTGAACTGATTTTGACCGGTTTTTATAAAAATGAAACCGGCACCGGACCAAACCAAATCTGGTATCAGACCAAATCCACCAGTTCAGTTCGGTCAGGCCCAGTTTACTGGTTCATCGGTTTTTTTTCATCCCTACTTCCTTCTGTTGAAGTTCTTCTTGTCTAGTTCAAAGTAGGGTGCTATTATATATGGCCGTTCCAGCCAGGTAAATAAGCTAGCTCCGGTTGTTTCCTCTTACTTTTTTTGCCTAAAAAAAGAACCCCGATGCTAGAACTGGGAAGGTCAAGCTGCAAGACTACAAGGCAGCTAACCGATGCTGCAATGCTAAAATGGAAACAGAGAGGCCTCAAGCTGTTAACTGGTCTCCTCCACCAATAAACTACTTTAAGGCTAATTGAGACGCTGTTGTTGATAAAGTCAAGTGCAAAATTGGAGTAGGGGTGGTAGTGAGGAACTGGGAAGGTCAAGTGATAGCTACACTGAGATCTCAAAGCAACTTGTTCTCAGATGTGAAACTTGCAGAGTCAGTGGCAGCACTTAAAGCAGTATTCTTGTGCAAGCAATTAAATCTGTCAAGAGTCGTCATTGAAGGGGATGCGATAAGCGTAGTTCAAGACCTCAATAGAGAGATAAGGGACTAGAGTTCGGCAGGTTTGATCATTCAAGACATCAAAGGAGAACTCCAGAGCATGCCTAGTTGGTCTGTAAATCACATTCCTAGAGCCTATAATTATATGGCCCATTGATTAGCAAAGGATGCATTAAAACTCTATGAGGAGAGCATTTCTTTGGAGGGAGTCCCTCCTTATATCCAACACTTGCTAAATTAATGAGAAACAACCTTGATCACTCAAATTATTAAAAAAAAAAAAAAAAAAAAAAANTAGACTTGTACGTAAATATGTAAAGTGCAGATATATATTATACACAACATGGATATTACACCAAAAAAGTTTTCATTTAGTACAAAATGGTCAATATGTACAACAAGAACAATTCATAATTACCCTCTCCTTAATTTGCAGAAAAAGAAAAGTTAAATTATATCAAGTACCAATGCACCATCAAGATGTCAGATTAGGTTACTTTCCAAATCTCTTTCATTTTTCCGTAAAGGATTTGTTTTGGTTATAATTGATTTTGTTATAAGAAGAAATAAAGAAAGAAAAAGGGAAATAATTTGCAGCTTACCCATTAATTAGGATCACATGATTATTGCTCTTCTGATCTACTTGATCACACCTGGCCTTTATAATTTTGAAGTTCTACCGCGTACAGCCACATGAAATAGCATTTCTCTTTCCATTAATCCCATGAAATCGCCAAAAAGCTGAATCCCCAATCAAGATTTCCTTTTTCTCAATATTCTTCCAAAGAGTGAGTCGATGAACGGTAGAGATCATATGGGGCCCAAAGATGATCCACAATGCATGGCTTCCTTGAATCCAACCTTAGCCATGGCTTCCCTTTACCACTCCAATGAAGCAGACTAACAGGTCCCGGATGCAAACTCCTGCATTTCCCTTCAAGATTGTCTCCGCCAAGCCCGTGCTGGTTCCACCTATGATCCACACCCATAATATCCCCAGCCAAAACTAACAAAAATGGCGGCAAAGATCCCAGGTGGTAAATCCTCTTGTGTTTCTGCAATACCATCCATTCCTCCATCTTCGATGTATAACTTCCTTCCCTCCATTTTTCCACGTCCACCACCATCACTCCCGTGTTGAAATAACAAGGTCTTCGACCCTTAAAAGTCTCAGCCATTGTTGGGTCAGACCAAAACACGTCCGTGAAGTACTTTGTGAAATTTGCATGGCAATATTCTGGTGCAGCCAAAACCTTCTTTTCCAACTCCACATCCCAGAGCTTTGCGACGTCATCTACAACTACGAGATCGGAGTCTAGGTAAATAAGGCGTTTTACCTTAGCAGGGATAATGTCCCCAAGATATATGCGTGCGTAGTTCAAGGGTTGGTCTAGTGCTTGGCGTATTGATTTGGATATTTTTCCACGAACCCGATGGGAATCGAAGTGGTATGCATTGAAGTTGAGGTAGGGGAAGGTGGTCTTGATGCTGGAGAAGACATCGGGCTCGAAGCGTGCCCATAGGAAGTGGAATTCGAGGTTTTCCGGGCACGTTGAGTGCTGCAAAATGGAAAGCACGGCGGCCATGGTGCCCCTGAGGTAGTTAGAATCTAATGTCATGGAAATGTGGATTTTTTCAGAGCCACAGGCGTCTCCATTCCGGAAGGCGGGGGCTTCCCGGAAGATAGGGACATCGGGGGAGGGCTTTCGGATAACACCGAGACGGATACCAACGGCGGCAGTGGTGGTAGAGTATTGGAGAGGGAGAAGGAGGGACAGGAGGCCTATTAGTAGTGAAGAGAGAGAAGGATTCCTAAAGGCCATCCTGCCATTAATGATAGGAAAGGTGGTGGGATATAATCAGGGAGGAGGAGGAGGGGGTGGCAAAGCGGTGTTTGTGTTAGTGACAGCCATTGTTAAGCAATTCGGTTAAGAGAAGATTTAGGGAGAGGTTAGAAATAATTTGTTCTGATTTTATTATAAATAAATAAATTCAAAGGGAAGGATGGAAGTTGGTGAGATTGTGAGGGGGAGAAGATTCCTCGGAAAATAATTTTATAACGAGCTAGATAGCTGGAATTGTTTCCTCTGACCCATTTATTCATATCACTTGAGCACGTGAGAAGCATACACATTTAGTGATATTAAAAGAATATGTGTATTTTTACATACATGCTCATGATCATGATCATATATTAATGGCATAAAACTTTAAAAGAACACATACATGCTCAACAGCTCTATCAACACTGAACGTTTTTTAAGATGGGTTAGAAAAATCTCTCCAAAATCATGTAATCTAATTTCCCTATTTTATCATTTATTATTATTTTTTTGTTGGAGATTTAATTATTTTATGTACTGTTAATTAAAGGTTACTAATTAATATATATAACCAGGATTCTAGATATATATACTTTGCATGTCTTTTGCCTCCTTATTAGCAGGTGAAGTGGAGGTCAGATTTTTTAGGTGGGTATATATATATATTTTTTTTTACTTGTGAAGATTTTTTAAGCAAAACTGATAAAGAAAACTCTGAAGTATTTTATGATTTTCCGTGCATTTGTATAAGGTACGTACGTTGAGTGTCTATGTATGTATATGTTTTAATTTGTAGCTATTTTTTTCAGGAAAAAGTGGTAAAAAAGGAATAATAGCTAGTCAATGCATTATTTCATCCTTACAGTACTTGCAAATGTAATTGCAATGGGTTTTTTTGAACTTGCTCTAAATTTATTTTATCAGAAAACAGAAGAATTAACAAGCTGAAAGCAATACGGAAGATCAAAAGAACTCGTGTAGTAGAATTCTTAAAATTCTTGATCATATTCTATAAGTGAATTGCACGGTATGAGTATGGATTTATATATATATATATATATATACAATGAGATGACATACGATTGGTTCAAGTATAACCGAATCATTGACTTATGTTGACTAGAGTACTATTTATAATAGTTTTAATGCTCCCTCTCAAGAAAGATTGTGTATATTCAACACACCCATCTTGGAAAGAAGTGAGCTGTATTATGTAAAAGGAAGGCCAGGCTTTAGTTAAGGATCTAGAGGAAACATGTAGTGTTTTAATTACTTCCAGATAAGACTTTGTCACCAACTAAGTGGCAGTCAATTTCTATATGATTTGTTCTTTCATGAAACACATGATCATTGGCTGCAATGTGTAATGCAACTTAAATGTCACATAAAAGAAAAGCTAGTTGGTTGTGTTGAATGCCAAAGTCTTTAAGGAGTGAAATAAGCCATGTAATCTCACATGAAGTGGAAGCTAAAGCCATGTATTATGCTTTAGATAAGGAATGAGATATAGTGCTCTGTTTCTTTTACTTCAAAGACATGATGGAATCTGTAAAAAAGATACAAAATCCTGTGACTGACCTTCGAGTATCCACACATGATGCCCAATCCGAATCACTAAATGCTTTAAGATGAAAACCGGATGATGCTAATAGAAAAATGCCTTGTCCTAGGGTCAACTTCAAGTACCTCAAAACTTGTTGTGCAACTATCATATGAGACTATGTAGGCTTGTCCATAAATTGACTTAAGACTTATACTGAATATGCCAAGTCAGGTCTGGTAATGGTGATATAAAGGAGATGACCAACTAACCTCCTATAGGCAGTAGGATCAGACAACAATTTAGCATCTGTCATGCTAAGCTTCATAATCCAAGGGAAAATTACTGGCTTTTGAAACCATTAGACCAAAGTCACTCAAACTCTCCAGAGCATAGTGTCTCTGACATAAGAAAATACCTTTGGCAGACCTTGTAACCTCAAAACCAAGAAAATATTCAAGCAAATTGAGATATTTTATCTTGAATTTTTCATTCAAAGATCTCTTAAAATCTATTACAAACTACAGATTATTACTAGTAATAATTATGTGATCAACATAAACTAAAACAACAAAGAAAGAATCTTGTAAATCTCCATGCAAAAAATGCATTATTGACAATTGTGTATAGATGCTAAAGCAAGTGGTAATCTGATAGTTGTAAGTTTAGCCATAAGGAAAGAAGTGTCTATATAATCAAGACCTTCTTGTTGAGTGTAGCTCTTGGCTACCAACCTTGCTTTGTATCTTTCTATGGTCCTATCAGAATTATATTTCACTTTGTACACCCATTTCCAGCCAATAGGTCTCTTATCAGCAAGCAAATCAATGAGTAACCATGTTTTATTGGGTTCAAGAGCTGCAATCTCATTTAACATAGCTTCATGCCAATGATAAAACTTAATATCTTCATTATAGTATTTAAGCTCAAAGGTGGAGGAAAAATTCCAAGAAAAGGTTTGATAAGGAGCAAATAATTTGTCATAGGAAAGGAAATGGTGAAAAGAATGAGGATTACTTGTGTCAGCAGAAGCATCACTTGTAGAAGGTGACTGGCATGTAGTAGAAAAAGTTAATTGGCAATGCTAAGACTGTAAGTGGCAAGGAGTATGTCTAACTCTAGTAGATCTCCGTGGAACAATGAGAGAAATATTTTCAAGAGTCTTGTTAGTACCTTATCAGGTAGTCGGAATATATTCAATAGAGTCATTTACAGCAGGATTGGGGAGAACCAAAAATGAGAAATCAGTAGAGGAAATAGATTCAGAAGTTGTGGATTTGTAGGGAAATACATTTTTATAGAAAAGACATCACGAGACACAAAGATAATTTTAGTATCAAGGTCATAGAGCTTATATCCGTTTAGACTAAAAGGATAACCGAGAATGATACATCGACGAGCTCTAGACAAAGATTTAGAACGATTGTGAGAAAGAGTGGAGGCCTAACATAGACACCCAATGACATGCAAATGAGAGTAGGAAAGAGAAGCTGAAAATAGCATTTCAAATGGTGTTTTGGAAGAGATTAATGGTGTTGGATTTTGTTTATCAAACAAGCAACAATGAGTATGCAATCTCCTTAAAACATTAGTGGAAGATTAGCTGAAAACGTAAGCCTTGAGCCATATTTAAGAGGTGTTGGTGCTTTTTTTCAATAATGCCATTTTGTTAAGGAGTGGTTCTACAGGAAAGTTGACGAACGCCGTGAAGAATGATTGTAAGATTAATCTGGTATCGAATTTGTGCTTCATTAAGAGCACCCAAGTGCAGCGAGTGAAATCATCCACAATGGTTAAAAAGAAATGAGAACCATCTAAAGTTGCAACCAGATATGGTCTCCATATGTCACAATGAGCCAATTGAAAGGAGTAGTTATAGACTGTTTATTGAAAAAAAAAACAATGAAGTTTTGCCATAGGGCATATTTCACAATGAGAAGTATTTGACAATTTGATGCAAGGTTCAAGTTTTTCTATCGTGATTTCTAGCATGTGAAATATGTAGAAGTCTATAATGCCAAAGATCAAAAGGAGCAAAACAAACGAGGAAGAAGTGCAAGTTTTAGAAGGGGAAACAAGACTACTTTTATTAGACAAATGAGAATCATGCAACAAAAAATATAGTCCATGCTTCGTTCTACCTAGCCCAATCGTCCTTATAAGCAAAGGTCCTGAATGAAAAAAGATTCAACAAAGAAAAAGAAGCAACAAGAATTGTGTTTAGTGAGCTAGGTAACTGAGATTAGATTGATAGAAAAGGAGGGTATACATAAGACATTTGTAAAGATAAGGTTTTCAGAAATTCTAATTGTTCCTAAATGATTCGATTTGGAAGTTTGACAGAAGCATTAACACTGGATGTAATGGAGGTAGGAAAAGAAATTGAACTAACCATGTGATCAACGGCTCCAGAGTCAATCGCCCAAGGTATGGATGAATTAATCGAGGTATTAGTAGTTGTGAAAAATGAAGAATGGTCTGCTTGCAATGTATGTAACGTAGAATGTAAAGAATCTTGGCTATGAACAATAGATGAACATATACTTGACAGATTGATGAAGCTTTGGTAAATTGTCTACTGAACTAGTGTTTGTAGAACAATCATTAGAATTTTTGTAATTAAGAAATTTGAGAAGTTGTTTGTAGCTTCTGAGTACTAGGGATTTGTGGAAACTCATTGAATGCCTCTGAGAGATCGTGCATAGCTTGATTTATAGCAGCAACAACAAGACCTTTACTTCCTTTTGGCTTGAACCCAAGCGAGTAAGCATGTAACATGTAATATTTGTCCACAGTGGGCCCAGTTAAGCCACAATGTGTACAAATTCATCTATCTCTTTGAGAACCAGACTCACTAGTCTACCATGTGCATTACTGGAAACAAGATTATGTTATGAATCTAGTTGTGATTTGTAATATTGTATAAGGAAAAGCTTGGGAAATGTAATGATGGATACTACTATGAAATCAGGAAATGCAGGTGATGTGTTTGTAAAAATGCTAATAAGAGTCAAAGATTTCAGGAATACCTTGAGGGTTCCCAACCTCCATACAATCTTCAGAAATCTTGATAGAATTGTAGATACGTCTTACTATGATTCATTTTTTCCTTTAGGGAATCCCTCCTTGTAATAGACTTCATAAGAGATAAACTAACCTACTATCTACTGAAGTAAATAACAGACTAGAACGCACCATTTGGTAGACTCCTCCAGACGTTGTGTTTTACAATACTACTCAAATAACACAACACTTAATAAAAACGGTGCGCAACATCCAAAACTCCACAGCTACCTTCTTGCATAAACGACGCCATTCGTTCTTCTTTCTTCATACTTCTTCACTTCATACAGCCTCTATTCTTCAATTTACTTCTACTTCGATCTCCATCTCTCTCAAGTCCACTTTCCTGTCGGAACCCCAACAGTTCCCCTCTCTTCAAAAGACCTTGCCCACATGGTATGGGTAAAGACTTTGAAGTCTCCAGAGTCTTTCCCAGCTACTCTCTTCTTTAGGAAGCTCACTCCATTTCACTAGAACTTTGGTCAATGCTCGATCCCCTTATTTCTTTATCCTACGTTCCAAGATCTCTCAAGCTCGGGTTGAATCTCTCTCGTGGGGTCTGTAGGAGGAAGCTCAGGAAGGACTGGAACTTGTGAACCCAACTTCTTTTTTAGACATGAAACGTGAAATGTCGGGTGTATTTTGGATCCTTCTGGTAATTTCAAACGGTAAGCCACAGATCCAACCCTCCCTTCCACTCGAAAATGCCCATAGTACCTTGGAGATAGCTTCAGATTGCATCTCAAAGCTAGGGTTTTCTATCAGTACGACTGAAGTTTCAGGTAGACCCAATCTCCCTTCTCAAACTCTCTTTCGATTCTATGTTTGTCTACATAATGTTTCATTCTATGCTGAGCATTTGCTAAGTTCTATTTCAATAAACTGATTATTTGGTCCCTGTTGCTTATAAACTGGTTGGCTGTCTCATTGGAAATTGTACCGAGAACATAGGATAGGAGGGTGGGTGGGGGGTAGCCATAGACAGATTCATAGGGGGTCATCTTAATGGTCATGTGATTGGTGGTATTATACCACCACTCGGCCATAGGAAGCCAATGGGACTAGATCTAGGCTTAGATCTTGTATAGCAGCATAAATAACCTTTCGGATACTTATTGAGGGCTTCAATTTGACCATCTGACTGAGAATGATAAACTGAACTGAAGTCAAAGGAGGATCACTGAGAGTAGAAGATGGCCTTCCAAAATGCACTCAGAAAAGTAGGGTCCCTATCTAACACCACAATCCCATGTAACTTAAACACATTCTTCATAAACTCCTTCGCTACAATATGGGCAGTATAGGGGTGGGGCAAGGGTATGAAATGACCATACTTAGTAAGACGACCAATCACCACAAGTATTACCCTAAACCCCTTGGAAACTGGTAGCACTTCCACAAAGTCAAGTGATATGTCAGTCCAAGGTTGGTTGGGAATGGGTATGGCCTGGAGTAGTCCCTCTAGGTGTAGGGTTTGACTTTTCATGGCTTGACACATATCACATTCCCTTACCAATTTTTTTGTCCCTTTTCATTCCCTTCCAATAAAAATCACGTTTAGCTCTCTTGTATGTCTTTAAGTAACCCAAATGACCTGCTTGAGGGTTATTATGGATATACTGTAGCACCTTTCTGTTGAAATCTGAATCCTCAACCAACACAATACGCCCTTTTTTTAATGATTAGCCCCTATTTAATTGAGAATCCCCTTGAATTTTCCTGGTTTGATTGGAGTTGGCCCAATGGCTCAACTATCTCACTTGAATTTTGATAACTTTGTTTCAGCTCCTCTACCCATGAAGGAGTCGGAAAAATTTTATAGCTAAACATTCAACCTTTTGATCCCTTTCATCCCTTCATGAGGGTACATTAATCACTCTATTCTCCTTACCTTTTTTCTATTCAATAGGAAAATTATATCCCATTAACTTAGCCACCCATTTTTATTGAGCCTCGGTTCTCACTCTTTGTTCTAGTAGAAATTTAAGAGCTTCTTGATCTATCTTCACAACAAAAGATTGGCCAAGCAAATATGTTCTCCACTTTTGTATAGCTTTTACAAGAGCCAAAAGCTCCTTTTCACAAGTCGATAACAGTAATGCCTTCCCTTTAAGTGCCTTGCTCAAGAGGAAATGGGCTGACGAGATTGCATCAACACTGCTCCTAGTCCCGTTCCATAAGCATCACACTCAATGGTGAAGGGATTGCTGAAATCTAAAATTCTTAACACCGGGGGCTGTAATATACAGCCTGTTTAAGTGCCTCAAATGCCTTTCGAGTCTCTATACTCCATTCAAAGGAATTCGTTTTTAGCAAGGATGTCAGCAGGGCTGCTATAATCCCATACCCCTTTATAAATTTTTAGTAGTACCTCGTTAGCCCTAAGAATCTTAGACACTTCACATTCTTAGGCTCGAGCCAATCCAACATTGTCGCAATCTTAGAGGTATCAGCTATTACATCTCCAGTATTAATAATGTGGCCTAAATAGTCAATTTCTTCAACTTCAAACTTGCACTTTGACCTCTTAGGAAACAAACAGTGATGTTGCAGCAAGTTAAAACCTATTTTAGGTGCCCCAAATGCTCCCCCGAGACTTGTTGTACATTAATATGTCATCAAAAAATACGAGTACAAATTTCCTTAGATAGAGTTTGAATACATCGTTCATCAATTCTTGGAATGTGGCCAGGGCATTAGTTAGGCCAAATGGCATAACCAAAAACTCATAATGCTCTTCATGAGTTTGAAATGTTGTCTTGGGTGTGTCATCAGGTACTACCCGGACTTGGTGATAACCCAACCTTACATCGAGTTTGGGAAAAATCACCAAACCAAATAATTCCTCCAACAACTCGTCAATTACTAGAATAGGAAATTTTGTCTTCACAGTCTCCTTGTTTAGGGCTTGATAGTCTACACAATGTATCCAACTTCCATCGGCTTCGCAAAGCCAGAGAAAAAAAAGGGTAGAAACTTGGTCATATCACCCTTGATTTTAAGAGCTCAACCACTATTTTTTCTATTTCTTTTTTTTTGTAATAAGTGTATCGATAAGGCCTATTAGTAGTGGGTTGGGTTCATTCCTTGAGCACTATCTGATGGTCATGGCTACGGGGTGGCGGTAACTCGTTAGGCTCATTAAAAACTCCCTCAAACTCTTCTAGTACTTGAGTAACATCACTATCTAGATTTTTAACACCTAGCCCCTTGCCCTCAACAAACATAATCTCTAACAGAATTCCCTTGCCTTTAGACACAGTAGTCTTGACCAGCTTATGGCCATCCTCCACCACTGACGACTTCAGCCTTAACCGTTGTAATTCAGTCAACTTCACCTCATGTCTAAAACTCATCAGCAATTTAGAGAAATCTCACATCAGGGCCCAACGTCTTTAACCATTGAACTCCTAGCACAACATCACAACCAGCAAGAATAGGTCTACAATAACAAATAACTATTCCCCAAACTTGTTAGCATAAAAATATATCTGCAAGTGCACAGAATCATAACAAGTAGAAAAGTGTTTTAAAGAAAACGGATATTGAATCCATAGGGAATAATTATGATATTGAGTATTGAAATTGACTAAATAAATTACTATTTGGAAAACCGAATTTTGAAGAGTGGATTATCAAAATTAAACTGAAGAAAATAACATTATTAAGATTTTTAAAATAATAAGAATAGATATAGAGCGTTTGACTTCACCTAGAAAATCCTACACAATTTATTCTTCATTGCTATAGAATCTCAATTATCCCAAGTTGATGACAAAAATCCTTAACTATTCAATATTTTTTGTTGAACAATACCAAAAATCACACTAGTCGCGGTAAAGCATCTGTACTTTTACTTAACTAATGGTATTTAATTCTAGAGCTTTAATCACAAATCACTTCTTGGTCTCAATGCAATCCAAAAGATAGAATAATAGTTAGCTAGAAAATTGTAAGTAATAAGAACAAGGAATAAACACTCAATCAAGGAAATATTGAAAATAAAATAACTTAGAAAATAAATTGTTTGTTCAATACTAGGTTACATCAAAATTCTAGAAAATAAACTTAGTTCATAATGAAATGAAAAAGAAAAGCAATAAAACTGGTGTTCTTCGTTAGAGTCAGTTGATGAAGTATACGGCTTTTACCTCTGCTCCCCCAAATCTACCTCATTGAAAAAACCTCAAATAATAAACTCTGAACTATCGAAACCTAAACTCAGACTTTCTAAAACTCAAAACAAAACTCCGATTCAGAACTCTTCCTATTCATCCCACAAGACATGATTAAATAGATGTCAAAATTTAAATATGAAAACAAGATAACTGCGGCTATAATTTAGCCTAAAAATCTGAAAAATAATTTCTAAAGATAAATATTAAAATAAAAGGAATTATCCTAAGAATAGTTTCACAAATGAATGGGCGTGGAGGTCACAAAGACCACACGACCCTCTCCTTACCTACTGACTGGAAACACTCCCGACTAGGATGAAAGACTCCTCTCGCATTTTCTAGTTGTTGCCCACGATGTATTTTAAGTTGGTCGTTAGACTTGTCGCCCAATCTAACCACCTAGAGTCTTGTCACCAAGTTTTCGCGCTTTCTAGTCACGAGTTTCCTCGCCTACCGAGAGGTAAGTCTTCTCACCTTTGGGCAAGAGAAATCTCTTTGTTACCCATGGGATAAGGCTCCTCACTCAAATCTCATCGGCTCTCTTCAAATCTCACTGCCTCTCATCAGTCTAGATCCGTAGTCTCTTCTTTTGTACCAAAACGCTCTCCCTTTGCACTAAATCTTCTCATTCCTTCAAATCCAAGAAAATAAATAAAAATATGTAGAAATAAAATAAAATCAATAGTATTGAAGGGAAAATGACACTTTCATAAATAAAATAATGATAAAAATCATATAAAAATAACACTTATCACTCAACCATTTCTACATTATCCTTTGGAAGATTGCCACCCTCCTCCCCTATCTCCTTGTCCTCAGCTTGTAGTAAATCCTCGGTTTTCTACAATTATGGGCTAGGCTTCACTTCTCATCACAGTGGTAGCACAGTCCTTTAATACGTGTCTCATCCATTTGGGCTGAGGATACTGGTCTAGTAGCACCTGTAGGTCCAGGCCATTTATTGTTGCTGCTGCCCAAGTAAGATCCTCGAGAAAAACCCCCCACTGCATCACTTGCTTTCTCTACTATAGGCTTGCTTTATTTTTTTTTGCACTCAATAGATATTCCTCTTGTATTCTTGCTAAACCATATACTACATTCATACTGACAGGATTGAACATTTTAATGGGAAGGCGGATCTCTTCTTTCAGCCAACTGATGAAGCAACTCAGCTTGTGCTCATCGGAAAGCCCTCTTAACCAATTGGACAAGGTTTCAAATTGTGCCTTGTACACAGCAATAGATCTGGTATGTTTTAATCGAGTTAATGCCTCCATGGGATTGTCATAAGTCGTCGGGCCAAAACGAAGGATCATTGAACTAGTGAAAGCATCCCAATCCCGAAAATGGCCCCTCTCAAAAGACTCTTGGTACCACACAAGAGCCTCACTGTGCATGTGGTAAAAAGCCATGAGCATGCGATGAGGCATAGAAGTCTAATAAAACTCGAAGTACTGGTTTGCCTTGAAAATCCAAGCACCTAGGTTGTCTCCTTGAAAATGAGAAAATTCTAACTTCACACCTCTGAAGTTTCCCTTCCTCAAATCTGGTGGCACTTGGTCATCAAAGTACTGTTGGTGGTGCTCGCAGTGCTGATGCTGGTGGTGGTGCTGATGCTGATGTTGATGATGTTGTTGTTGATGTTGCTGGATGACGGTGCATATCATATCATTCAATGTTTCTATATTGGTCTTCAAGTCCTGCATAGTTTGCTATTGGTGTTCATTTTAATGTTGAACTTCAATTATCTATTGTTGTAAATTCTCTTGTTGTTGATGCTTGGACCTAGTATTATCTGCCATATAATCGGTAGATACTGATACCACTGTTATGAATCTAGTTGTGATTTGTGATATTGTACTAAAGAAAAGCAAAGGAAATGTAATGATGGATACTGCTATGAAATCAAGAAATGCAGGTGATGTATTTGTAAAAATGCTAATGAGAGTCAGAGATTTCTATTGCTCACGGGAATACTTCGATCCCAACCTCCATGGAATCTTCAGAAAGCTTGATAAAATTCTAGATACTTCTTACTTTGATTCCTTTTTCCCTTAAGGACTCACTCCTTGTAACAGACTCTGTAAGAGATAAACTAACCTACTATCTATTGAAGTAAATAACATACCAGAACACACGGTTTGGTAGACTCTTCCAAACGCTGCGTTTTACAATACTACTCAGACAACAGAACACTTAACAAAAACTGAACACATAATAAAAACGGTGTGCAACATCCAAAACTCCATAGTTGCCTTCTTGCATACACAACTCCATTGCTTCTTCTTTCTTTGTACTTCTTCACTTCGTACAATCCCTGATCTTCAATTCACTTCTCTTAGATCTCTATCTCTCTCAAGTCCACTCTCCTGTTAGAGCCCTAACAATTAGGTCTAGAACATGCAAGTAAAATTGCATTTTCCATTCTTGGTATAGCAGCAAGACGAATCTCTCTTTATCTTTCTTCTCTTAAAATCAAAGTAAAGACTTTATTCAAAAGGTGGTAACGGATCTTGGGGCACGTACATTGCTGAAAAATTCATAAAGTCCCATCAAGAACTTCATAACATATTCTTGTTGATGAGCTTCTGCTACATTCCTCGTCGCACCACAAGTACAGATTTGTGAAGACTAATAAATGCTTAGCTCATTCCACAAACCCTTGAGTCGAGTGTAGTAAGCACTTACAAACTATTGATCTTGAACCAGTTCAGCTATTTCTGACTTCAACTGATAAAATGCGAGGGCCATTAGTTTGCGAAAACCTTTCTTTCAGATCATCCTAGACTACTTTTTCATTGGTGATAAAAACTATGCTCGACGCCAAGTCTTTCGAAACATAATTTAACAACCAAGAAGCCACCATGTCAATTGCATCGCGTCCAATACAAATATAAGGGATTGGACTCAGTGCACAGATGGAGGTAGAGATCCATTTATGAAGCCAAACTTATTCTTAGCATTTAAAGCCATTAACATGGAACATTTTCATGTATGGTAATTTTCGCTAGACAGAGGCTGTGTAACAAGAATGAAGCCTGGGTTATCCCTGTTCTGAAGAAAGTATGGAGTAGAAGAATCCTCACAAGGATTGGAAAAAGACGCAAATGAAATTTCTATTTGCAAAGGAGAAGAAAAAGAAAAAGAAATATCAAATGCAGAGCAGAGCTTAATGCTCTCATACCTGCATATTAGAAAACAAAGGAAACAAGAAAGTCATACAGAAGAAAAGAACTCGTGTATGCACAAGAATTCTTGAAAATCTTGATATTCTGTAAGTAAGTGAATTACACAGTATGAATATGGGTTTATATATACAATGATATAACATCTAATTGGTTCAAGTACAATCAAATCATTGACTTATGTTGACTGGATTATTTATAATCAAAAATTTTATTCATCATCCTAATACACTACACATCATATTGTTTTAATTTTTTTTTTTTTTTAGCAAATGTGTGGTCTATAAATAATAGGTAGAAGAATTCAATAAATTTAAGAAGAATAAAACTAAAAATAAATTTAAAAAAAAAAGTTTTGTATAATGTGTAGAGATGTTAAATAGCAATAATTATGTCATCTTGGCGACCTTGATATATACGGAGGCATGCCTGTAATAATTGCATGTACCTTTGTCTAGACCTTTTATAACTGGAATATGGACTAAAATCAGGATTTTTTTTTCTTGGGAGGGCTGGATATCATTTTCTATAAAATATGAAAAGTATAATTTCTTAAAATTAATTATGACTCTCCTTCTCCTCTTGCTCCTCCTCCCCTTTCTCCTCCTCCTCTTTCTCCAATGTACATGCATGTTTTGTGTTCCATTGGGCTATTGGCTACAAATTTGGAAGGGGTTGTTTGGGTCTGAAAGGCCATGCAAAGAAGATAGAGTGGTTTGTGTTGATCATTAAGTGAGACGGACTGCTTTCTCATTAAGGAATATGCTCTAAAGAAAATATTAGATGAGAATAAATTAAGGAATATGCTCTAAAGAATATAATAGATGATAAATATTATTAATCAGTTATTTTTCACTTCACTCATGGCAAGAACTAGGAACAATTGGATTTCATTGTTGTAATTATCAATTCTTGCAAAAATAAATAAAATATATATTTAGAATTTTTCTTTGACAATAATGGTAGAATATAATTCTCCAAAGAAAAAATGGATAAGGTGTATTATTCTATATATATATATGTGTGCTTGGGATATTTAGAATAACCAAAAAAAAACTTAAAACATGATGTTGATGGAAGCATTCCTTCTCCTTGTAAACCAAAAGCCAAAGGGAGTACGTTAGAGCCCTCACAATGGATTAGTCAAAGCTAAAGGATACTTTTAGATAATGTAAGATGAATTTGACTTTGACTATTACAATCCCCATATTAGAATAGTTATTTTTTCATTATATAATAATAAAATAATATGAAATGAATTTGACTTTAACTATTTCATTCACATCAAATTCTCACATTGGATTATTCATTTATTCATTTTATAGTAATAAAATAATATTACTTTAAAAATATTTAATTTTTTTAATAATTAATTTATTTAATTTTATCATTCTACCTATTATATGTGTATTAGTAATCATATTCTAATTAAATTAATGTTATTTTCATATGAAGTAGATAAGAATGAAGAAAGATAAATAATTGATAAAATATATATTTGGTCTATCTACCGTAATCTTCAAATTTGAAAATTTTTTTGAAAGTCACTGTAGTTAAAGTCTAATAATTTGAAATTTAGCTAATCCATTGTCATCATATTTTGTTCACTAATAGCTAAATACTCAATGGATTTAGTTTTTAGCTAATTGAGGATGCTTTACAAAGCAAAAGAACCCAAAAAGCAAAAAATAGTACAAAGCAAAACAAGCAAGTTGCGAGAATATTACAGGAAAATCCGTTTGATATCATGTACAGTAGTGCAAAGCGAATCTGGAATTTTACTTAGCTCGCTTCAGGTACTTCTTTTATTCTAGACCAATGCATGCTACTACAATATAATCGTGGAATGACAATTTTAGAGTTATTCTATTCTCAAGCATGTGGAACACGCGACCTACATCACTTAAATGCTTAGAGTTTAGGTGGTATTGGATCTTGATTCATTGGTTGTGGGCTTCAATGCATTGCTTTGCCCTTTTTTTTTTTTTTTTTC
>QEOT01005690.1:36226-62346 GCA_003123785.1 Pterocarya stenoptera | reverse complement strand
AAAAAGAAAAGAAAAGGAAGAGAAAAAGGAAAGAGGAAAAAGAAAAGATAGGGAAAAGAAATGAGGTCCAATCCTCACCACTTTCGAGTCACAACTGATCCTCAAAACATTATTTTTAAACCAGTAAATTAAATAAAACAAAATAAACTCAAAACTAATTAAAATAAATATTAAACTCCAACAATAAACATACTTTAAAATAAAAGGAAATTAAATCATAGAACACCAATTAAAATCAAAGATCAATTTAAATCTGAAATAATAATTAATAAGAAGAAAGCCCAATAAAATATTATAAAATAATATTTTAAAACTCCCAAAATACTAAAACTAGAGAATCAATCATTAAATTAATTAAAATAATCCTTCATTAAAATCCACTAAAATACGGGGTGTTACAAGATGTCTTCGTCAAGCCTAGTTGGACATAAATCATTGAACAAAAGAATGAAGGGATGGATATTATCTCCTACATCAACATCATAGCTAAGTTTTATAAAGATCTTGGTCGTGCTAGCCGAGATGATGATGCATACACGATCTTAGTTTGGGGCACATCGGTTACATTTCAGTGGATTGCCCATTGCATATTCGAATTGCCCATTGCATATCCGACGTGGTGCCCAAGGAGTCTACAAATACAGGTGATGGGGAGACAACTAAGGGCTTGGGCACTGATATAGATGGACTCGATGGCCTCGCTGATCATGAGGTTCGGCTGTTAGTTATGAGCCCAAATGTTGCTCCCTATGATGGGACAAAGAGCATCAAACAGGCTGATTGATCTGGTTTCTTCAAAATTATGAACATAATCATCGCCGACAACATTGGTCGTCAGCAGCTCAAGATTGAGGTTGGCATGGATCAAGGTTTATGATACGCATCGCTCGTGAGGTGCTTATCAACCTAAGGAATTATATATTCGCTAGTATTCAATTAAAGGCACTCTATATTACGATAGATATATTGTCATTTAAGGTCCTGATCACCTAATTTTTGTTAGTTGCATGGGTGCCATATATTGTTGAGCGTGTTTGTGAGCCAATTAGACTAATCAACTCGTCAACCTTGTCACACAGCACGGGACACTCGAAATTTTTTCTTCGTGCTCCCATTACAGAGCCGATCGAGAGTCAGGGAGATGCACACCCGAGAGATTATGGCGTATTGGGTGAGACATCTACATAGGAGGCATCACACACTACTATTCGTGAGGAGAATGTAGATATAGTACATGCAGAGATTCTCACACAGACATCAGAGGTGATTGAAGCAATGCATACAGAGATCCAAAGTGCCATCTTTAACTTACGTATAAAGATTGCTAGCATCTTTGAGACTCAAGTGACGATCAGTATTCAGCTAATACAACTAGAGGTATGCCTAGCAGAAGTCGAGGATGTGGTAAAAGATTTGGGGTAGTACTTTATATTTTTTATTTGCATTTTTTTATTTTTTGAATGGACAATATTTTGTGTTTTGTAAAATTAATTTAATTATGAATCTTCTTTTTCTTTTCTAAATTAATTATTGATTTGCATTATATATATATTCTTTAACTGTTAATTTCTTATATAAATTAAATATTTCTCCATGATTAAGTAAGGTATCTTTTGCCATCAAAATTTGTGAAAATTCTGGTACTATTCGAACGTAATGTATAAGCCTTTGAACGTATTTCCATTGCTGCCAAAGATTTCTGCAATTAATCGATCCTCCCATAATTCTCATTGAACCCTTTATTTTTGCATTTGAACTATTATTAATACTAATCAAACTGTCACTACCCATGCTACTATTAAGGTTACTATTCATTCCGAAAAAAAATGAATATAAATTTTGCACAATAAAATCCTAAATATACACACTAAACTAGCTTTGCAATTCGTTTATCGAAATTTAACTCCGAAGGGCCTCAAAATAAACAAAACATGTTTTTGAACAAGTGTTTCATCCGAAAGCTAAAAATGGGTTTGTTGCGCCATAAAATCCTAACTAATCAACTAAGTCTAATGGCATAGACCATATTGCATTATGACATTTCTAACTACCTTAGATAAATAAAATCACGCTTTTGGCACCATAGTGAGTGGTAACATTGACTATGTTGACAAACTAAAATCTACGCGATTGGTCGATTCATGAAAACTTACAATTTCCATGAGGTTCCTAAAGCCTATAGAAATTTCACCATTAAATTTCTAGCAGGCTGTTACATCTACCACTTCCTTACGCTCCCTTTGCTTAAGCACTACTTGCATCAAGTCTCTGCTCCTCCCACCAAATCCTTCTTGGCTTGTGATGCTGAGATCGTTCTAGGCATTATCCTCAACCTACTAGCCACGAACACCATCTCTTTTCCCCTGGGTGGTTGAAAGCTCACTACCCATCTTCTGCACTTAATCCATAGTGCTAAAACAACCAATCAATTCTCAAGATGATATCAAATCTTAGCAGGTTAAATACTATCAAGTCTGCTCCCAGTACCGTTCCTCTTATTTCTAACGGTAACTCGAAGATATCCGGGTACAAACCACTATTTCTCTAGTCAATAAAGCTATTACTACACTTTTTTGGATCGGCTCCATCCATAGACTACAGATCCAAGCAAATGTGGTAGACACAAATGACTAGGACGCATATGAATAAAATAAGGTACACATATAGTACTTGAATATCCTAGCTTGTTCTGTTGCAACCAAACCCCACAATGCTTATAACTAAATTTTATCCCAATGCATGTCCAAACTTAACCATGGTGTTTCATACCTGTGATGACATAAGCCTCCTAAATCTCCAAAGTGTCTTCCTCGACAAGCCCCAGCGTCAATGCATACACCCTCACATGCACCTCCTACCTTTGGCCCCCTCTTCCTCCTATAGGGCTAGTTCTTCCTCCCTGGACAGCTCTCGAGCATTCCTTAGCATAATTTCCAACCTAACCGCATGGATAGAAAGAAAGCAAAACCTGGCGATAATCTCCTTCTTGGGTTCTATAGCATTGGCCACACAATAGCACTTGACCTCCTATGTGCATTCCGATAATGGCCTGTGAATGCAGCCTAGACTTAGACACAGACTTTTGAGGGTGATCTAGAGCTACTTCCTTTCCTCACAAATGTCCTTCATTTCTACCCTGTCGTCATGGCCGCTAGGCTATATTCTCACGTTCAGCGATTGAGGCCACATTCACAAGCATGTAGAATTCTTGTATTTATAAACAAGCCACTTGGGTACATATTCGCAATTTAATCCATTCTAGAACCTCTCCGCACACATCTCTTATAAGGCAATAAGATGTGAGGTAAACCTCCTCAGCTTTATAAACTTGGCGTCATTTTGCTTGACCATCATGCCACATTAGACCAAACTGATAAATTCTTTTGACTTATGTTTCCTCACTATGGCAGGGAAGTACCAGTCACCAAACACCTTCTTAAATATTTCCCAGGTAATGGCTACCATGGAACTTAGCTCCATGATTAGTAGCTTCATCTTTGCATCCCACCAAACCACTATATCTCCCTAAAATAAGTAGCTAGTGTGTAGCACATTTTGCTCCTCCGTGCAACCACATATTTTAAAGGTCATTTTGATTTACTTTATTCACTTTCCTACTTTCATCATCCTTTCATTCCCAAAAGAATCCCAGATATCAGTAGGCTAAGAATCATTCATTCATACAACCTCTTTACTCAAAGCATGGGTGGTTAACTTCATGTACTTGTAGTTACTGCTAGAAACACTCCTGCTCTCATCGCTCAGATCATGATCTCCCCCAGGTCGTTCAATACAAGGAACATAAAAAGTTTGCTCGAGGAAGGAATAACAATCCCAATCGCACCATATCATATTTCCTACCAAATGAACCCAAGCTATCACTCTACACTTGATCCACTAATACTCAAATTTACTCACTAATAGATTGCACCTATAATATAGGGGATTCAAGCCTAACATGCTAAAGATCATAGTCACATGATCTGGTACTGTTCCTAAGTGACATTATGGATTTACCTAAAGTTGTAAAAGCTGTAATATCAAGTTGTGGCACCCCAGACCGTGGTTGTGGCTTGTTGAGGAATCGCGATGCCTAGGATGTTAGTTGGACAGCTAGCTCCTTTGTGTTTGTGGGGATCTCGTGTGAATGTAGGCCAAGCACACATGTGTATCAAAATCACAATGGAACAAGCCAAGGGTATTAGTTAGCAACTAACACTAGTAGTACCAAAGAACTTTGTCATAAGTATTCATTATTGAAAATATCCATAAGCCAATATCCCTTCACCCCAAATATAGTTACATACCAATATTAGTTCATTGCCCACATCAAAATATAAAACACCATAAGTTTGTCATTGCCTAAGTAATAAACATCATCAATGGGGTAGAGGGGGGAATTTGATGATCTGGGTTAACATTAAGCATCAAATAGTGTCATTTTTTGTCAACCAAATGATGTCGTTTTGTAACTAACATTAATTTCTTTAAAGTAAAAATAGGGTTGCGGGTGCCGAGTTTTAAACCCGTAATCGGGCCTACCACCCTCAGGCATGAGTGAGTCAAACCCAGGCTTGTAAATGTGATAACCGGTCTAAGCTAGGTCCTTGCTTATATTTATTATATTTTCTTATTTAATCCAACTGGACTTAAGCTCGTTGGTTGGAGAAGTTAAGGGTGTAAGATTGACTTAGGCCATGTTCTGATTGGTGCAATAGGTGCCCAAGTCCAAGGAAAAAGCCCAACACATAGTCGTTTTCAGCCATTTAAGGGTTTGGGGTTTGGAAAAGACCTAATTAGGGTTTTGGACTAAGTAAGAGGCGCCACTTGGATGGAAGGCCCTTGAGTTTCCCTAAGACGTAATCATTAGATCCATAGGGATGGGATATTCAGTTCACAAGGCAATGTGCCACTTGGCAAGCATGCAAGATGGGTTCTAGAAGAAGTTACATGAGAGAAGAATGGTTAGATTTCGGTTTACTAGAGTGCACGCCCAACCCCATGGAGGCCAACTTTGTTATGGCCACTTGTCACAAATGCATAGGGTTTTAAGGTTTCTAGATGAAGTAATGATGAAGAAGGTGAAGAGGGGATTTGGGAAGAGCCACACACCACTCATGATGGCTTCTAGAAGAATCTATGGGTGAAAGAAGAACTTCAGTTAGGGCAAGAGTCACATGCCCTAAGTTTCTTATGGTTGGCTAAGGATCTTTCTGGGCCCAATAAATTGGTTAAAGCCCATCTAATTGTTATTGAATAAGCGGGTCTATATTTAACATCCAAAAAACTATTATAATGGGCCATAGAAGTTTATTAGATGAGTTGAGCTCGTTTTGGACTTAAAAGCCTGGCCCATTAGAATTTATTAAATGTCATAATCCATGAAAATATAGGCAAGCTCAGAATTTAGTTTGGCCTACTAAGCAACCCAATGCATGGTTAAGCCCTAGAGAGTTATTACAAGCCCACAAAAAGGCCTAAGAAAGATAAGCCCATTAGGGCACCGACTCATGCACATAAACCACTCTTCTTCCCTATAAATTGTAGGGCTATCATACACCACTCTCTTTCCATGGCAATGGTGGAATCCATGATGATGCAGTATACAACTAGAATCCCACTTCCTACACTAAGAGTGGAAGCCCCACTATTGGTCGATTTATCCCTTCCAACCACCTACTTTCAATGATAACCACGGGTAAATAGCTACCAAGAATTGGGTCCTGGGTATATAAAAAAAAAAATAGCTATACTTAATTGAACTGAGACATAGAAGATCGGTTTTGCTACATTCGAACTCATAGGAGACGTGAAGAGATGGTTGATATATGAGAGAGAATAATTAGAGCCACAACAAAGAGATACATTGCATGTGTGACCAAATATACTAATATTCCAATCCTATCTTCTAGTACCAAATCCTAAGGATTTATGGGTTTACTCATAGACATACTGAGACATATTTCTCTGATACCACCCTCTATGATGCCCACAAATTTCAATTGGGATTTGACGGAGCTTGAAGCATTGGAACATGGAAGATAATGTTACATACCCCCATTCATGACAATTAAGAATGTAATGCACCTATCATGATTCTAACAATATGCAGTAATCACAGTGGATAAATTTTTTTGGAGCAATACACAATGTACCAGAACACTAATACCAAGACATAAACACTTTTCCATTATTCACATATCAAAAGTCATATCATATGTCCAACAAGTTTGTAATCAAAACAATGTAGTACTCGTGCAAATCTCCATAGTTACACACATAATATAAAGCTAAACCAAACACCAAGCCGCTCATGCAACTCGGCTATAAGCTCCAAAATAATATTCAGGAATTGGAGGATCGATTCCAAGAGATCCCCGAGGCTCCTCCTTGGCCAACTCTACCTTGTTCAGTAGGTCAAGTGTTGTTCCTCTATTGTTTGACACATCGTCTACCATTCTAGGGGAAATGGCAGTTGGGAGTAGTAGAGTGAGATTTATAAAATCTTAACAAGTAAAACTCTTAAGCTACCAATAGTATAAATAAGCATGCATGACAGTAACATGACATATATGCTTTATGAACATGAACTTGCCTATGCATGACATGACATAGAAATATAATAACTTGACATGATCATGGCATACTTGCTTGCGAGAACATGAGACATTCATAGGCTCCCCATAGACCATGTGCTCTTGTCGATACCGCATCACATCATAGGTCCTTGCATCAGTTGTAAGTATGCCATTCATGAAGGCTTTACCCATTGGTAAATCCATAAATTGTACTTAGCATGTTTCAGCACCCACCAACGTTTGGTACCTGACGTCACTCTGAAAACCAGTTACTTAGGCCCCATTTGAAGTCTGTAGATTATACTTTATCAACTTAGGAGATCTTACTCCATTTTAAACACTCCATAGTGGATAGGAGAGTTGCACTAGGATAATCCTTCATCCTAGCACTTGGGTTTGTGATAAAACAAAACGACTCATGCATGACTTGAAAATATTTTCATGACATACTTGTATGTTTAGGACATAACATTCCTGGCATGTAATAGATATTTATGATCGATATTTAAAATGATATGGCATGGCATATAATAATTCAAGTAAATAGCCATAAATAAAGAATGAATATAATTAACGCAACTTACCACCTTACAAACATAAAAATACGATAAGTAAGTTATAAGCTAACTTACAAAAAGTTGTGTGTAACGTAAGCATTAGAGAAAGTCTAATTAACTCACATGTTAAGTCCAAAAATGAGCTTAAGATTTACAAAACCAAACCCTATATAAGAACTCCTCTAAGCCGATTAATACATGGGCTAGAAGCCATGTTTTTTGCTTGCTACTTGACCATTAATCACACCATCATGCTTTACCCAAACTTAACAACTCATAAATGTCACATCCCTAGTTCTAACATCATGTCAAAACAATAAGTCAATCATTACACAAAAGCATAAACTCACAACTTCAAAGAATAACACAAAATATCAAGATTAAGTCAAACCTAATTTGTCTTTGAGTGTTAGGTCTATCTCTTGCATTTCAACTCTAAGGACTCCAAAAGTCCACAAATCTCACTTATAACATGTTAACGATTCAAGCCTAGTTTATAGCATGTCTGACTTAACTGCCAATGGGATTTGAATGAATTCTTTTTAAAGATTGCTGAAGTGAAGTCATTTATGACACCTAACGGTTGTGGGTGCATACGTTATGATGTTATGTTAAGATGTTATGATATGATGAAATCTTATGTTATGTTATCAATGTATTGAGAACGAGTATGCAGACAACGTAGTTTCAACATAAGTTGTACTATAATCACCGGCAGGTACTCACAATGCATAATGGGGAGAGCTGTGATGATACCATACATTATAATGTTATTGTTAATGATATTGATGGATTTATTAATGATGAAAAGTTATGCTTTTGATGAAATGAAATGAAAAATATTCTCTGTAAGAAAATGTGCATCAAAGTTTTTATGAAAATATTGAGGAGTCTGGATGGGAGACAAATACTGATTTTTCTGCATAACATACATCTCATGTTAATCATTTATCATGCATAACTTATTTCTGTGCAAGTTGGTTGTTTAACTTACTAAGATTTTTTAAGTAAATCTCACCCATGTGGACCCACTACCATTTTTCAAGAATGGTATAAGTTGTGTTAGGACAAGTTGAGGACTAACTGGATAAATTGCTAGATACAGATGGTTGAAGAGGACCTGGACATTCAGTGAAGACTAGGTATCATTTTGATGTTCATCGCACTGACTCTTCATTCTATAGAGCATATGAATGAGTTAATTTGACTATTGAGACTTGGTTTTAAGTATCTTGTATTAAGGAAATATTATCCTTAAGTTTAAACTTATAATGGTTATTAATATTATTGAGATGTTTAGTTCATTCTAGCATAAATTTTTTTATTTCGCTGCGATTATTGCATACAGTTAGTTACATACTAAGATGCATTGTATATTAACTGTCATGAACGGAGGTACGTAACCATGTGTTGCATGCCCGATGCTCCAAATCTCTGTTACATCCCAAGCGGGAGTTTGGGGGTGTTACATATCTGTTACAGATTATATTCTATCACGTAATCTTTATTTGTTACATATTATATTCTATCACAGAGTGTTTATTTATTACAGGTTATGCCCTATCACAAAATATTTGTCTATTACATGTATTGTCATATCACAAAATGTTTGTCTACTTCATATTATGCCATGTCATTTATCTCAAGTACAAGTCGTGTTACGTTACGTTAGGTCATTTGTCCTTTCGTTTCATGTTGTGTTATGTCTTGAGTACCGAGTATGTCTTGAAAATAAATTTTCCACATCAAGTCAAGTCTATTGATATTTATCATGATCCTATGTGTTAGGAGGGGGTGGAACTCCTTCGTTCATACTGAAGTATCTAAGCTAGTGTGAAATTTCCTGAGTTGACAAGGTAAAGATCAATAAGCTTTGAATGAAGTCTAATTAACTAGTCACCAGAGCGAAGTCAGACACTAATGCCGTTGGTGCCTCCCACATTCTCAATTTCATGTTATACATACTTGTGTTGGTGCAGATACCTATCACGGGATATGTATAATACGTTTTTCATAGCAGTTGTGAATACTTGTGAACTGATACATATATTAATGCACTCACAGCTGGTGCAGATACTTGTATTGTGATGGGATAATTGGTAGGACACACGACTCAAGAGGAACCGTGTAGCACCCATATAGTCATTTTTATTAATTATGCTTAATTAATAAACAAGATTTCAAGTTTATGTACTTCACGTTCACGTTCATGTTATTTAACGTTTAGTTCAAGTTCAATTCAAGTTCAATTTATGTTCACTTCATGATCAACTATGTCATGTTTATTTCATGTCAGTTCAGTTCAAGTCATGTCAACACATGTCATGCTAATTGTCAAATCACGTCATGCTTATTTATGATCACGATATGGATTTATGTTTTTTGCATGCATATTTAAACTATCAATTTAAATTCTTTATTAACTTGCTAAGATTTGTAATCGAATATCACTGTGGTAATCCAAACGATGTGTTAGGATCAAGTGATGCAACGGACTTAGGCCGACAGGAGACGGTTGATTAGGTAGTGAAGGCATGACTCTGAGCTCATTGCCTCCATACTCCATTTTATAGATAGTATAATGGCATCCTTGACTGATTTGTGTGAGCTACTTGAAAGATTGGCCTAGTAGATGCTTTAGTTTATGCTTGTATTTAAAGAGCTCTATCTCTCATACTCTTGTAATTACGGAACTTTTGGACTAATGCTATAATCTTAAATATCTATCACTTTCAGTTTATGGATTATGTTTAAATGTTTTGGTGCATAGTATTACAAAAAAAAAAAAAAGGTTATCTATTGCGAATATTATATATTGCTAAATGCATGCTAAGTGCATTGTATCTTAAATTGTCATGAACGAAGTCAGGTAATCTTAAGTTGCATGTCCCAACACTTCAGAGTCTGTCCGATCATAAGCAAAATCTGGGAGCGTCACATCTCACGCATCTAAGTGTTTATAAACCGGTCAATCAAACTCAGTGAGTTCAACATCCACTTTCTCCCCCAGAATGCCATCAAAGTGCAAGCCCTGGCGGATTTTGTTGTCAAGCTGACTATTTCCCCCAAAGATGTGCCTGCCCCGCCTGCTAAGAATCACTGGCAAGTCTACGTTGATGACTCACTGCTTGGGCAGTGGTCTCGGTGTACACATAAAATTCTAGTGAAAAAGCCTATTACTCGAAAAATCTCTAGTTCAAAATCACCAACAAAGAAAAGGAACACAGAACACCTTAAGAAGTATTTTACCTAAAAATCTTTAATATAAGAACATTTCAAGTAAAGGCATCTCATGTAAACCAAGCGTGGTCGAGCTCATGTCCCATCTAACTCTCAAAGCTGAGCTTCATGCTCACATGATGATAAAAAGATGGAACACCTCTCTTAAGTGTTCCATCATCGCCTCCTAGCGAGGTTGAGCTCATCTCTCACCTAGCTCTCAAAGACGAGCTTTGTGCTCACAGTTACCAAAAGACGGAACACCTCTCCTAAGTGTTCCCTCCTCACCACCTAGCGCGATCAAGCTTATCTCCTACCTAGCTCTCAAAGCTAAGCTTCATGCTCGCACTGCGACCAAAAAACGGAACACCTATGAGAGGTGTTCCCTCTTCACCACCTAGCGCAGTTGAGGTCATCTCCTGTCCAGCTCTCAAAACTGAGCTTTGCACTCGTGCGCCGACCAAAGGACAGAACAACTCTCCTAAGTGTTCCCTTTTCGCCACCTAGTGCTGTCAAGCCTATCTCCCTCCTAGCTCTCAAAGCTGAGCTCCACACTTGCACGACAACCAGAGGATGGGATACCTCCCCAAGGTGTTCCCTTCCTTGCAGAATTGGACAATCAACGAAGAGGTCGAAGCATCCTCCTCGAGTAATTCAATCAACAAGCGCTCGTATCATCCACCAAGTAAACCAGATGGGCCCAAACTATGAAAGTCAATACTATTCAAAGTACTCACACTCAATGAAGCCCAAGTAAATAAAAGGAGCGAGTTACACACACAAGAAAATCAGGAAAAGTAAGGTAGAACCATTGAAGCGAGAAAACCACATCTATATTAACATTGTTCGAACCAACAACAAAATGTTAACCAATACAACCACAAAGTAATAATTGAAAATAAGGATTTGGGGCTAGAAGAGGGAAGGCATCAGGCATCAGATCCTTGCCCAAAAAGTTGAGGAATTGAAGGGGCTGGCGGTTGAGTTTGAGAGTCTTCAAGGCTAGAGTATTCAAGTCGGTATGAGGATCTTCCATCAAATGGTCACTCAACCTCTCCAAACCCAACTTGTTTCCGTAGCCCTAAGCCCTGTTACGAACTACCTTGGCTGTCGACAACTAGGGATGAGAGTCAGACTTCTTCCTTGGAAAAAGCCAACTCTGATTCCAAAGTGGCTATATGCTGGTCTCGGGAGGAGACTTTCTTCATCCTGTGTAATAGGGAGTCACTAAGTTTGACATACTTGGCCTCTACCTTCTCCCACTCCCTTTTGGAACTCGCATACCCACGACAAGACTCTTTATCTTGCCCTAGAGGCTGTCAAGGTCCATGTGTAAGTCTCGGCAAGAACCCTCTACTCGATCCTCTGTGGCCACATACCCACGGCATTGCTCCTTGGTGTCCCTCAGGCATGCTAGTCAATCCTGTCTAGTATCTCCCTCCTCTTCCAACATCTTAGTCTCAGGATACCAACTATCTCCTCTTTTGCTTTTGCTAGCTATCTGGATACTCTCATCCATTGTAGCTCATTCTCATTATGAGATATGACAGATGGATGTCAAGATGACATTTCTTCATGGTCATCTAGATGACAACATCTGCATGTAGTAACTAAAGGGATTCATAGCTAAGAGCCAGGAAACACGAAGTTCTACAATTATTTAATTTCTATTCCATAGAGATTACGTAAGCTCTAGATATGAAAGAATATGAAGCTTCAGAACCAAATAGTACAAGAACACATTCAAAAAGTAATTATAAGTTACTTATGACCATTGTTACGGATGTGTTTTGTACTACCGCCGACGAACTTAATCAACTTGCACAAAAAGAAGTGTAAGGACTCAGTATGTTGGGAATACCTCTGATGGCTAAGTCTATGTTATATACCTTGAATCACCAATCGATGCCAGTTATAAAGGTGCTTACTTGACCGATAAGAATTGTATAATTGCATGATCTTCTCCTATGATTTTGGATATGCTGAAGATCTGGGATTCTCTCAACAATTACATAAATAATCCGCAACTAATAAGGTTCAAATTTATTAGAGATACCTTCACAAGGTTATACAATGCAGTCCCTTATCCCTTATTCGCTGGGTTTGTGGTATTGTGTTCATGTGCCTTTTGTAGGATGGATCAGGCCCAATCCAACTAGGGAGATATCTGTCCCTCTAGTTACCCCACAAATTCTTATCGTACGAGTATGGTGAGAATTTTCATTTTTACCACCACACCATTTCAATTACCCACATTTGTTGTCTTTTCCTCATCTGTTTTCTTCAATGGCACACATTCCTACACCTGGGGTAACAGGTGACGGCTTTGCTCCCTCATCTCTTTGTGTAGTGAGGATCATAGGATTTTTCCGAGATGTCTACTCACCAGTGAAACTTGTCACTTTCCTACTAGAAGTCTTCCAAACACCACTGTCTTCTTATTTAAATTTCAATTCATGACTTTCATCATTCATCTCTTGTCACAATCTATCATTTTTGCCTTCTCTTTGAAAAACTCTTACCTTTTTCCTCTTACTTTCCCCATTGTTATTAATGGAGCTCAAGAATACTTCCCATTTTTTGTCTCAGTGCTTAGGTTTTTCACGTCCTGAGGGATCTCCCAAGAAGCCTGGAACTTTAAGCTAGAAGAACCCTTTGTCTTTTGGGGGGTACCATTGGTCTGCAACAACTACTTAGGCGGACCTAGACGAGTTGAAGAGTTCCTACAAAGTGCCTAATTCTGTCGTCTTGGAAGTACTGGGAGCTCGGCATGGGGCTGTTGACTTGGAGGGATATGCTGAGAAGGTCGCATTGTATCCCAGCATGTCCTCAAATGGATTGTGGCTTCCTTTTTGCTCTCCATTTAAGATGTTTTGGATTATTTGGCCTTGGCTCCTTCACAGTTTCATCCTCGCTTGGAGGATCTTTCTGTCGTGTTATGTTGTATGGTGCTTGATCTTGGGAACCAACGATGAGGATTACCTTGACTTGACAGTCAGGGAGTTTTTTTACACCCATGGGATATGGTGCCACGATGACAATTTGTGTAGCTTCCACCCTCGTACCAACTACCGGGTAGCCCACCTGAAAAACCCTTTTCTTATGTCAATGACTAGTTTAGAAAGTTCTTTTCGTGTCTCGTCATGGTTGGGAATTCTTTGTTGGTGAAGCTGCTTGCCAAGAGTTTCTCATTCAAACCATGTGGGGAGCTATTCTTGAAGACAATGAGTTTTCTCTTAATCTTTCTGACTAGGAGCAGGATTGCTTAAAGAATGTCTATTCTAGGGTTGAATGACACCAAGAAGAAGTTTGGACTAATGCCCTTTTGAATAGGGCCAACATTGACCCATTCTTAGTGATGCTAGATCGATCGCACATTAGCAGCCGCCACTTCCTAAAGGAGCCACTTGCTTCCTGTGGCCAAAAAAGGCCTTCTGGCACTCTATCGGAGGAAAAGGCAAGAAACCTCAAAATAAGGGCGAGGTTATCTTTGAATCGACGAAAGTTCGTGGTTGTTCAAGGCTTGAGCAAGTGGTTGCCCCCCCATATGGTGGCTCTTGCCATTTTCAATATGCTCAATCATTATCGGGGCTGGTGAAGCTATTCGGTGTGAATCACCTAGCCCGGATAGTCTTGATGACATTTTGGAATAGGCAAAAGTCTATTGGCGATGGTGTTGGATTTTGAATGTCGTTCACATAGTCTTCATTCCGCCCTATTGCCTACCTTGGTTATACATTCTACCCTACCAAGCAATTGGGGGCCAGTTGAGGCTTCCTGCCGAGATGAGGAGGAGATTAAGATGGCCTTCTACTCGACCTTCCTTGAACTAGTTTCGAGTGGCTCTCTTGATCCTGTTCTGAGTGTGCCTCTTGAAGATGTTGCGAAGATGCCTGCTCCTTTGGACAACGGTGCCGGGGCATGTGAGACAACTTCTGAGGTGCCTTCCTGTCCGATTGTTGATGTTCTCGGGGTGGTGCTGATAGTGGCACCCACAGCTCTTGCTATGTTCCCTTCACAATTTATGGCGGTGAAACCCGACTCTCATTTTTGACCCTTGGGTTTTGTCCCAAGACAATCCCTTAACTGTGGATTTGAGTGAGGATAGGGTCTTGATACATTCCTCACCCTTTAGTACCTCTTTGGAGCCTGAGACTTCTTCACCAATGGTTTTGGAGGAAGCCGTTCACCAACCCCTCTAGTGGGTGATGTGGAGCCTCTGGGTGGGCAGAGGTCCAATGCTCCCAAGAATGTGAATCTTCTGCCTCGGGCTCTTTCACCTACACTTTCTTACCAGCTAGGGTAGGTGGGAGGCCTTAGGGTGAGAGGCGTGATTTCTAGGGATTGCCTTGGCCCTTTAGATCTTGCCCTTCTGGGTCTCGTCCTTCTGGATCTAATCCATGCGTTCATAATGCCAAGGTTGAATCTGTTTGAGAAATGGTTGACAAGCTTAGAAGCTTCCTTTCCTTGATAAGCTTTCTCAATGCTCGTCTTTAGTGTATTTTACCTTATGATTCTTCTATTGACCAATTTGTGGTAGTGTTAAGGAGTCAACTCACTAGTTAATTGGATTGTCGATGGTAGAGTCGAGTTGGAAGGTGAGTCTGCGTAGTGCGATCTTTTGTGATCCAAGCTCACTAGAAGGTCATCAAGGTGCGGGTTGAGAGGGATGAGGTGGAAGCTACCTTTGCTTATGTGGATGTTTACTCCCGCTCATTGCAGAGGAGCATCTCTACTCTCTGTGAGGATTCCTCCTACCTTTAGAGTGACTTGGTTCAGTTTGGATAGTGAGATGAGATGGTTTTAAATAAAAGTTGAGAGATGAATAAAATATTGTTAGAATATTATTTTTTAATATTATTATTGTTTTGAGATTTAAAAGAGTTGAATTATTTATTATATTTTATGTGAGAATTTGAAAAAGTTGTAATGATAAGATGAGATGAAACACTTTCACTATCTAAACGGGGCCTTGGTTTCATAGATGGTTTCAACTCATTTCATCTCATCTTAACATCCAAGCACCATTCAAACATAAACACTTTTCAATTTTTAAATTTTTATCTTTTTTATCTAATCATTACAATTTTCCTAAACTTTAAAATAAAAGATAAAAAACAATTCAACTTTTTCGAATTTTAAAACAAAAATTATATTCTAACAAAATTTTAATTGAATAATATTTTATTCAACTTTTTCTCTCTCATTTATCAAAATCCCATAAAATATCTTAACTCAAGTCATTTCACTACTATTACAAAACTATCTTAATATTATTCACAAATTTCTAAAATCATATCATCTGTGTAACCAAACAAGGTGTTAAGCAAAGCTATTGGTGGAAATTTTTCTCATAATCAGTCTCATCTTTCTAAGTAAATCCTTTTGCACTAGCCGTACCTTGAAGGTTTCAACCTTCCAATCTACTATTTTCCTTTTGTAGATCCATTTACACCCAATGAGTTTTATCCCTTGAGGTGCCTCTATGAGCTCCCATACCTTATTGGAATACATAGATCCCAACTCTTACTCTATAGCTTTGACCCAATGATATGCATCTACATCTTTGATTGTCTCTTTGTAGGACCAAGGACCCATTTCAGGCACTTCTAGGATGACTTCATAAGTTTTTTCCAAAAGACTAAATTTATCAAGTGTCTCGATAACCCTCACACTATGACGTGGCATCAGTGTAGAATGTGTATGCGCAGTAGTAATCTATGGATCCAATACAATCACTTCATCCCTAGATGTTTCAGGGATCTATCCATTTACAACAGTTGCCATCTCTTCTAGAACAACTCTACACTTTGTTTTAAAGTTGTTCATATAGTCATCTTCCACGAACTTCACATTTGTGCACACAAATACCTTGTTATCTATCCAACTATAGAACAAACCTCTTCTAGTTCCTTTAAGATAGCCTATTATTAATAGACATACTTCTATTTTAGGCTCCAAGTTATCAGTCTTTTCTTTTAGCTCGTGCTGGATAGCCTTAAATCCGGAGGTATCTATATTGGGCTTTCAACCTATCCACAATCCTATAGGTGTCATAGGAACAGACTTAGATGGAAATAAATTCGGTAATCACACGGTCTCACTTGCATTCCAACTTCACATACCCACACACACCACACAGTTGCACACCAACTAGCACCTCTAAGTTTCGCCTAAACACATATGAGAGGGAGGGGGAGAGAGAGAGAGGCTTTTTACCTAGAGGGAATAGTTGGTAACAGCGCGAGATGGTGGCGCTAAGAGGGTGGCACAGCTGATGTTCCTCTATTTTCAATAACCTAGAGTAAAGCATAGTTTCTTACATAAAGATGGTCACATAAAGAGAATGGAAGTCGACTGGAGATGGGAAGGAGCATGGGCTTACCTAATGGCCGAACGATGCCAACACAGTGATTGGTGGTGGCGGGAACACGAATGTTGTAAAGCTAAGGATCTTGAGTTGGATTGGGTCAGAGGCCTTGGACTCAATCTTGTGTCTTTGTTGAAGACATGACTTGGAGCCTAAAACCTCCAGGGTCCAGTCTCAAACGTTAAATTATTTACTCTCCAAAAAATAAATTAAAGTCTAATAAAATATTTAAACTCAAGCGAGTTTTCATAAAATAAAACCCTAAATAAAATGATTGTAAATACGTAACTAATTAACTAATATAAAACGACTTCAAAATCACACATAAAATGATATCAACAATTACAACAATAAATATTATTATTAACAATAAAATAATTATTCTCTACATTATATTCTGGTTACAATCTCCTTTTCCTATAGAAATCCCATTCTCTAAATTGGCATGTACCTCGATCAAAAAGTGAAGCGTACTGTCCCTCATGTTCTCCTCGCATTCCAATATGGTCACTTGCTTCGAATATTGTTCCATCTCACTATTACCATTGGAATTGTCTTGTTGAAGAGTGTTAGTGTATATATTTATAGCTTAGAATATTCCTAGATTATTCTTTGTACTTTAGAATATTTCAAGAATTATGCTTTGTACCTTAAAATATTCCTAGAATTATGCTACACCATATCCACTATATATAGGCCTCATTTGTATAGTTTGTAAAACACAAAAATACACATTTCTATGATTCTTCAGAATTCTCTCTGTTCTAACATGGTATCAAAGAAACCATTCTGAGTTTTTCTATCAGTGCAAGCTGTTCCTTTGGAGTTTCTCTCTTTAACATCAGCAATTTGGCTTTCTATCACGAATTTACATTCGGTTTTCACTTAAATTTTTGTCAAAACAGATCATAAAAGTGGTCCTGAGATCTTTATCGACGTCTCCGTGTCAAAATCCACATGCATGCCTTGGCCCATGCCTTGACATGCACGACATGCCCAGCATTAGGCCATGTGCAGGCCCATGCGCACATTAGGCCACAGGCCCAGCGAGGTTAGTGGCCGTGCGCAGCCCAGTGCACGGCTACGCATGCGCACACCCATGCGCATTCCATTGCGCCGCGTGGCCCTGCCCACGCACACATGCCGCATGGCCATGCACGTACCCATGCGTTGCACAGCACTCATGTGCGCACCCATGCGCACGCACAGCAGCACGCCCACCAAGCCCCCACACATGCGCATGCCCACCAGGAGCACGCCCACGCCTACAGCGCCCCTACGCACGCCCATCCTACGCACGTCCATGCATGTGCCCAGCCCCATGGCCCCCATGCCTCACGCCAGCGAGGTTAGTGGCATGCCATCCAGCGCACGCCTCCTGCCCGTGCCTTGAGGAGTAGGTCAGTGGCATGCCCACCAAGCATACCATCCAGCGCATAATCCCAGCCTCAACGCCCAGGCCACTTGCTTGGGCCATGCCGAGCCAACACCCAAGCCACCTGTCGGGCTATGCACCATGCACGCATGGCTCACTACCTTGACCACTAGCAGGCCTTGCATGGCACCATGCCATGCGCACCAGCAGGCCTTTGCGTAGCACCATGCCATGACCACCAGCAAGCCATGCCGTGCCCACCAACCATGGACCAGACCGCACCAGCCGGGGACCATGCACCATCCTAGCCCATCCATGGGCCAATGCATGCCATGGACCATCTTAGCCTTAGCTAGCTATGTTATTGCTTTTATTATTTATTTTTAATTAATTATTTGCCAATGGATTTTGTAATCCTTATATATAGGACCCTTAGTCATTTCATTTACATCTTTTAACAATTTTCCTTTGTGGACAGTTTTGTTCTTGAGATCACCATCGGGGTCTAGCACTTGGGCTATTTGGGATGCAATTCGTGAATCTCTAAGGAGAGAATCACACTTTGCAATTCATGAATAAGTGTAATTCATGTTATCAATCTTATGAGTATTTTCCATTTATTATCTTGTGTTCCATTTACTTTCCATCGATCTTGTCATTTTATGTGCATGGTTATTACATTGTTCATCATTGTTCTTGTGAGTTTTGGCTAACAAGTGTTTCCAATCATCCATTTGATCCTTCACCACTTGTGTGTTTTGACCAACACTTGTTTGCCCTACCTTCCATAAATAAACCACTTACCTCACTACTCTTCATCCATCCCATAAAGCCCTAGCTGAATTCCCCAGTTTCCATATTCGACCATTCCCAAATACTTTCCTTATCCACGCTCCCACCAACCTTTGACCTCTTCGAAATCATATCCCCTTGTTTTAAGGAATTGTCAATTGTCTTCAATTCCTTAAATCACTCTTTCCTAAAATACCTCAAGTCTATCTTTGACTTACCAAACTAGCTAAACCCGAAATCTCATTTTTCCATAAGGATTCCTACCACTTAGGAATTTTTCCTAAAATATCTCCATCTTCCAAATTTTGGCAACCCTAGTTGCCTCCACCAAAACCCTAGCCTCCATCCAAGATTTGGCAACCCTAGTTACCCCTTGGCCGAACCCTAACCTCATTCACTCAACCCTTGCCTCCACCCATTCGACACCCATCCAAGAACAAGTCATAGCCGAACCACATTGAGCCATATTCACCCATACACTTCAACCCTTTTCACCCTACCATACAACCATTCTAGCCTAAACACTTAACATCACCATACCAAAGTTGTCATCATCACCATTGTTGACCCATTTCCAAGCAAGAGAGGACTTGGCATTCGGTCAACACAAGGAGGACATAGGCATGGAGATCATCGTGTTTAGGGACTTGACCGAGGTCCTTAACACAAATGTCCTGTGCGTCGTCTTCACTCGCCACACATGCCTTACACGTCATCCATCAGTCCTGCGCGTCTCCCCCATGCGCCCACGCACCTCACGCACCACAAACCTTCTGCGGCCTGTTTCAAGCCCAGTCCAGTCCGTCTCCAGCCCAGCCCATCTCAAGTAAGATCTAAAATTTTTGTGTTTCCTATTCTGCTTTTGATTTTCGGCCCACTTGCAAAACCCTATTGACTATTGACAGTTGACCAAAAAAAAAAAAACTCCAGCAGTATGTCTCACCCCTCTCCCAACCTTGACACCATTATTCGTCTTATTGATAATATTTTAGATGGCTTTTATTATAATATGTGGGCCCAAAATATGGAAGTTTTTCTTAAAGGACGAAAATTGTGGTGCTATATTTCTAGTGATATTCTTACACCCAAGAAACAAGAGAGTAATAGTTTTGATGTTTTTACATGCCGTCTTGAAGATTGGCATAGTATTCACTATAAAATATTGTCTTGGTTTATCATTACTATTTCGTCCATCCATAGCCTACTTTCCAAACTTGGTAATGCTAAAGCGACTTAGGATTTTCTTGCTAAACGATACAACTTCACTCATGATGCTTCGTTGCAATTCCAGCTTGAGACTAAACTTTATTAGATGCGTCAAGAATCAGGTCAATGCATTGCTAATGTCTACTCTCAAGTTAATAATCTTTGGGAACAATTGTTTGCTACAGATCTTTAACTCAAATGTTCTAAAGACATTGAGTTATTTGCAACCTACTGTGATCGTCGTAAATTTATACATTTTATGATGGCACTTCATGAGGATTTTGAATCTACTCGGGAATCTCTTTTGCATCGCATACCTCTTCCCTCTCTTGAGATTGCAGTTGCTGAACTTATCTTAGAAGAGAATCACCGTTTCACCATGAAGATGCAAACTTTGGATTCAGTTGTGGCTGCCATCCCTAAAACTACCTTTGGGTCACTCCATCCTTGATAGTTTTCTTTCTTAGTCTTCAAAGACTGTCTTTTGCAAATACTGCAAACGCCCTGGTCACTCTATTACAGAATATCATAAGTTGCATAACAAAAATAGTCTCGGGCCCCTTTGTTGCAAGCTACTGCAGTGGCTCCAATTGCTCCTTCTGCTCCAATTGTAGAGCCTTCTTCAGTGTCCACTACTCTCACTATTGTTGAAGGCATGAATTCATCAGGTTTTATCCTGATCCTCTAGTGCTTTATATGTCACCTTAGGTACATCTCCTTGGTTTTTTGATTCTGCATGTTGTAATCATATGACCTCTGATTTTACCATTTTTTCTCAAAAATCTGCTTCTTCACCCAATCATATCATATATATTGCTGATGGTTCTCATTTATCTGTTAGTCATATTGGTTCCATTTCCTCCCCTACCTTATCTATTGACAATACCTGTCTTGTTCCCAAGTTGTCCTTAAATCTCATTTCAGTTGGCCAACTTTGCGAATTGGGTCTTAAGCTTACCTTTTCTAATGCTGGTGTTGATGTGCAGGATCCACAAATAGGTCAACTCATTAGGACAGGTTGTAAGATTGGACGTCTGTTTGAGATTGCTTCCTTGCAACTTCCATCCTATCTGTCTTGCTTTATTGTTGCTCCTGCTATCTCTTCTCAATTATGGCATTTTCGGCTAGGTCATGCCTTTCTTACTCATGTTCGCCTTTTGGCCTCCCAAGGTCACCTAGGTTCTCTAGGGTTTGAGTCGTTTGATTGTGTCTCTTGTCAACTTAGAAAATAAACGCGTTTACCTTTTAATACAAGTGAACTTTTCTCGACTGCACCTTTTGATTTGATTCACTCTGATATTTGGGGTCCTGCACCCACTCATACTGAGAGGGGATCTCGTTATTTTGTTACCTTTGTTGATGATTATTCTCATTATACATGGCTATACTTATTACAACATCGATCTGAGCTTGTATATGTTAACCAAGCTTTTCACAAAATGGTACAAACTCAATTTTCTCGTACCATTAAAGTTTTTCGATCAGATAATGCCATGGAATACAATGACAAAACTCTCATTGAGTTCCTAAATCAACAAGGTACACACTATCACATTGTTCTTATCCTTATACATTTCAACAAAATGATTTTTCATAACGTAAACATCATCATATCCTTGATACTATAAGAGCTCTTTTACTTTCTGTTTCTTTACCTGAAAAGTTTTGGGGTGAAGCTGCTCTTATCACTATATACACAATTAATCGGGTACCCTCGCCTATACTTCACAATAAATCTCCTTATGAGCTTCTCTATGGTATGGTTCTAACTATTCCTTACTATGAGTATTTGGTTTTGTGTGTTTTGTTACTCTTCCTCCTCATGAAAGGACCAAACTTGAACCTCGTTCTCGGTTATGCTATTTTATTGGTTATGGCTTAACTCAAAAAGGTTATCGTTGTTATGACCCTATCTCCAAACAGCTTCAAGTCTCTGGTCATGTGGAATTTTGGGAACACAAACCACTTACTAGTATATCCATGTTCTCCCCTTCCTTCTCTACCCACTCATTCATATTAACTAATCTCTTTATTCCTTTATTTTCTGATTCTACTGTAGAGATTCCAAGCTCCTCAGACAGTTCTTCCACCGATGCACCCAATCCAGTTGATGCGTTTGATGGACCACCTGCAACATCACCCAATCCTCAGTCACTCCTTGAACCTCGTCGTTCCAGTAGGTTAAGTGCTCCTCCTACTCATCTTTGTGATTATCATTGCTTCTCTGTCCTTGCAACCCTCCACAAACCTCACAACTATCGTGAGGCTTGTACTAACCCTCTTTAGCAGCAAGCTATGTCTGATTAATTGACTACTCTTATCAAAACACATACTTGGGATCTAGTGGACCTACCTCCTGGTAATATGCAGTGGGATGCAAGTTAATTTATAAAATCAAGACTCGAGCAGATGGATCAGTTGAACGCTACAAGGCTTGACTTGTTGCGAAAGGGTTCACTCAGGAGGATGGGATTGACTATGAGGAGACTTTTGCTCATGTTGCCAGACTTACTTCTGTCAGATCTTTACTTGTAGTTGCTGTTGTCCGGCGTTAGAAACTTTTTCAAATGAATGTTAAAAATGCCTTCCTTAATGGTGATCTTACTGAAGAAGTTTACATGCAGACTCCACCTGGCTATGAGCACCTTCCACATAAAGTCTATCGCCTTTGTTGCGCACTTTATAGGCTCAAACAAGCTTCTCGAGCTTGGTTTGAAAAATTTCAGTCAGTGGTTTCTCAACAAGGCTTTCTTTCTAGTCCATATGATTCTACACTCTTTCTTCACACTATTGGGGCAGGTACTATCAATATTCTCCTTTATGCAGACAATATGATTATTACTGGTGATGATATTGTTGGTATTCGAGATCTTCAAGTTTTTCTTAGTCAAAATTTTGAGATGAAGGATTTGTGACATCTTAACTATTTCCTCGACCTTGAAGTTACCTCGAGTCAGGATGGTTATTATCTCACTCAAGCCAAGTATGCCTCTGATTTGCTTTCCAAAGTTGGGTTGACAAATAGCAAGATAACCACTAGTCCACTTGAGTATAATACTAAGCTCCTGGGCACTGATGGTTCCCCAGTTACAGATGCAACACTTTAGCGACAATTAGTTGGCAGTCTCATTTATCTTACTGTCACCAGGCTTGACATTTCATATGCTGTTCATCTGGTTAGTCAATTTATGAGTGCTTCTTGATCTATCCATTTTGTTGCAATTCTTCAAATTTTATGCTACATCAAGGGACTCTATTTCATGGTTTGCACTTCGCATCCCACTCCTTTCAGGAGCTCTAGGCCTATTCTGATATAGATTGGGCTGGTGATCCTACTGATTGTCGCTCCACCACTGGTTGTTGTTTCTTATTTGGTAATTCTTTGATTTCATGGCATAGTAAGAAACAGTTCGTTGTTTCCCGTTCTAGCACTGAAGCTGAGTATCGTGCCATTACTGATACGAGATCTGAACTTTTGTAGTTACGCTGGCTTCTGAAAGATATGGGTATTCCTTAATCAATAAGTTCTTGCTTCACTATGACAATCATAATGCTATCTAGATTGCGCACAATAATGTATTTCACAAGTGTACCAAACATATTGAGATTGACTGTCACTTCATCTGCCATCATCTTCAGCATGGTGTCCTCCAGTTACACTTAATTTCTTCTAAAGATAATCTTGCAGACATTTTTATGATATCACGTCCACCTGGTCGACTTGGTGATCTTGTTTCCAAACTCTAGTTGATTCGCCACCAAGAGTTTGAGGGAGGATGTTAGTGTATATATTTGTATAGATTTATAGCTTAGAATATTCCTAGAATTATGCTACACAATATCCATTATATATAGGCTTCAGTTGTATAGTTTGTAATACACAGAAATATACATATCTATTGTTCTTCAGAATTCTCTCTGTTCTAACACAGAGTATGATCTGCTCCCTCTGCTCCAAGATGCCTCCTAATCAGTGAGATTTTCATGAACCAGAATTGCCGCGTACTCCAACACGTGCAAAGGATCAATGATGTATTTTCTCAACATTGAAACATGGAAGGCATTATGCATAGCAAATAACCGAGGCGGGAGTGCTAGTCGATAGACATGGTATAGATCATGTTCTCCACCAACCATGCATGCAAATAAATCATGGATTAATGCAAATCATATATATATATATATATTTATGTATATTATTCTCTTGCACATATAAGAATAATTTTCTTTTTTCTATTTTTTTAACTTTAGCCCTTTTTATCGGGTTGAATAGGGACCGATAAGAAAAAATAAAATTTAGTTCTAAAGGGTTTTAGGTTCTAGTTATGTCATAACTAACACAACATTACCTTTAATTATGATCTACTCCACTATAAAATCATAATTGCACTCTAAATTTTATTTAATCACAAAAGAGCCCAATATATATGGTATTTGGCCCCCCTCCATAAAATCTCCAAAGAGAAATAAAGTATAAATATAGTCACTTTATTTTCTCTTGAATACCCAATTTAATCTTTTGATTATTCTTTTACTCGTAAAATCACATGTTATAGAGTAAATTAATTTTAGTAAATACTTACGTAAAATATTCAAGCCTGAGATTTAGAATAATCATTTCCCATTAAATTTATCTCAAGGGGATGTTTTGTGTCTCAAAACAGATTATGGATTCCGTCTTGGAGATTAGTGTTCCCACAATGCTAAATGTGATAACCCAATGTACTAAGATATTGACCCAACAGGATCTCATCCCTGAATTCATCAAAGTAATCTACATGTCACATTTAAGTACTCACTTCCATGATTAAGATAAATCATCATAATTGACATATTATAGTCTTATTAGATAAAATGTCAAATTTTGTCACCATTATGAACTTATAATTTTGTAAGTTATCGGGACTTCTGATTTATATCATCTATATATTAATAAATATATATTAATTTCATTAATATATATATATATATAAGTCTCATACAATATAATTCATGGGCTAAATAAATGCAATGCCCAATGTTCATGTTGTTTTCAAAGAAGTAAATACTTTATTAAATAAAATATTATTGCAAAATATTATTTAAATTGGATTATTAGAGCATTAATCCCAACGGTTGCAAAGTTCATAGAGGCGTCCGAAATAATGTCAACACCTATTGAAAAGGTGTGGGGTGAGAAATGAAGCATTCTTCTCACCAGCTACTATTTATCATCCCCCAACCCACACCCTATGAAAAAGCTATAGGTGTGGAGTGTGAGAGTGAATAGTAGTTGATACATAATAAATCATGAGAAAAATATACTACTATACTATCTATTTTAATTACCATCAATAGTTATTGAAGTTCAAACATTGATTGCTATGTTTTTGCTATGTTTAAGTGTGATTTGTAGAGTTGTGTCCTTGTAGTTGTGGGTTAAATATTAGTTGTGTTGATTTAGATTTGATCATTTAAAGTAGTAGTTAGATACATTTGATCTTATTTTATTTGGAGAATTTATGTATGTTTATAATATTATTTTATAAATAGGTGGCTCGTTGCTAATGCCCTGCATGTTTTGTTTTGGAGTTTGGACTCATGGTGCACATTTTATGTTGGATAGGAAATCAACTTGTGCATGGTATGCACATATTTTAATAGAATAAAAATGTGATTTAAAATGATTTCTTTAGAACATTTTGTGTACAATTTCCTAACATATTATTGCACTATGACAAATGAGCGATGCTTTCGGGCTATTCTCATTAACAAATAGACAAAAAAAGTTGGATGGTGGATATATTATGTGCCATTTTTAAAATTAGGAAGCTTTTGGGCCTATTTTTTAGTGGGCCAAAAATTAAAAGCAGCCCAATTTATTTATTTATTTAATTTTTATAAGGCCCCGTTTGGATCTTGTGATGGTCTCAACTCATTTCGTCTCATGTCAACATTCAAATATCACTCAAACATAAACACTTTTTAATTTAAAATTTTTAAAATTTTAACTTGTTTATCTAATCATCACCTAATCATTACAA
>QEOT01005690.1:1823-36179 GCA_003123785.1 Pterocarya stenoptera | reverse complement strand
CCCTCTCATTTTGACCTCTCATTAGGGGTGGGCAAAATATTTGAAATTTCGACTCTGACCGAATTTCGACAAGGTTCTAACTCCGACGGAGTTGGAGGAATTCGAAGTCGAAGTTTAGAGCCCATATGAATTCGGAGTCAGAGTTGGAGTGACTCCGACTCCAATAGTTGGAGTTCAGAGTCATAGTCGGAGCCCACATGGGCTCCAAACTCCAAACTCTGATTGTTTTTTTTTTTTTAAACACATGATCAAAACGACGTCGTTCCACTTGAAGAGGAATGACATCGTTTCGCTCAACAGGGGATGTTTTGGTCAGGTAAGTATAACTAAACGATGGCGTTCCGCTTGAAGGGGAACAACATCATTTCCTCACTTTTGCAAAACACTGCAACAGTCCTTTTGTCTCCATAATCACATGAGTTCACCTCCCTCGCCGTCTGCCGTCACCTGAGGTTGTTGCAAGTCACATTTCGGATTTCATCACAAATTGTAAGAATTATTTGTTGTTCTTCCTCCAATAGATTTGTTGTTCCTCCTTAAATTGTAAAAATGTGATTCGTTGTTCCTCCTCCTCCCTTTGTGAAATGTGTATGATTTGTTGCTCATTTCAATAATTTGTGATTTGCAGTTCAATGATTTTAGTTTTTAGGTTGTTAAATTTAAAAATTGAAGGATTTAGGTTTTGGAAAAATTGAGTGTTTTTGTTCCAGGTGATGTTCACTCTAGTATCGCACGAGTGAACGTCACACAAATTGTTCGCTCAAGCATTTGCTTGCGTATGGCTTGAGTGAACATCACACAGATTGTTCGATCGAGCCTTCACTCGAGTGTGGCTAGAGTGAACGTTCATTTTTTTGTGTTTTATTTATTTTTAAAATGACAAACACAACTAGACACATATGTTTTTCCTTTTCAATGTGTTTTCAATTTGTAGATAATTTTTATAACATATTAAATGACGGTTGTTTGTTAATTGTTTTAGATTATTTGATCAAATTATAGATGCTACACCATCTCATAGCGATTCTCCACAAGAGGATGACGCACAGTTGTTGGCATCACCGACAGGTACTTCAGGTCGTAGACCTCCATCTAGAACAGCTACCTCCTATGCAAGTAGTCGAGTCCTAATAGATCTAGAAGACGTTGATATGCTTAATGAGGAGGAGGAGTTGATGAATATTGAGATCGATACCAGTACAACCTAGTAAAAAAGGTCATGGATATGAGAACATTTCATCAAAGTTCCCGGTAATCGTGAGAACCTGCACGCTAGAATTAAGTAATTTTATGAGTTTAAATGATTTTTTTTTTTTACATAATTTTAATGTTTTCATTATGAAATTTATAATTTATATGATTTTGCAGACCTAGCTGTGAACTCCAGACTAATTATGGATGATTGAGACGAACGCATTGTGGGATGACCCTTCTATTGATGAGAAATTCAATACCATGATTACTATCATACAAAACTCATTAGAGTTAGAGGTGGATGTGAGTTCATAATGTGTCATATTTTATGTCATATACCACTTGGCTGATGGTTTAGAAGTATATAGTTAAATGACTAGAGAAAAGATAGTTCATCTGATTAATAAAATCCTTTGCAGGAAATTTGGAAATCACTATCGAGTCATCGACTCAAATGCATGGACTGTCAAAACTGATACGGGGTTTGTAGCTATTTCATATTTAAATTTATTTTGGTGCTGTAAATTTAAATTTATTGCCATTTGTAGTTTTAAATTTAATTTTATCATTTGCAATTTGTAGTTTGATTCAGTCATTGTATTTAAATTTTAACTTTTTAATTTATTTTTTTACAATATTTTAGATCTTTTTAATTCTTTTTTTATATTACTTAATTATTTTTAAATATTTTTAAACAAAGGCGGGCTAAGCTGAATTTCATATTGGGCCTTGGATATTAGGCCCATGGCCAAGGCCCAATTTGAGTAGGGCAATTGGGGTCGAGTAGTTGGGAAGCCCACTTCATTCCGATCGAAGCTTTGAGCTCCGAACTCCGGTTGGCGGCGGGCACTTGACTCCATCAGAGTTAGAGCCCACCTCTACCGCTCATGCACTTAATTTTTAATTTTTTTTTTTTTGCTTACTGAATAAAGAAGTGATTAGTGTATTGATATATATTTTTTTTTAAAATGTTTAAATATGTTTAAAAAATGTTTGAAATAAAAAGTAAAAAAAAAATACAATTTGCACTACGGGCACACCAAGTAGGCAAATTGAGGAAGCATAATAGTACTACCCTATCTATACACTGATCGATTTTGGAGTAAGAAAGAACTGGACTGAGATAATTAGTCCTATTCAAAAACTGCCCTCGAACCGATTACACTCCATTTTCATTTCTCTCCCTAATTTTTAAGGTCTTATTTGGATTATAAATGACCTCATTTCATTTCATTTTATATTAACATCTAACTATTATAAATATAAATATTTTTTTAATTTTAAAACTTTTAACTTTTTCATTTTATTATTATCTAATCATTATAATTTTTTTAAACTTCTAAACAAAATATAAAAAAAAAATTCATTTTTTTTCAAATTTTAAATTAAAAAATTATATTACAACAATATTTAAATTTTATAATATTTGATTAATTTTTCTATTATTATTTTTTAAAATTTCATAACATATTTCAACTCAAATTATTTTATTATTATTACAAATTTTCAATTTCGTTCAAGTTAATGTTTTAAAAAAGAAAAAATTGGGCCCGCGCGGTTTCTCTCCGTCCCTCACGCGTCTAAAACCCTAGCAGAGACCCAAACGACGCCAACGCGGTAGTTAAACGGTGGTGCTCCCTCGGATTCCGGATGGGGAAGAAGAGCCAGAAGCCGAAGATAGTACTTCCACCGGAGCTTCCTCCGGAGATATTGGAGGAGGAAATCGAAGTCTCCGACGATGACTTACAGTTCGTCAAAGAGAACCGCGACTACGCCGACGGCTTTTCCCGCTTGGACACCCAATCCATCACCAAGTCCGCACCGTCTATTCTTTTTTCCGCTTGCTTCTTCATTTGATGTGAACCTTTGGCATTTCACTGTGATAATGTTTTCTACATGCTTAATCGAATTTTATTCTTCAACAGAGAGAAGCTAATTTGAATGCCAGCAATAAGTTCTGGTTATATTTATGGAAATTGATATATTCATGCAGAATACCAACAAAATGATGTTGATATCTTATTATCTACATGTGGAAGACCATGACGAAGTTTCGTTATTCTATAGATGCTACGCTTGATTATTCTTGAAATTGTAAATTTAACATACCATAATGAATAATATATACTGTAAAGCTGTTAGGAAGTAAAAATATTTGAGAAAAACTTAGTGTTCTTTTTGAAATTTTATGTCATACCTCTATATTTATGGTTCTTCAAACTGGAAACTCAAAACCTTTTTGGAAACTTGTTTTACTGCTGCGTATATTTGTTCGTGCATACATTGGTACATATGTACTACAAATGTAGATATGATTTGCAAATATATGCACGTGCACACCTAGACACAAACGTTCACAAATCCTAAACTTTGACCATATCTGTTTATTATGTATGTGTTGTGTGTGTGTGTGTATTTTGAAGATTTTGTTTATGTGGTGTGAAGTTTGATAAATTTTCTTGTATGTGCAAAGGCATGTTACTCGTGTAGCTGATGTGAAGGAAGATGCATTGGAAGCTTTGTATGAGAAGCGATTAAAGAAGAAGACATTGCAGAAAGAAAAAGTGGAGAGTGGGCTTCAGGTTGATCCTGTAGACGCCCTTCCTGTTAAGACCTTGGATGGAAAACTCTACTATCGTACACGTATAATTCTTTTTCTCTTTGTTCCTATTTTTTTTGTGCGTGTGCGTGCATGTCTTGCCTATTTCAATGAAAGAGCTTCAATATTCCAATGTGTGTGACTGGTTTGTGTCGTTACACAATGCAGTACAAAAGACCTCTATATTATGTGCAAACAATGAGGAAGAAACTGGTGAGGATGAGAAGGGTGATAGTGTGGATAATGGCATCGTGAAGCTGACAAAAGTAGAAAGGAGAGCGAAGCTTAAAAAACAGAAGAAAGAGGCAAAGAAACAAGGGAAGGAGCTGGAAAAAGCAGAGGAAGTACAACAAACACCACAAGCAGCGGTGCTGGTATTGTCTCAGTTTTTCTATTTTTTCTATTATTCTGCCTTTTTTTTCTTTTTGTTTTGTATTGCCAAAAATTGGAAAAATTTTTATTTTGAAAGAGGAAAGCCCTCCAGATAAAAAAGTTTGAGGTCTGAAAATGCGTGATGAGACTCCAACAATTGCCAAGGCAAACCATGCGCATGGACATTTTAGCTGATACTCAAAGCATATAATTGACCATGGATGACCTGTTGAAAAGACTTGTTGGTTCTAACTTCTAGTTTCTATATCTATATGTTTATCTTATAGGATCCCATATTTTGAAATTGTGTTCTGTTTTGGCAACAGATAAATAATTCTTTTGAATTTATGCTCTGCATATCCCATAAAGTAATCCATGTTGTATGCATAGGCTGAGGTGAGGGAAGATCTCACAGCTGAAGAAGCATTCAAAAGCAAGAAGCAAAAGCTTGCAGAGCTGGGAATGGCGCTGCTTGCAGATCCGGAGTCAAATATCAAATCTTTAAAGGAGATGTTGCAAATTTCTAAAGATAATGATGATGCGATTGTGAAACTTGGAGTCCTATCCTTGTTGGCTGTTTTTAAGGATATCATCCCTGGGTAAGGCCCATGCTTTTTTTCCTCATGTGTTGGTAAGAGTATGCATAAGCACAAAGCCTCATAGCCGAAGTGTTTACTTATCAAAAGCCAAGTGCATTGGTGCTTTTCATGTGAGCATAAAGCACAGAAAAATCATTTTTGTAATTTTTTCTAAAATAAAAAATAGCATAACTCTTCAAATTTAAACAGATATTCTCAGGAATTTAGTTGATGTTGAAGATCATTTATGTACATGTTGCTGTTTATTGTCATATGTGACGTGCATACTTTGAACCCGATATGATAGTCTATGTTGGCTATTGATATTTGATTGCTTATGTTAACATATAGTCAATCCTACAAATTCTGGAGCTTTTTTGGTCATGGCCTTTTTGGTAGATTATTCAACCATGTACTTTAATAGGGTTATATTATCAAATATGATGGATGTGTATATTTAGTAAAGCACGAGAATTATATAAAATTCTATACTTAAATTTTATGTAATCAGTTGATTACTTGATTGTCATGTTGCAAAATACTCTAGTAGAGTTGATATTTGATTGTATGACCATCTTGTTTTTTAAACCTTTTTTATCGTATCTAATGGAACTTTTGTTGTTATACACCATTTTTAATAACAAACACTTTACTTTAATTCGGTGTGCGCTTATCCCATAATCGGCATTTGTGCCTGTGTACCTAGTGCTATTACCGACATTTTATAATGCACGTTGTACATTTAGTTTACAGCCATTTTTTGTCTTTCTATGCATTAAAAATTTGGTTTCTTACACATCCTTTTATTGTGTATGACAGCTACCGAATCAGGCTTCCTACCGAAAAGGAGCTCGAAATGAAGGTTTCTAAATCTGTTAAAAAGATGCGGTACTATGAATCAACACTTCTATCTGTATACAAGGTTGGTACTCTTTCGTATGACTATATTCAGATATAATTGGAGCTTCAGTGCCGAATTGGGTTTGAAAACTTGCTTTGGATTTGTTTCCTCCTTCAGACTTTACAATGTATTTTGATGCCAAATATGCTCTAATGCTAAAACTTCTTTTCTTGCATTTCAGGGTACTCATCAATTTTAAGATTGATACCAATGCGGTGTTTTATGATAATTTTGTCTTAAGGCTTCGTTTGAATGTTGAGATAAGATGAGAAATTTGTGAATAGTAGTGAAATAATTTGTGAATAGTAGTGAAATTGTTTGAGATAAGATGTTTAATAGATTTTTGGGAAAATAGAGAAAAAAAGTTGGATAAAAATATTATGAAATTAAAATATTATTAGCCTATAAGTTTTTAATATTATTTTTGTTTTGGGATTTGAAAAAGTTAAATTATTTTGTGTTTTGTTTGAAAGTTTGTGAAAGTTGTAATGATTGAGTTCTGATTAGATGAAAAAGTTGAATATTTGAAATTGAAAAGTGTTTGTGTTTGTGGTGTTCGGATGTTGAGAGGAGAGGAGATGAGATGAGATAAGATGGGATGAGATGAGACCATCTTGCAATCCAAACGGGGCCTAATTTGCTCCACATTAAGCATTTAAAATTTTGATGAAACCAATTACCATTTTACGTACTCAGTTCATAACAATGCATTGGTTGAGGAACATACTGCTAATTTCTGGTGCACTTGTCCAAATTGATGTAACAAATATCAAAGAAAATTTGGCAATTGTTTCTGATTGCACAATTTTGGCAACTGAAACAAGTGCATGCAATGAACTGATTGCAGACTTGTAGATTTATAATGTTTTTAAAGATAAATCTAATTCTTGCAATCTGTATTTTTCCCTATTGTGTTCTAAACAACGTGTGTGTATTTGTGCATCTAACAAGTCCAAAATAGAATTATAATGTAAAAAAAATACACAGGAAGTGTATAGACTATGGGTGGTCAGTGGGCTCCACCACTTGCTACCCCGTCCGCAGACCAGGGGCGTCGGGTGGATGCCCACTTTTAGCTACTGGGGCCCAGGCTGGGCGCTGGCCCACCTGGAATTTATTTTGTCTACCCGACCAACGTTTATATATATATATTAAAAAAACAAATTCGTAAGTCGTTTTATAGAATGACTCTATTTAACCCAAAAAAATCCTAATTTTTCTCATCTCTCTCTCTCTCTCTCTCTCTCTCTCCCTCCCTCCGCCATTCTTATCTCGTCTCAAATTCTCGATTCTCCTCTCCTCAACTCTACTCTGTCAGTCTTTCTCCCTTCGCCATTCTCTGCTCTCCTCTTCTTCTCCTCCTCCTCCTTCGCCCATAGTGCTTTAGTTTTTCTTCTTGTTGAAGCGTGGTCGTGGAATCACGGTCCACAGCCGCGAATGGCCGTGGGTTTGTTCACAAAGCCATGGTGATTTGTGGCTGTGCCATGGTCTTGTTGTGGCCGTGATTTTTAAATTTGTTTTTGGTTGTTTTAATTTTGTAATTTCTTGGATTTTTTATTGGATGTTAGGTCTGTAAATTTTAGAGATGGTTTGTGGATTTGTTGTTTTTCGGTTGCTTAGGATTTTTCGGCTTTTTCCAGTTGTTTTTCATCGTGGGTGCACAAGGTGGGCTGTGGATGCTGGGGGTAGGCGGCCATGGGGGCCTATTGAGCCCCCCGGCATCTAGACGGGGGCCCCCTCCTGTGCCCCTCCACCCCCTCTCTTTTATTATGGGTGTGGCTGGGACAGGGCACCCTCCTTCGGGGTGGTGCGGGTAGCACCCCTAGTATAGATTGTGTTGGTGAAAGTGCTGGGTGCACTTAAGTGTGAACACCATCTAGAGCCTAGGTGCAAAGGGCAAGTGTGCGCTTGATTGAAGTAAATCACGCTTTTTAATATTGATATCATTTTATGCTTAAAAGCAATTTTTTTATTTATTTTATTTTTTATTTTATGTCGGGGAACCTCTCCAAGGCAAGGCCCTTTAGAACCACCCCTGTAGAGTAAACTCTAGACCCGTACACCACACCCTCGGAAGTTTCCCTATACAGAACTGGTTAAATCACTAGCTTTTCACCAAGGGGTGTGGCCCCTAGAGATTGTTTGCCCCCAAGGGGATTTGAACCTTGGACCTGGGGGAGCATACCCTAAGCCCAAGGCCTTTATCACTTGAGCCAACCCCTAGGGGTTAATTAGCAAAATGGTGATATATTTAGCCTATATTCTCAACACTAGTATCAACAGTAAGGACAGGTCTGGACAGATTATAAAATTTGTGTTTCAACTCAAAATTAGGCATGCAAGACTTCAAATCATTGTGTAAGCATCCACGCACCATAAAATTAAAAAATATGAAAAACCTATGCTATTTAAATTAGAAATCAGTCTAATCTTATTGCTGGAAGATTTTAGAAGGCCAAACAGCACTCTTGAAATGCTGTTTTTCATTCTTCTGCAATTCTAAATCATTAACCCCACAATAACTTTATAAAATAACACTATGGGAGTGAATCAAGGCCCTTACCTCCATCACAACCCTAGGAAAAACACTGAGAGTGGCTGACATTGAGCTTTTGATGAATTTAGCTGGAAGAATTGAGTCTTGCAATGATTTACATGACAAACCATTTAAGAGAGATGCAGAAATACGTTAGAAGGTTATTAAATATATAAACTTGAACCTTGATGGAAAATATTTAGAAACCTTGAGAAAAACTCACCTAGATCACAAAAAGGAGGCCAGCAGATAGGACTGCAGTTTTATGATGTTTTTTACGGATGGGTTTAGATCTTTCTTTTTTGATACTTTATGACATTGTTTGATTGTAATTGATTTTAATGGCATGAACTTTTTTGACTTCTTATATCACTAAACTAGCATGCATAGGCAATGCTCTTGTATATGTCTTGTGTATTTAGGGTCTTACATATTCTTATGATCAATAAAATTTTGTATACTGAGAAAAAAAATGAAGCTTTTTTTTTTTTGTCCATTTTAAGGGTTGGAAAGAGGTAGCAATGGGAAAAAATTAGTTGGAATAATGAGGTTTAGTATCCTCGTTTTATAAGTAAAATGAATCCCATTGGGTGCAAACAATCTCTAGGGGCTATCAGACTGAAGGATTTTCCTCTTGATTTACTTGAGGTGCGCTTGCGGGAAACTTCTTATTGAGGGCCTATGCACTCCCGGGATTTAGTCGAGAGGCTGTTCCCGGACACCCGATGCCAATAAATTTTTTATTTTTTATTTTTTATTTTATTTTTATTTTTATTTTTTTTATTTTTTTTTAAGTAATGGTTAGGGTTTTTTTGGGCTACATTAAGACTATGAGAATGGGGTTTCTTACTCCTTATAAGACTCTTAGAGAAATATTTTGGATATGTTCCTAGAGTTTGGCAGCAAGTTTTAAAAGTAAAGGAGTTTTAAAATCTAGAGTTTATCCCAAAATAATAGAGCTGGCAGATCTGATTGGTCAAGAGGAACCCCTTTCCTCTAGTTTTTCATGGATCTTTTTACTATTCTTATTAGAACATGAATTGGATCTTGGTAAACCTTAATTCTAGGCACTAACAACTTTTGTATCACTTCCTTTAAGCTCATTCAATAAAACAACTAATAATAACAAAACTACGAAATTCTTATTTTACCCTTTGATAAAGTCTTGGGTGTGACAATTAGTAGGATTAAAAGTTTGTTAAAGTTGAGTAAATTGAATAAAGACAGGTTTTACATTGAAAACTGGAAGATAGAGTAGATAATTATAGAACTTATCAGAGATGCCAGTGAAACATGTGAGAACCTGATGAAGAGATACTATCGTCTACTCAAATAGGAGATGCTTGTATCCAAAGTTGTACTATTTTTCTTTTCAGTTTGGTTCATTACTTTGGATGATGAGGGGAATGCACAAATCATGGATTTATTACATTGTCTTTTGTATGGTAAATACATGTCTAATTTATGGTCGCTTTGTCAGGCACCACGCTAATTGATTTGAAACACTGTTCTCTTACATATTAAGTTGTTTTTTTTTTTGTGCATATGACTTTAAATGTGCATAGCTTTCAATGATTAATTTCCTCCTTTTGTTCTTGAGATTGCTATATGAGATGAGTTCTTTCATTTTCTTCCTTTCTTTTCATGGTATTTATTAAACTGAAATATTTTTCTTTATTTTTTTATTTATTTAATCTGTTTTTTGTTTAATATTTATCTTTTGTGATCTTGTTATTTGCTTTATGTGTACTTGGGTCTATTCCACAAGAGGCAAGTTTGATAGATTCTGTCTTATGGACCCTTCTTTGACAGAAGTGTTTTAGGATTAAAAACATAGTCTATTTAGTTCGAGGTAATATGGTTGTTGGTTTCATTGAACTTCTAGTTTACTCATTGTCCTAATTGAAGCCTTTGTGGATGAACCAAATTTTAGGTCACTGTATTGGCTCCATCAGTAAGATATTTTATGTAGAATGTATGAGCATTTTTTGCTCCCGTTTCTTGTTTTTAACTGTTAATATTGTCTTAACATTTTGTATACTTCCTGTGTACATGGGCTTTGCCTAGTTGCATTTGATCAATAAAGTTTATTAATTATAAAAAAAAAAAAAAAAAAATATCTTAACAACTCGGTGGTTCATCACGATATGCTGATAGTTTTATTTTTCTTCATACAGGCTTTCCTACAGAAGTTGATAGTGCTGGAAAGGAAGCCTTCATTTCAGCAGGTTGCTGTTCGCTGTATTTGTACCTTGCTTGATGCAGTCCCACACTTCAATTTCCGGGGGAGCTTGTTAGGTGTTGTTGTCAGAAACATAGGTTCCTCTGATAATGTTGTGAGGTTTTGATACATTTACATCCTTTTGCTTTTTTACTTTATCAAGTTCTTTGCGTTACGTGGGTCTGGGGTTTAAAGGGTAAAAGGCGTTGTAGTCACATGGTCTCTGGGAGTCCTCGTCATAGAAAACCTTTCTCATCTTCTCATTAGTAATGGTTTGAGTGCCGCTAAGGGTTAATATTGCAATCATAATTTGGCAAAAACCAGTAGAAACACAAATTGGGGAATTGACTTCCATTCTAAAGTGAACACCTAGGGGTTGGCTTAAGTGGTAAGGGCCTTGGTCTTGGACCTTGGTGGTATGCACCCTCCAGATCTAAGGTTTGAACCCCTGGGTGCAAATAATTGCTAGGGGCCATGTCCATTGGTGAAAAGCCATTGATTACCTAATGCTTGTGAGGGGGCTGCATTTCACAGATTCGGGGTTGCTTGACAATGGGTCCTGACTGGTAACTTCTCTATATCCGGCATGGGTTGTTGTCCATCGATGTAGACAACAATAAGCATAGTGTTATTACCAGGACTAATCTAAGTAACAATGGTGGAAGGCAATTTGAAACACAAAAGGTTAAGAGGTGTGATATTGACAAATCTGGTTGGCTACACAACTGCAAATGTCATAACAAGGACTTTCTGAATTGTCATTGGAAGTGGTGTGGGTTTTGGTTGTATATGGAAAGCCTTCTATTACAGTTAAAATAGTAGTCAAGGGATGTGAAATTGTTGTTACAACTGAGCCCAAATAAGTGCCCTGATTTTTTTAATTTTTGATTTTTTTGTTAATTTTACTTATTTTAGGCTTTAAATTTTCTAATTGTTATGTTATTAATTGTTTAAATTTCTCTTTTTTTCTAAAATTTTCTCCTGTTCCTTCTCTTTTCAGTTGAATTTTAGAGTTTTAGTTTATTTTATTTTATTCTTTTAATATTATATTTTATATTTTATTTTTAATGTATTTTATGTTTTTTAAATATTTTTTCAGTTGATCTGAATGGCACGTTGATAAGTTATTCATATTTTTAAAAAACTAATTATGCATTTCTGATGGTTATTTTCATTTGATTGGCACAAATGGGGCAAGGCGTCGTGCCAATGCATTCTATCATTGGATCAATTGAAGTTTGGCGAAGTGGCCACTTTAGTATTTGGGCATTATCTTTGGGATCTTTGTGAATATTTTTTTTTTGTTACATCAATGATCAATTTGAAATAAGGCTAAACCCCAGAGACCAGTGCAGTAGTTTTCCCAAAACTAAACTACATTTGATCAAAAGAACTATTCCTAGCTTGTGGGGATGGCAACATGTAGCTTTGTGCTTTTTGGACTGAATAGGTGGACGAGGGGGATTTTTGAGTGTGGGATAAAAAAGTGGTGGAAAAAGCACAAAGGAATTCACAGTGCCATGTTTCTAGAAATGTGGAAGATCACTTCACTTGGGCCTTTGTAGGAGTCTATGGTCCTAACTCTTGTCATTCTAGAAGATTTGTATGGAATGAGTTGGTGGGAGCTGCCTTCCTGCATTGTGAGATATTCCAACATGACCTGGTTTTCGAGTGACAGGTTGGGAGTGGTGGAATTATAGAACTTTATTGTTGAACAAAGTCTCATTGGTCTTTTGATCGCAAGGGGTAACTTTACATGATCTAATAACCAGGATATGCATTATTGGTCAAGAATTGATAGATACCTTAACTCTGGACCCAATCTATGGGAAACGAAGCAATATTCCTTGAGTGTCATAAAGTGGACTGTCGAGACTTTGTTTGAATCAATTTCCTAGTCTCCTTGGTTGTGGGCATTTTCAAAGGTGTGGAATATACTTCAAGTTTGAGACACTGTGGATGAAATTTGAGGGGATTGTAGATAAGGTAAAAATGTGGACTTCGTATTACTTTCAAGGTTCTCTAAGGATACATTTGGTTTGCAAAATGGGATTCTTATTTTTAGAGGAATGAGAAATGCCTAATTCCATTCCTTTAGGATTCAGAATGCCCATTCCTATTCTTTTATATGGTGATAAAATGTAACACACTTAATTGGAATTTAACAAGATTCCTAAAATAAGAATTGAGCACATTTGAAGGCATTTAAGGGAAAGGGATTTGGATGTTAAAGAGAAAAAATGAAGGATTTCACTAGTTGTGAGGTGGAAAGACTTGCTCCTTTGGAAGAGGATTGTTGTAGACAGAGATAAAGTGCTATGTGGTTTTGGGAGGGTGATAGATGTACAAAGCTTTTACACTAGGTGGTCATTTTGTACCAAGGAAGCAACTTCGTCATGTACTTGAAGAGAACTATCCAACCACTAACTGATCAGTGACATATAGTATATTTTTACATGAGATTGCAGAATAAACAGTTTAGCTAGAGATCTAAGTTGGATGACTTGTCTTTCGTGGCACTGAGAGCAGACAAGGCAAATTGGTTGGATACGCCATTTAAGGAATACGAGGTTATGCTTAACAGTTTCTAGTTCTTAAATCGGTGTACTCACATGTATATTTCCAGTGTACCTAGGCTATGCCTATCTTTATATCAATGAAATTTCTTCTTACTTATATATATAAAAAAAAAAAAAGGAATACGAGGTTATGGAGGGTGTAAAAGATATGAATGGAGATAACGCCCTAGGACCCCAATGGTTGTTCCATGGCATTTTCCCATGTTTATTGGGATGCGGTGAAGGAAGCTTAACGAGGTTATTCGATGACTTTCATGCAAAGGGAATATTTTTGAAAAGCCTTAATGAGATATTTAGAGCCCTTATTATGATGAATGCAAGTTTTTTTGACATCAAAGACTCTAGACCTATAAGTCTTGTGAGTGGATTCTACAAAATTATTGCTATAGTCCTTGCTAATGAATTGAAGATTGCGCTGGAAAACATCACCTCTCAATCTGAATATGCCTTTATTAGGGGAAGGCCAACTTTTAAACTAAACTTTTATTGTTAATGATTGTTTGGACAGTAGAATAAGATTGGGGGAGCTGGATGTTCTTTGCCAATTAGACTTGTACAACATGTATGGTCATGTTACTTAGGAGTTTTTGCAGTATCTGTTGTAGAGGTGTGAGTTTGGGGAGAAGTCCACTTGGATGGGTCGGGGGGATCATTTCTCTCTCTTGTTGTTTGTTATCGTTATGGAGGAGTGCCTTAGTAGTTGCTATCACCTGGCGATGTGGATGATGTAGACAACCTAGCCTTATCTTAGGATGCTGGGTGTCTTCATTGCCTATGATGTACCTAGGCCTTCCATTGGGAGCACATTTTAAAGCCAAGTCGATTTGGGAGGGTATTCTTGAGAAGCTAGAACGTGAAGATCGTTTGGGTGTCATAGATTGATTACATTCTATAGAACTCTATTGGGAAAGTGGATTTGGCACCATGACAATGGATGAGATAGCCTATGGAGATCGGTGGTAGACATGAAGAGCTTTTTTAGGATCTATTCAACATTTTTAAGGATTTGGAGGCATCTGTGGCTGATTTTTTACAGCTTTCAAATGACTCCTCAATGGGAAGTAGATTTTATCCGAGAGACATGCCGAACAGACACTAAGCATGCTCCAATTACTAGTAATTAAATGGATCTTCTAGGAATTAGTAGATTACAAAAACAAAAGATCTGATTAGCACAGGATTGGGAGGTATCTATACCTCATTTCATGTATGGTTTTACTCTTTGATTAAGAGAAGGTGGTGAAGACAAGATACATTGAGTCATACATGTTAGTCCCCACGACAGTTTTACTTTTTCTTGGAAGACCATTTGGCCCTCGTGAGGCTTTCTTTGTTTGGATGTTCCTTAATTTGGATAATTTAAGGAAGAGACATATTATATTGTCTAATTAATAGAACTTATCATGCTATAAAAAGTATTACTTTTGTCAAACTTTCTGTTTGAAGTTTCTGGCATATCAAAATGTCTAATACTTGACAGGAAACTCTGCTGTGCTACAATTACATCACTTTTTACCAATGAGGGAAAACACGGTGGTGAAGTTACTGTGGAGGCTGTTCGGTTGATTGCAGATCATGTGAAAGCTCATAATTGCCAGCTGCACCCTGATTCCATTGAGGTAGAATCTTTTTTTTCTTTCTCTGTTTTCATTTTAAAATGTTGTTTTCCATTAACTGATGCTTGTGTGCTTTATTTAATCTGTGATTTCGTGGATACAACTTGGTTTTTGTTCACTGGACATTATTTAGTTGGAGACAAGAAACCCAGTGTATGGTGAATCAATATTTATGCTTAGGAAACAATTGATTGAACACTACGGCTTTGTCAGTGGGATGGTAATGATTTTTTCAGACAGAATATATCTGCAAATATGTTTTCTACTTTGTACAATTGGAAGCTGTACAAAAAATGGATTTAAGATTTAACTGTTCATACTTTATCGGATTTCTTGGGCTATAGTGGTAAATCTTTCAAAGACTGTTGGAATTTACTTTTCAAGAAAAGACTGTTGGAATGAATAGCCTCGTTGAGATTTATCTGCTCTTTTCTATTTATTCTATTATGAATTATCCTTCTCTTTGTGTTTTTTATTTATCTTGTTTATTTACAGCTGAGTCAAGATTAAGATATATAAGTGGGTAAATTGGTGTTAGATTCTGTTCAACATTTACCATTGAGAATATTTGTGGCACATTAATTGATGGGACCAACTTCCCTTCTTGTTATTAGCCCAATATGCTTGAAGCATCGTGTAAATATAGAACCAAGCTGTGTACTAAAAAAATTTTCTTTGGATTACTTTCTAGTCAATGATTTATGATTCTTTTACTATTTCTTAGGTTTTCTTGTCTTTGTCATTTGATGACAATCTTGGGAGGCCCGAGAAAGCAAATGAGAATAACAGAGTCAAATACAAGAAATTTAGAAGAAGAAAACATGTTGAGGAGCCAAGCCAGTTGCCAGACACTGACAAAAAGAAAAGTAGGAAAGAACAGATGACAAAGATGAGAGATGAGGTATTCCTTCATCCATAAGAAACATTGTTTTATTGATTTCTTTTGTTTCTAATTTAATAGTTCATCATGATGCTTTATGCAGGTTGCTGCTGATTATAAGGCTGCTTCTTTTACGCCAGATGTTATGGAGCAGAGAAGGATGCAATCAGAGACACTTTCTGCTGTATTTGAGACATACTTCCGCATTTTGAAGCATTCTGTTCAGCCAAAAGCTTCCAGGTGTGTTCCCTTGTTATTACTGTAGGGGATGGGGCATAATATGAATGTAATAACCCATTCTTTCCTGTCACTAAGAGGCTAGTTTATTAATATGCATAAGTTGGAACAAGTGAGGATGTCTCCACTTTTGATTTGGATCAGATTTGCCTATGTGGATTAGCCATGTCTCTGGTGTTTAGATCAAAACTCTAGAATGTGATTGAGGAGAATATGACTCTGCCACATGCTTGTGTGATGAGGCAACTAACCCTCTGCCCTGTTATTATTTCTTGCATGTGGAATCTCAGAAATAGTCTTTTTGTGTTGGCTGTCGTTTACCTATTTTATAAATATAATTGAGCACCATTCCCCACGAGGTGCGTGGAGATGCTCTTGATTCTACTCTAGAAATGGATTCCCCAGCACTTGCATTCCTGTTGTCACTTTCAGCATAGTTAGGCTTGGAATTTTGTTGGACCGGCTGAATGGCATGATATTAATGGTTATGAATCCTATGATCAATGACTATGGTTGGTGAAGTTGAACTTGTATAGTATAAAACCCAGTGGAAAGAATTCATTGGTGATTTTTTTTCGCTCATGGGAATTAGCATAATGCTTTTGAAGTTTGAATGTGGTTCATACTTACCAATAGTTGCTTCTGGATTGTGAAACGAGCAACATGCCCATGGGTTTCAACGCACCTTTGTGACAAAAAAGCCTGTTCATTTTAAATGTGACTTGACATGTCAAGGTGCAGCCTAGTGGTCCTTGAGACGAGCCGTAGATTCAGACATCCTGGGTTTGATTCTGCACTCGTTTCCTTGGATTACCTAATACATGGTTCTGGTGGGTGCGGTCGTGTAGCTCAGCATATGTCCTGACCTTGGCGAGGTTTCATCATTGAAAAAAATATATATGTTTCAGAGCACCTAGATTTTAAAGTATTGGAGTCAGCAACCCTGGTTTCAATAGATTCATCCAGTTTAATTTGACAGATAATTTGGAAATAATATCCAGAAGAATGCTCAACTCCATTCAACTTGGATATGCATTGTATCGAGTCCTCATTTATAGTCGATTAATCCAAGCCATAAGCTTGTGTCAGTTTTTTTCTTGTTATTAAGACCTTGGTCTTGGTGGTATGCTTCCTCCAAGTCTAATGTTCAAATTCTCTTGAATGCAAACAATTCTTAGGGGCCATCGAACTGGGGGAAACGTCCCCCCTTGAATTACCCGATGTGTACTTGCAGGAAACTCCTTACTAAGAACCTATGCACCCCTAGGATTAGTCAAGACTTTGTTCTCGGACACCCGGTGCTAATAAAAAAAAATAGATAGCTTTTCTTAGTTCTTTTTGCATTTTACATGCACTAGAATAGCTTAATATTTTCTCTTATTTTATTTTGCAGCAATGAAGAGGTTGTTAGTCCAGTTTCTGGTGCATCTGGGTCCCACCCGCTGCTCGCACCCTGCTTGAAAGGATTAGGAAAATTCTCGCATCTAATTGACCTAGATTTCATGGCCGATCTTATGAATTATCTAAAAAGGCTGGCTTCTGGCGGGAGTAATTCTGGCGATTCTTCTCAGAAAAACTCAAATTGCTTTACTGTATCTGAGCGTCTCCAGTGCTGCATTGTTGCCTTTAAAGTGATGAGGAGCAATCTTGATGCCTTGAATGTCGATTTAAATGACTTTTTTGTTCAGCTTTACAATCTTATACTTGAGTACAGGCCTGGAAGGTTGGTAGCTTTTGTGCTGACTCCAAATGTTGCTCTGGATGCGTAGTGCCCTTCTGCTCTCTTTATGGAAAGTTTTTAATATTCAAAACTTGTTTGCCTTGCTGTTAGAGCTTTGTGATACAACCCCTACTCAAGTTTTTTACAGTTTCTTTAGTTCCCAGCCCATAAATTTTCTTGACTACAGATGACTTTGCTTCAAATTTTTGAGAGGTGTTTTTACAACTGACTGCATTGCTGATGAAAGAAATAACGCGTCTAAGACACTTTTACATTGATGTGTTGTACCATATTATTGAAATATGGAAATTTGGTATTGTCTTTGTACCGATCTACCTTAAACTGTAAGGTGATTTGTAGTGTCATCCCTGTGTGGCCCCATCATTATGCCTTTACGCTTGTTAGATGCTTGTAGAAATGAATGCTTTGTCCACCTTTATGTTTCTCTTTTGCAGATGTTCTTGTTTATTTCCTTCATCATAACCATCTTCATTTTATTTTCAGTCTTTAGGGTTTTGGGTTGGGGACTGGGTATGCTCTTTCTCATCCCTCGAATCCAATTTCCCATCTCTCTCTCTCTCTCTCCCCTTCCCTGTCTTCAAGTGGTTGATTGCTCTGTACTAATAAAATTTTCCATTTCATTTGTAATTGTTTTTGTTTGTGGATCAGAGATCAGGGTGGGGTTTTAGCTGAAGCTCTGAAGATGATGTTGTGTGAAGATAGACAGCATGATATGCAAAAGGCTGCTGCATTTGTAAAGCGTTTGGCCACATTTTCATTATGCTTTGGATCTGCAGAGTCCATGGCTGGTATTTTTTATGGCTGGAAAATTATTAACTTGCTGTTATAAGATTTGTTAGCAAATACCTTGTGTTATTCTGTGTTGATTTTATGTTTCTGCTCTGGAACTTTGCAGCATTGGTCACATTAAAGCATCTTCTTCAGAAGAATGTCAAATGCCGGAATCTGTTGGAAAATGATGCTGGAGGAGGCTCGGTTTCAGGTAGCATTGCGGTAAGGTCTTGGCTCCTCTTGAGAAACGGTAAAAAATGACATTGATGTACTTGTTAGTTTAAAACCTCTGGCTATATTTCATGTTCTAATATGATGATAACGCACGATATCAAACACTTTCTTTTTGATTTGTCTGCTAGATATACTTTTTCTATTGACATATATGGGGGTTTTCTTTCTTAAAACCACTGTTTTCTGACAATGATTGGAGCTATACAGATTTTAAGAAATCAGTGGAAGAGCATAAAATTTTATTTTTTTAAAACCCTCTTTCTTCCCCCTTTGATTTTCAGGTGTATTTCTTGTATGTATTTCCTCTGTTGGATATATGTGTGTCAAATTCTCTTTGGACATAGGACTTTATCAGAATTCCTTGTAAGATGAGATAAATTTCTTTTTATGTGCTTCAATGCCATATAACAAGTTATTCAAATGCTGTTGGAAATATTTGTGCTTGAAATGAACAAAATGGCTAAAAAAGGTAAAAGCAATATGAACTGAAAGCTGTGGAGATCTATTTTTTCTGCATAAAAGTTGCTTTGAGTTGGATTATAATGTAGTCATATGTTACTTTTATGTCCCTACGGTGGGCTTGTGGCATTATTCAAGTCTCTTGCATTGATAGCCTACTTGAAATTGTGGCTTTGTGCGCAGAAATATCAGCCATATGCTTCAGACCCCAATTTAAGTGGGGCTCTCGCTTCTGTCCTTTGGGAGCTCAACCTTTTGTCTAAGCATTATCACCCAGCTGTCTCGGCTATGGCTTCAAGCGTTTCAAGCATAAACACTGGACAAAACCAAGTTTATCTCTCTATAATTTCTCCTCAACAAGCACTTTTGGACCTGTCACTTGAAGGAGAGTCATTCAACCTACAAAGCGACAGCCTGAAACTGAATAACAAGCGGAAGAGAGGTAGTGGGTCTTCCAGATCAGCTTGTGTTACACCTACAGATGCAGTTTCGGTCAGTGATGATGAGGTGAGAAAGAAACTTTCTACACATTTCATGCTTCTTCGCGACATCAAGGAGAATGAAAGATTGAGGGGTGACTTAGATCGTACAACATTCTACCTCAAGCTCTATGAAGAACATAAGAAGCAGCAAAAGAAAAAAGGAAGGACAAAACCCATGAAAAGTGAGAAAATCTTTTGACCATTTGTGATATTTTTTGGGCCTCAAGAAATTTTGGGTGGTTGTATAATGTGTTCTTTTTGCTACTTTTCGTTCCCATGTTTCTTAAATCTCCTTTTCCTCTTGGTAAGGTCTTACAGTTTTTTCTAGAGATTTAGTGGTTGCAACTTCTACTTATGGTGGTTATATTACAATTTTTTGTGTTTTTTTAAGGGATTGGCTGGCCTCCTGCAAGCCTCCCTCTCATCCACCTGCTTTTAACTATAGCGAGGACAAGTGTCGTCAAGGTTACCCAACTCCTGCTAAAGAAAATGTCGTTAAGGATATCCAACTCCTGAAAAGGAAAATGTTAGTGGATCGAATTAATAAGATCACGGAACTCGCCTGAAAGATTGCTAGTGTGTTTTGATGTTTTTTTTTTTTCCAAAACCATCAAAAGACCCCCTTTGTGCTCCATTTTTTTTTTAATAAATCCATTTTTTTTTTCCAATACAGATCAGGTAATCACTCGGTTCCCTCAAATTTCTTCCTGAAGTTCAATATCTGTACTAGCTTCTTTAGTTCGGTATGTTGGTTAGTTTTTGCCTCTTAAGTTCGTCAGATATTTGAAGCACTATAGCTGCCATTGTGGGTGGTTCTGAGATCAAGGTTGGTCTTGTCATCAGTTTATCACTTGCGGCAAAATACAATGAACTCGGTTCATCTCCTAACTAAAATATTAATCTTAACAAATACAAATAATTATTTCTGTATCTAAAACTCTGGTGGGATCGGTTCTTCTTCCTATGGAAATTTTGCTTGGCTACATTTGCAACAAAATCTATGGTCCAAGAAATGAAATCGGAGGTGGGACAATCAATAGTGAGATTGCTAAGAAAATTTAGTAAGTCAAAACTCATGACAGTATTAATGAGAGACAACGATGATAAATATGCATGCAATTTCATGTAAATGAATTAATGAACACACATTTATGCATGACCAGGAATCACCTTCTGAATAACCCTCTCAGTAAAACGCATATATGCATATCATTACCAAGGCGAGGAACCAACCTCATATCTAGTCTCATAAAATCCACAATATCTCATTATATAAATCATAGCGGAAAGTCGCTCCACCAGTTCAACTTGGGGACTTGCTCTACCCCACCAACATGTGAGTCCTCTTACAACCTTCACAATGGAGAGAAACCTTCAAGACCCATGTCTGAAAAAACAAAGTAAGCAAGCATTGAAATGCCAAAACATGCAGTGAGGAAAGAAAAATATAAGAAAGAATACGAAGGGGGCTTGTCTTCAAGGATATACCTGATACTTCAGTGCTTCTGATGGTTCTAGAGTAGAATTTGTAGCCATTAGAGGAAGGTACTTAGGTAAGGGTTTGAGATTGAATGGAGAAGGTAAAGAAAGAGTACTCGGGAGCACGGGAGTTTTGAAGGCGTTCAAGAAGAGGCAGGAATGAATGTGAGAGAAATTCAGGTCAAAGTTGTACCCCTGTGCTTTGAACTTTGAAGTACTTCAATTTGGAATAGGATAAAAAAGAAAAAAAAAAAGAAAAAAAAAAGAAGTTGTCAAAAATTGGTATGGTGTGTTATAAAATTGGGAGGCTACGTAGCTTTACTAATAATAATAAGGGTTAATGATTAAGGGCCACCAAAGAGGGGGTTCATACACATACATATACCTTTATAACATGTACTTTACATATACATTATAAAATGACCTTACAGTTTACAAAAAATGACGTAGGTAAAACTTCATCATAGTCAGTTACCTCAATCCTTGTGTATAATATGCTAATTGTGCGTGTCACCAAAAGTCATAAGGAACCTATACACATTCATGTGGTCGGATAACCATCTATTTATGTCAAATAAAACATGCATCATGAAACTGAGTCCAAAGGATGAACCGCGTGTCTAAGACCTCTAGTAGTCAACCACACTTATGGGCATAACCTCTAACCTAATCCACATGGTTTGCACTATTCTCTTTATGCACTCTAGAAATCATAACATAAGAACTCGAGCATCCCAACAATTCCAACTTGTTTTACCTATAGTCAGTCACATAAAAAAATGAAGCCCTAATTTCTTAAAGTTAGTCCTCCAACCCTAATGGCTTAAACTTGTCTTCTCACTCTACTATTTGAAACATGAAGTGGTTCTCCTTCCTTGATTGCAACACCTCTAGGAAACATATCCTTCTCCTTGCATCCATGCAAAGCCTCACTCGAGTTCCTACCATCAATCCCGAAACAATCACCTTTAACCTTGCTTCATGATGACCAAATTGTATCACCTTATATACCCGAGTCCCTTTGTCACTCCTATTCACACTTCCTCTAGACTTAAACTTCATTAAGAATCATGATCATCACCCACTATGTTCCACCATCATCAAACCATCAATACACATTAGGGTTACAAGTCAACACCATCAACTACTCATGCCCTTTTCGCTTTTGCCCAAAACTCGTACATCCTCTCTTCCACTCGGTACATGCATCTAAGACCCATTATTAGGACATGATTATGATCATTTTAAGAAGTTATTTGATGCAAATAGAGGTCCTTACCAAGTGTGTAGGGCGTGTTCACCAATGTATAGGCCGAAAGAGTGTTCCTTGGTTGGTGGCGTTGAGTAACATGTGTGGTGGCTCACCAGTGCTAGGCAGCTCCAAGGATCCTTGTGTAAAATATGCGCCTGAGTCACAAAGTTTTCAAATAGAACCTATAATAATTCATATGGTTGGATAAGCATCTTGTTACATTAGATAATATATAAACATGCATCATGCAACTAGACCGAAGGATGAAACGTGTGTCTAAATCCTCCGAACATCAACCCTAGTACTTTAACCTAATTTCTATGGTTTTCACTCTTTCGTTTATACGCTCATGGAGCAATCTGACTTTGACAAATGGTCCACAATCACCCATGTTGAATCCTAACCCCTTGGTGCTCTCGGAAATCCTGATATATGTCCATTCTGGCTTCATCCAATGTCCACACAGGTATTGAGCGTTGCTATAGTATCAGGCTACTTTCATCCCATGTACCTCAATGATCGTTTGAATCCCTACTCATTCCATATCCAATAACAGATGTCTCTTAGGGGTGTACATGGTAGCAAAAGTACCACAGGACGACTTCATGCTAAGTGTGTCTGCAACCACATTTGACTTACCCAAATGATAGTTGATGCTCCAGTTGTAATCTTTCAAGCTCATGTGGTTTCTAAAGATCTTGCAGTGTATCCCATAGACATAATGACTCCATATCTTAATTGCGAACACTGCTACTACAAGCTCCAAATCAGAGGTTGAGTTATTCTAATCATGTCTCTTAGCTGTCGTGAGGCATACGCCACTACTTTCCCATGTTGTATCAAAGCATAACCGAAACCCTTAAGTGAGGCATCATTATAGATAACCAAACCATCAGTACCTATGGGAATGGTGAGCACTAGTGTTGTCACAAGTCTCTTCTTCAGCTCCTGACAACAATTCTCATACTCTTCTACCCAAACCAATTGCTCATCCATATGATTAGCTTGGTCATCAATGTTGCAATATAAGAAAATCCCTCTACAAATTATCTTGAAAGTTCTAGAAAGCTTCTAACTTACTGCACATTAATGGGCCTAGGCCAACTAACATTTGCTTCCACTTTGGCTGGGTCCATTGAAATTTCATCTCCACATATAACATATCCAAGAAAAGAGATCCTGAAGCCATAACTCAAAATTCTTGAATGGCATATAGCTTATTCTTCCTTAAAGTTTGTAAGACAATTCTTGAAAGGGTTAGTGACCTTTGTAGTTATGGCTCTTTCTTTGGCTAGTGGATAAGAACCTAACCTCCTAAAGAATGAGTCGTCACTAGGTGTACCATCAATGATACATTCTGGCATTGCAATTTGCCCCTCACCTCATGGTTTCGTTTTCACAGTCACGGCCAAATCATTTGGCCTTATTGTGTCTTCATTCATTTGAAAATACATAATCACACTATATAGTATTGAGTCACATCATCAACCATGCAATTCCACAATCACATGCAAGCATTCAATTGTAATAGGAGTACGTGAATATGGGCTACCAAATAGGGCTCATACATATGTGTATACCTTTATAACATGCATTTTACATATATAGTTATAAAGTGACCTTCCAATTTCCATAAAATGATGTAGGAAAGACATGATCATAGTCACTCACCTCAATCATTGTGCAAAGTAAACTGAATGTGTGTGTCACCAAACATCAAAAGGAACCTATACACATTCATGTGGTTGGATAAGCATCTATGTATGTCAAATAAAATATGAAGACCCATTATTAGGACATGATTATAACTATTTTATTGAAGAGAAATAATGTAATAGAGGTCCTTACTGAGAGTGTAGGGTGTGTGCAACAATGTAAAGTCCAAAAAAGTGTTCGTGGGTTAGTGGCATTGAGCTAGGTGTATGGTGGCTCACCGATGGTTCTAGGTGTCTCCAAGGGATCCTTGGTGGTTGTGGCATATACTATTGGTGGCGAGAAACAAGGTACCAAAATGGTGGTCTTGGTGGGTGCCTGAGTGTATGCAACGTGGAGTGTGTGTGTGTGTGTGTTTGTGTAAGATAGAGTGTATGTGCATTTGGTGGCATAGGGTCTACTTACCTAGGGTTGTTGGCAGCTCACAGAGGCCTTGTGGTGGTGGTAAGACAAATTATGAAACTTGGAGGGTGTTGCAGCAAAAACTAGGGTTGTTAGAATTTGAAGTGTACGTGCATGAGAGGGGCAACTAGGGTTTTTATACGCCTGTGGCTGGCTGGGGTGTGTCTAGGATTTCAAATCCATTGGTCCTTCCCATTGATATGGGTCATGGTTTGGGCATAGTCTCTTGGGTTCGATGTTTCTCTCTTGGCTCGATTCTCTTCTCCGTGGATTTTAAATCTCAAAACTCAAACCCACTCCTCACAATTTTGAACCTCAACTTTCTCTTTTCTGCGATGAAAATATATATTGCCTAAACAGTTATTCTAACCCAAGCTAGGCTTATTAGAGACAATATCCTTAAGACAACATTTGTCCATACTCCACTAACCATCTAGCATAGAGTAACAACTTAGGTTCAAACATAGGAAATATGCACTAGGTACCTAGAGCAGGTGGAGGATTACAACAACTATGAAAATATCTTTGATCTTTTGTTTAATTGTAAAATATTAACATGCATCAACCACAATGATGATATGAGTAGTCTTTGGTTGTAAATGTTTTTTTAAAACCCTTGGGTTTTTAAATGCTATAGATACAAAGAGATTTTACAAAAGTAAACTTATAAACTAAAATAGTTTCATGTGATTTGTTATATCTACTTTACCGTAAAAATAACTTTACAAAATGACATATCACTTCAAGTCGCGTCAGTTTGTGAGTTTGTTTTATATGGTCTCTTTGTAACTAAAGTATATCGTTTTTAAAAAAAACGTGTAATGGGCTTGTTTTAGTGTATTTTGGTTTTTTTTTTTTTTTTTGCTTTCATTTCAGATGTATTTTTTTAACACTTATAAAAAAATTTAAAAAAATAAAAATTTACAGCATCATTAAAAAATACTTCCTTAATCACTAAGTAAAAAAAATAAAAAATAAATAAATAATTCCAATGGGAGCCCCAGCGGGAAGAGTAGCATTTTCCTAGATTTTATATAGAATATTAATTACAATCCTCATGATAGTATTTGCATCAGGGAAAGGAACTTCTTCAAAACTAAACTATTCTATTTACAATTAACTATATCATAGAAAAAGATTGGATCAATTAGTCATATATAGAAACTAAGTACATATTCACAAAACTTGAATGGTAAATCCAATTAGTAATTCTGCAATTCAAGAGGTTAGAAAAATTTATTTTCCAGAAAAATTTTGGCCCTCAATTTATATTGAGAACATTTTCATCTATTAATAAATTGATTGGAAGTGTAACACCCCGCAAAATCATGCCAGGAGACTATAAGAATTGTAAAGTCTTGACCACATTAAGGGATTGAGTATGAGGAACCTAGAGCCAAAAGATGGGTTAAGTAACTTTCATTGTCATTTAGTTAAGAATTCTTAAAAAGCATTCTTTTAATCCCTAGGAAAAGGTCAAGAAAGAACTCACTATCTTGGTGGGCTTAAGGATAAAACCCATAACATTGTGAGGAACTTAGCTAACAAGGAAGAGGGCTTAAGCATAAAAGCTAAAGCTGAAGTCCAAAAGAGAGGCCAAGCCCAATAGGAAGCCCAACAACTAGGCCCAAATCCGAATGGGTCAAGACCAATGAAAGACCCACTAACCAAACCCAAACCCAACCCTAAATGGGCCAAAGGCCAATATAAATCCCAAAGATTAGACCCAACCAAATGAACTAAGGCCCAAATTAAAAAGCCCAATCCAAAGCCAAGCCAAACCTACAAGACTTGGTGCCAAAGTTTACGTAACTTTGAGACCAAGTTTTAGAAACTTGCACACCACCCATTACCTTAGGAATTCAACACTTTGTACATTACAACTTCTCTAAGTGGTGCCTAAAGGACTAATTGGCTGCCAAGTTTTACACTTCAAAAATTTAAAGGGACAACTTCTGAATTTGTATGACAAAGATCAAGTCAACTCGCATGGGATGGAAAATCGGCCACAACACTTCAACTGACCCTCTCAGGAAATTTTTTTGAAAATCTAGTTTTGACCTCTTTTGATTAGATTAAGCATTAGTTAATTTAAAACTAAGACTAAGTAATAACACATGTCCAAGCTGTGCACTCCATAACAAGTGCAAAACTTAATAACTCCAACACATCAATCTCTACATCTGACCACCAAGCCTCCACCCACTCAAACGAGACTCCATACACATTATCTCAAGCAAGGTAGAAGTGCCAACTCATGTCACGCCCTCTAGCAACATGTCAAACATGTGTACCCCACTCCAAGTATCAATTGAGTGCGATCTGGTACCTCTTGGGTAAGCTCATCGGTTTGAGTCAAGGCTTGAAGGAAAACTTTTGAAGATGAACAACTTTAGTTGAATACCATTGAAGGGGAAAATAAGACCTAGCATGAAGACCTAGGCTGCATCAAACACTTACAAAGAGGCAACTATAGCACCTAGATCTAGCCGAGCACCATGATGAACATGCTTAAAAACCAACTCCTATTCCCATGCCCTCTCCTTGGTTCCCAAGCAAAGATTGTAGTAGCAAGCTATTCAGCCATTACTTACACATGATCCTTGGTTCGACCTCAAGAAATTAAAGGAAGAGTGAATTGAAGATGAAAGAAGCCAAGTGGCTCTTCTGGATGACTAACACGACACACACACCTCTTCCACCTCTTTCACTAAGAATACAACTATCACTCACTCTCATCTCCTTCTTGCACAAGAAAGGAATCACTTCTGCACCTACTAAGCCATTAGAACTAAACTCTAAAAGAAACAAGTGGTTTGAGGCAATGGTTTTGAAGGAATGGGGAATCCGATCATGATCTAACCTTGTTCACAAGAAAATCTGTTCAACCTCTAAAATTCTTACACCTTACACCCCACAAGCTCAGAAAAGCATCAACCTAGGGTAGAAAAAAGATTCCCATAGCTGCACATAAGAACACAAAGAAGGAACATCATTATAACCCTTAGCTAATTACACTATGGAAACCTAACGGTGAATTACCAGATGAACTATGGTTTCTTGAGTGTTTTCCTTCTTGAAATGGAGCCTACAAATAGCACCCCTCATGCCTTACTTCACTCCACCCTACATGCAAAAGAACTTGAGTGATACAAAAAGAAGTTTCGAAAATAGTGAGTGAGAGAGAGAGAGAGAGAGAGAGAGGGCCATGTATATGGCGCCCCCAGCCCCTGCTTGGGATTTGACAAAAACTGAAATGCCGAGACATGCAACACCAGGGTTACCTACCCCTCGTACATGACAGATAAGATGCAATGCACCTACTGATGACTAACAATATGCAATATATCTCAGCGGAAAGTCAACTTAAGTCCATTTAAAGGAAATATTAATCATGGTACTGAAATATAATATCCCAATACTTCTTGCATAAAAGTAAAATAGTCATCATAGTTAATATGAGTTTCCAATGAACTCCCAAAACACGGGACCCAACATTTAAAACTTAAATAGACAATCATTGCCCAAAATTGGTCCCATCACTTTGTCTTGCTCTTCGGTGAGATTCAAGCCTCACTTGTTTCTCTATGGCCCAGTCCTTGTCCCTAATATGTGACCTTCTAAACTTTTCTATATCTTCAATTATCTCAGTAATTGTTTTGTCAATCGGCTCGAGTTGGTCCCAAATAGATGGCTCGGACAAGCTTTATAACCATTTTAGGCACGATCCTCTCTAGAGGAGGTACTGTCCTCTTGCGCTTCGTCATTTGCGTTAACTAACCTTGTCAAAGCTTCTATCATCCCGAGCGAGGAATGATAGTGGGCAAATGCAATAGTGAGATTTCAAGAAATCTCAATAAATAAACAAATAACATGTAACAGATTTCATAAGTGTATGAAGCAAACGTAATGATGAATGCATGAACATGGACTTGTGCATATGCTCTTGACCTTTCAAAGACTTTGCATAAAAACATGACTTTCATCACCTTGGCTTTTGAAAATATGCTCTCTTCATTTCATGCTAATGAGCTCGTAACGTTTCTTGACTTATAACATATCTTATCGTATCATAACATTAGATACCTCATAGCTCCCCTATGCATCGTGTGTTCCCTGCTAGTTACTGCATCAACCATTGGCCACTTTGACCAAAGTGACTACATCTTGACTTTCATATACGGCAGCTCGCATTTCGCCTTCACTGTAAGTGCACCCACTAACTTTAGGTGCAATCCCGCCCCGATAACCTTTTCTTTTAGGTACCATTCAAGATCCGCCGATAGTACTACGTCGACCCAGGGGTATCACTTGATTTTAAACACTCCTGAGAGGACAGAGGAGTTCCATTAGGACATTTCCCAGTCCCAGCATTTGAGGTCTTGATAAAATTTTACTTTTTTAAAAGACTCTTTTTCTTTCAAAAGGGGTTTTCAACCCCAATGCATGTGACATGACAATGGACCTTAAAACTTTCATGAGACACATGAAATATCATAATGCTTCATCATAATCATGAATGCCGAAATGTTCATCATCAAATAAAGCCTCATACATGCAATACATATCCCATTACAGTTTCAAAATATTAGAACATGTGAACATACCTAATAACAATTTAAGGCATGCATAAAAATCAAAGGCATACATTCCAATCATTCTTATGCAAGGGCCGAAACACACATAAGCCCTAATCTAACCAAAACATCATTCATATCACATCAATCTCAAAATATCAATGATCATGCTCCATTCATGGGCTTGGCCGAAACTTCCTATCTTAGTAAACATGCATTTCAAACACTTTTCATGAAATTAGAATCTTCTAATGTATTGAACATGAATCTTTAATAAAGAAATTCTCATGGGTGGCCGAAATCCTTCCTTGTGGTTATGGATAATATTCTCTTGAGTTTAGTCCATATTAAAACATTTGAGTGACAACCATTCATGCATAACCAATCATGGTGAAAACCAAACCTTAACATGGCATTCTTACTTCCTTTTTCATATCATACGCATCTTCCTTAAACCGTTTCAATCATGCTTTAACATATCACAACCAAGAAGTTCATAACACATGGAAGAACATCAAGATCCAAACAATCATACCAAAAACCGAATAAACCAATCAAGTTCACAAGTTAGAGGTATACTTACAAAAATCCAAAATTTATTTTTATAACGAGCAAGCTCAAAAATCATATACAATACTAGTTAGGATCTTTGCTCAAGAAAACCCTAAACATGTGTTCATGTGTAGCACTTCTTGGACTTTTTTCATTCCAAGAAAAATCAAGTTTTTGAACCCTTTCCTTCTTGGATCTGAAACTTGCCTTCAAAAAAAAAAAAAAAAAACCCTAGCTACTACCCCTAGTGCCGTGATCCACTTTCCACAAAACACCATAATTTTAGAGCTTACAAACAAGTAATGGTTATCTCATATTTTCTTGAGGAAAATCCTAACCTAGCAATGTGAATGTGGACGTGGTTCATGTGGGATAACTTCTCAAAACGTGAACTTTCTTCTTCTAGCTCAAGTGTGCATGTGTGAGAGCATAAGTTCTAGATGAACTTGACTCAAACCGAGACCTCTTTTCCTTGAAGCAGTGCTTGTGTGAGTGGGTAAAAAAGAGAAGTTGGTTTCACACCTTCTAGGTATTCTTCTTGCAAGTGTCTCTTCACTTTGCTTACTCTCAATGGGTTGTTTGGATGATGAGAAAGTGATGGATACTTAAAGGAAAAGGGGAAGCCGAAACTTCACAAGAGTAAAACACAAAGATAGTCAAAACGGTTCTAGGGCTTTCAGCTCTTCCCTTTTTATAGACACTCATGGGCTTTCTTGCATAAAGCAAGCTCATGCATGACTGCCAAGTGGCATGTAACCCTACTACATTCTTCCTCTAGCTCCTCATTAGCTCAAGTTGGAAACCCTTAAATATTTCCTAGCATGTGGAGTCCTCCACCTCCCAACCAAACCTCACTTCCTCTTTTGCCCTTTCTCTTATTGACTTGGTTTAATGCACCTTATGGCTAAAGGGTCTTTTGCTAACTCAAGTCTCTTACAAGAGTGCATGAGTGCCAAGTGGCACAGGAAGAGTGTGTGTGTAAAGTGTATGGGTTGCTGAACTCTACTCCCTCCTAGGAGATCCTCTTTTCATCATTTCTTTGGACAATATGTGATTAGTCCTCCTTTTGGCACAAAAGTCTTGTCCTAGCTGACCACCTCTGGGGTTTCTTACACAAAATTTCCATTCTAGAAGCCTTGGGCATGTAGCCTCCCTCCAAGCTTGGTCTTGTTCCTTCCCAGTGCAACTTTTTACCTACCTTCATGCATGGAAGACACATGGCAAAAAACAACTTTATTTGCACCCCCATTGTTGCCGTCCATGGCCTTTGGCCTTCCTTTGTTTCATTTTCCCATATTCCTAATCATTTCATTCTAGGTTCCTTCCCCATAGTGACATGTGTCAAAGGCTTCATTCCACAAGCAAGGATCTTCATGCAAACATGACACATGACAACAGTGCTAGCTTTTCCTATGATAGGTGTGTAAGCCACACTTCCTAGCTCCATCTCACATATCTTCCCTTATTTCCATCTAAATTTATCAAGTCCTACTCATGACCTTATTGGGTATCAAGCACCATGCAATAACCTCAAGTTGGGCGTGAGCCCTAATTGTATTGGGCTTCAAAACCCTAATTCTCCTGCAAGGCCAAAACTCCCATGGGCTCTTTAAAAATAAAATTATACAAAAGCTTAGAAAGTCTTGGTCGTCACAGTGTACTTGGAAGAAAAGCCTCGAGTTGGTAAGTAGTCTATCTTGATATATTGATAGATTGATGAACAAGTATGTTAAGAATGGATTCTTTTTAACATGAGTATTTAAGCTAAAAAAAAGTATATGAAGAAGATAGGAGATGCATGCTCGGGTTAGGTCTTGATGCTAGCATAATAAGTTGCATCATGGTTGCTAAATGATCATAAAATGATATGATATGAAGTTATAAACGTTGTAAAAGTCTTATGATTGGTTATGACATGCCATGCTAGATATTTAATCAAATATCTTGGGTTGATCATCAAGCATGCTTCGGGTTACTAGTGATTTAAAGATGAATCATGATTTTCTGCTAAGTTGCTTATGAATATATTAGGCATCATGTTAAGGTATAATTTAAGTATCACATGAAGGATTTGGTTAATGATTTAATGTTAGTTTGATGAAAAGCATCATAAGGATGATAGCATGATCAATTGGTATCGATGTCTTTTTTATTTAGCATGAGTATATGCCACGACTTAGACAAGAAATATCATGATAAACACTTCATTCAAAATACTTGAGAGTTTTATAGAAGTTGGAAACATAGATTGATCATAAAATGTCTTATATTACCTTATGAGCATTTGGTCATTACATGACATGTGTTAGTTATTATGAGTTTTTGCATAAACAAGTACTCTTTAGATGATGCTTAAAAATATGACATTCTACATAAAGTTTGATAATTGTACAAAGAACCACACGTCATAGAATATGTTTTATCATGAGCATAGAATGAAAAATATTTTTATCACAACCCAATGCTAGGAGGGGAGATTATCCTAATAGAACTCTTCTATCCACTCTGGGGTGATTAAAAATAGAGTGGTAACACCTGGGTGACGAAGAAAAGTCAACGAGTTTTGACTGGTTGCTCTTTAAAGGATTCCAAGGCCTTGTCGAATTATGGCACCTAATTCTGGTGGGTACCCATGTTATGAAAAGTTATGATTAATGCATTGAAATTTATTTGTGCAACTCTGATGATGTCATCTCAACTAAAAGTTGAGCTATAATAACCAGCAGGTACTCACAGTGTTAAAAAAAAAAAGGACCCATGATGATACGTATGTTAAGAAAGATTGAGAGAGAAAGAGAGAGAGAGAGAGAGAGAGCCGTATCGAAGAAAAGTGAAAAAGTATGAAATGTCCTCTGTAAGAAAATGTATCTTGAAAGATGTTAAGGAATTTGGATGGAAACAAATATGACTTTTTCTACAAATCATGCAAGCATCACATGTTTATTTTCTATCATGTTTATATTATCTCTGTGTACATTGGATGTTAACTTATGGAGATTTCAAGGAATCTCACTCTATTAGTTTCAACTACCAATCCCTTCGAGATGGTAGGAGTTTTAGTAGGACCCAAAACTGGTAATGAATGCAAACCCCTAGCTGAGGATGATTGAGGAGGAGTTAGATCCAGACCGCCAGTGGGAGTTAATTCGGACGATGCTCTAAATATGTTTCGTTTTAAAACCCCCTTTAACCACGACCTGAATAAGGAGATGTATTCTCCATTTGTTTATGTGTGTTAGGTACACGCCTCATATTACAGACAATTAAATGATGCGTGAATGAATTATTTTAATGAAGTTATGGTACGAAAAATTTTACAAGTCACATTTTCTGTTGTAATTATTACATTCTGCTAGATGAATTATAAAATGCATTGCATGATATCTGTTTTGAACAGGAATAAGTGACCATACGTTACCTGTCCTGATACTTCAACTTCCCCTTATAACACAAGCGAAAATTGAGGGTATCATAGGAAGAACCCTATAAATATAGTTATATAATGATTGTTTGAAAATGTGATGTCTTTTGTTATATACTACGTGTTTGGTGGCCTCCAACCTTGTTTTTAGATCTGGCATCTTCACATCATTTCGCATGAAAGACCCTCAGTTGATCTGACTAATTCTATATGAATATATATATATTCGGCAGAGATATATACTTTCGGAAAATGTGAAAAGAAATCCTAAGGTGGCAACGCACAATGATTATAAAGGATTGACAAGTGACCACATGTAGTAGTACTACTGCTGGCAGACAGGCCAATCAGTTGCCTGCCCATGTGCCATTGCTCGCGCAAGTCATCGATCACACTGCTCATTCACGCGTCCGACAGTACTCCTTCCAAGATTATTCTTTGTATTCGAGGACATTTATTATGCTACGCTTCGCTACTTCGCTTTAATATTCTTCTTTAATCTACAAATATCGTTATACATACATACATACATACATACATATGAGCTAATCATTGACACCACATCTCACGCAACATATATAAATAAATATCTGGCCAGCTTGCCATATATCAATCGCTCTAGTTTTTCCTTTTTTTTTTCTTTTTCTTTTTTTTCATATGATAAGCTGAAACAGCTCAGTTATGTTTCTTACAAAATGCAATGTGACAAAACAGAATGCAATCTTGTTCTACACAAGGAAAGCAGCCAAAGCATGACTGAAATATACTGCAACACTCAAGAGATGAATAAAGCTGGTAAAGCATGCTGCAGTACAAGAAAAGAAAAAGATAATAGCAGCAGCAAAAGGAAGAAAAGAAATGGCACAGAAAAGAGGGACCTCAGCTAAGGAAAAATATGGCTGCACACAAAGAAGCATGAGGGACATGATGCATAAAGCTGGCTCGACCATACTGCCCATAAAAGTTCTGAAATTGATTGTATAGATAATCAGAAGCTAACTTTACAGTAGTTCTTTTTTCTTTTCTGTTTTTCCTGTGATGTATATATATGACCTTTGTATAATCGAAAGAACCAATCAATGAGAATCTGTTTTCTTCTCATCTTCCTTTGCTGTTCTCAACAGTTTCTAACATGGTGTCAGAGCAGGAATAATTTCCTGCAAGTTCCTTCTCAATCTTTGATCATCTTTCATTGAACCTATGGCTTCCTCATCTTCCTCATCTTCTTCTCCTACGGAAGATCCAAACAGTCCTTATTTCTTACATCACAGTGACAATGCAAATACTATCATTGTTTCACCACCCTTGACTGGTTCCAACTACATTTCTTGGAGTAGATCTTTTCTCCTCTCCATTTCAATCAAGAATAAATCTGGGTTTCTGGATGGCACCATCCCCACTCCTGATCTTGCAGATACTTCTTATGTATCTTGGTTAAGATGCAACAATATCCTACTTGCTTGGATTTTAAATTCAGTTTCCAAGGACATAGCATCTAATGTGTTCTTTATGACTTCAGCAAAACAGGTATGGGATAAACTCAAAGAACGTTTTGCACAG